>OY735204.1:68135750-68653250 GCA_963457665.1 Thysanoteuthis rhombus | reverse complement strand
ATTTGTTACACAATAAATCACATGGTTCCTTTGAATTTAGATCAATCAATTTGCTTTTGTTTGCATTTGAATTAATTAATTTGTTGCGGTGCCCACGGAGTCTGGGTATACACGGACTTTTAACCAATCACGATAGTTAGGATCGCTGAAAACATAGATGTAGAAATTTTGGACACTTATCAATGAAACCAAACCCTTTATAACAACAAGTTTGGAGAAATAAATAATAACAAATTAGATAAAAAAAGACATAGAGTTGAATTTTCATTTAAGTCTATCTTTTTTTCTTCTTCAAGTTGCCACATGAATACATCAATACATAAAAAACCCTCAGAATTTGCGTGACTAAACTCAACATGCACTCTATAGGGTTTATCTCACTAAACATAAAAAAACATGCTTTCTATCGTGCGGACTTAGGAAGATCATGCTATGATTTTGATACCGGCTGTCACCTTTTCCAAAAGTCTTTGGTATCAGTGGCATGTCTGAACCCGGGTCCTGGCAGCAATCCTGGAAAAAAGTCTTTCGAGGAGAAGGTGGAGAAGGAGAAGGTGGCAGCGTAGCTGACTGTTCATAAGGATTCCGCCGTTTTTTTCGGTTCAAATTATTCAACTTTGATTCAGTCAAGTAATTAGCGTTTTTGTTTTTGGGACCCTGTGCTGAATCATCACCAGATTCATTATCACTAAAATGGTTGCACAAAGTCTGCAAAAACTTTCCTTGGTTTAGAAAACTTTTGTCCATTTTGAAGTCGTTCAGATTTGAAGATGCGTAGGTTTTATCCATTTTGTTATGTGCCCCCGTATACGAAATCGGAAACACAGTTAAGTCACTTGTCGAACTGCATAGCTGGTTTCCCGAGGAGAAAGACGCGTGCCTTCCCTCTTGGTTCTGTTCGACCAGTGATAATGCAGAATCAAGACCATCGGGCACACACGAGGGCAAATTGTCTTTCGCAATGATTTTTTCGGAGGACACGAGAGAGCAAATATCTCTTTGGTTAGAGGAGACAAGTGTCCGGTCGGACTCAGGAGAATTACATCGTGGATGGAATCCAGAACTAGAATGGATGCGATTTTTTCTTGGAGATAATTTCTTTAAGGACTCAATAATTTCTGAAGGACGCGATAACTGATGGAGGACACTTTGGAAGTTTTTCTCTTCTTGGGATGGCGAATTTGGCGAATTAAAAGTCGGTCTAACCGCCTGCGTGGTCAAACTAGATCCGGGGGTAGGCTGAGGTGATATTTTTCGAGTTGAAACCCAGACAGGCGACAAAGTTCTCTGACATGATTCTGACGATCTGGTTTGCAAATATTTTGACTTCGTTAGCTTTTTGTGATGACCAGTGGGAGCAGAAGTTCTCCCTTCATGCTTTTCACCTTCCGCTACAGAGATGCATTTAATGGTATTCTGTTTAGTTCTTGAACTGGTTCTTTGATTCTTCATAATATCTCTCTTTGAGCAGTGATATGTGTTGTTCTCATGAGAAAATCTATTACAAGAATCCCCTTTACCATCGGATTTCTCTGATTCATAATTTTCTGAGATAATTCTCTCGTGGGTAATGGTATCCCCTGAACTTTGACTCCCAAAGGCTTCGGTTGGAACAGTAATTTTCTTTTCACCCTTCGGGTTTAATGAAGTAGCCTTTTTGAAATTGGTCTTGGGATTTGAATTTCTTTTAGACACTTCCTTATTTTTACGGTCTTTTATCGGCTCCAAAATGTTAACTTTCATGGATTTGGAACTTTTCTTGCTGTTTGTAACTACACCAGGTTGCCTTGTTGGTGAAGTGTTTTCGTTGGCAGCTTGAACGACAGTCATTTGTTGAACCTCATTCCCGATTTTTGTATCTTTCTTAAAACTAGTTTCCCCAGTCTCTCTGGTACAGTATTTCCTCGTAGTGATATTTTCGAGGCCCTTCTCTATTACATTTATTTGTCCATAGCTTGACTTATGTTGTTGAACTTGACAAATATTCTTGATCACCATGAAACTTGTCGACTCTTTTTGCAAACCCTTGCTGAATTCTACTCTTTTGGCAAATATCTCCCGTTCGTTTTCTGTTCGGAAGATTTGTGACGATTCACTTCCGGTGACCGTCGACAGCGGCTTCTGACTTTGAGAAAAATGGCAAATCTTCACGCTACTGCCGTTGCTCTTGCACAGTTCTCTACAAGTACCATCCTGCTCAAATTTTTTCGAACCCTTCTGATTTGGCGTCTCAATCGGTATATCCTCTTGGGCTGGGCTGATCGCGTGACTGGGCGTAATCTCCACAGACTTGGTGGCTGGTTCAACGTATTGCATTTGTTTTTTCTGGTAAACTCTGTCCTTTTCTCCACACACAGACGCTTCCGGGGTGCAAACAGGAGAAGCAGACATGCTGACCTGAGCATCTGCATTGACTCCCCTTTCGGTAGAAACAACATCAGGTGCCGTCTCAGTTATGCCTCTTTGTTCGGAATCACATTCGTCACTATTTATCGTTTGACATTTCTTCTCCGTTTCTCTTCGCGCTGGGCATGACTGCTCATCTTCTTTCGAATCAAAAGTTGCATCTGGATGCTGTGTTTTAAAGTTTCTTTCGAGCATTTCGCATGCATCAGTTTCAAGGATTATTGAAGAATTTGTTGTTCCTACTGTTTCGGGCTCATCAGCTATCATCTGGGGGCAAGTAATCAATAAATTGATTATATCCGGGCTTGTCTTTAAGCAGACGACATCTTGTGTTCGTTTTTCAGTCGCTACACTTTGTACATTGCTCTGTACTGACGTAATTGTTTCGAGGTCCGAAATGGGTTTTACATTGATAGCTGATTCATCAGTAACATCACTGATATTCTCTTGGTCGTCTCCAATGTTGGGCTGCTCTAAATCGGGAAGCCTGGAATTGACTGGAGTAGAACTGCATTCAGTAATGTTAATCGAAGTTGTCGCCGTATTTTGAAAATCAATGGACTGAGCTGCCTCACGATATCCAGGAATTCTAGTTTTGTCTATCGATGTAGATGTTTCTATAAAAGTGTCTAAGGTGTTAGAAGCACAGTAATCTGCAGGTGAAAACTTAGAAGTTATGGCATCTACTTCCTCCTGAGAAATGATCGACTGCTCTGCATCAGGAAAATCCTCTTTAATTTCGCAAGTAATACGAATACTACCGATTGGTTGTGCGTCATTCTTATTAACTGTTAGTATGGAACTTGTCGAAGTGGCCAAATGAAACGGTTTAGGAGATTTTCTGCCCTTTGAATCGTTGTTCTTTTCCAAAGTTTGGAGTGGACATTTAGAGGAAGTACTTTCAGTTTGACATGTAGTGACCGCCATCTTGAACACGAAGACACGGCCATCAATATCTTCAACGGGTCCAGACATTTGTTTAGCGTTTCCTTCTGAAACTACGATTGGTCCTGAGTCAGAACTTCTGTCTTTCTCAGTTATCTCCGTTGGGTTTATATCAGTGAATCTATTTGAATCTGCATTATCACCGCCCTCTATCATTGGAGATTTTGTTTTCATTACATCTTGACTGAAGGACTCGGTGCTCATCTTATCTGGATAGAGAAAGGTGTCTGTGTTTTCTGAAATATTCACACACTGCTTAATTTCTGTATTCAGTTGCACATTATTCTCATCGTCGAGATAACTTAACAAAGACACATTTTTTGTTTGATAATTAACAGAAGTTTGCACGATCTCAGAAAAGGAATTAGCTTCGCAACTATTCTGATCATATGTACCAGTTTCCTTTCGACCGATAACCCCAGTTGCTTCCATTATTGTTGTCTCATTTGTGGAATCTTCTTTTATTTCCTTTTCATGAACATCTCCTCTCCCTCCATCATGATTTATAACGACGTCTATTCCATTCATTTCATATTTTACCCCCTCAACAGAATCAGTAACTGACTTATTAAGTCTTTTGTAAATATCGCATAATTTTTCCAGCGAGCTTAATTTTGTCAAGTTATCATTATTCATATCTGTGCTCTCTTTTATTCCATCTTTACAAACGAAATTTCCATTTTTATATTTTCCCTTCTCAACGGAATCAGTTATTGTAACACAAACATCAATATTTCCAAGTGATCCAGATATTTGTTTAGCGGTTTCTTCGAAAACAACGATTGGTTCTGAGTCGGAATCATTCCCGTGATTTCTTCTTTCTTCCTCGCTCATCTTCGTTGGCTTTATATCAGCAAACCTATTTGCATCTTCAGAATCAACGTCTCTTATCATCGGAGATTTCGTTTTTATTGTTTCTTGGCTGAGATCAACCACGCGCTCATCGGGCTCAGTGCTTATCTTATCTGGACAAAGAAAGGTGTCAGCGTTTTTTGAAACATTGATCTGCTTAATTTCTGTATCCAGTTGAACATTATCCTCATCGTTGAGATAACTTAACAAAGACACATTTTCTGTTATGTGATTAACAGAAGTTTGCACGATCTCAGGAGAAGAATTAGCTTTGCAACTATTCTGATCAAATGTACCAGTTTCTTTTCGACTGATAACCCCAGTTGATTTTAGTTTTGGTGTCTCATTTGTGGAATCTTCTTTTATTTCCTCTTCGTAAACATCTCTACTTCCTCCATCATGATTTATAACGACACCTATTTCATTCATTTCATATTTTACCTCCTCAACAGAGCCAGTCATTGTTGTATCGAGTCCTTTGTAAATATCGCTGATTTTTTCCTGTGAACTAATTTCTGTTAATTCATCATCATCCACCTTTGTATCAGTGCTTTTTTTTATTCCATCCGTAAAACTGAAACTACTATTTTTATATTTTTTCTCCTCCACGGAATCTGTTATTGAGTCACAAACATGGATATTTTCAACAGATTCGGTAAGTTGTTTACAATTTTCTTCGAAAATTACGGTTGTTTCTGCGGTGGAACCTTTACCTTCTTCCTCTGTAGGGTTTATACCAGCAAACCCAATTGCATCTTTAGAACCACCGTCTTCCATCAACAAAGATTTTGTTTTTATTGTATCTTGCCAGAGGTTAACCACGCACTCATTGGGCCCAGTACTAATCTTATATGGACAAAGACGGATGTCGCTATCTTTTGAGCCATTCTCGATCTTTGTAATCTCTTTATTCAGTTGCTCATTATTTTCATTGTCATGATAAGTTAACGAAGACACGTTTTCTGTTCGGCAATGATCAGACGTTTGCACGATTTCAGGAAAAGAATTAGTTTTGCAACTATCCAGATCTAATGTACCAGTTTCTTTCCGATCGATAACCTCAGTCGATTTTAGTTTTGCCGTCTCATTTGTGGAATCTTCTTTCATTTTCTCTTCATGAATATCCCTGCTTCCTCCACCATGATTTATAACGACATCTATTTCATTCATTTCATACTTTGCCTCCTCAACAGAGTCAGTTATTGACAAATTGAGTCCTTTGTAAATATCGCACATTTTTTCTTGTGGACTAATTTTTTTAAATTTATCATCATCTTCTACTTCCATTGTCTGTGTTGTATTAATGTCATTTTGCATTAAAATGTCCTGAGTTACTCCACTCCAATCGATAAAGCTAATTTGGTTCTGATCATTGATATTTACTCTTTTGCTTGAATAAGAATCAACCTCATTCTTAATTTCATTCCAGTCTCCCATATTCTTTTCCTTCTCAGGATGAATAACTCGTTTTTCCAGCGGTAAAATGGCTCTTTTTTCAGTCGTACTGCTTTCTTCCTTTCTTACGATTTCCTCGCCATTATTTTGTTTGGGGTATGCCGGGGTTCTCACACCATCAACATCATTATCTCGGGATGAGGCAAGGGTATCTAATTCCTTTGATAAAAGGGGGTCGATATCTAGATTCATTGAAGGATATTCACTCCATTCCTTCTCTTGCTCTAGTGCATCTATTTCTTTTGTTTCCAAACCCGTCATAACTCGCACAGGGTCTTTCATCGCCTGGCGGATTTCTTCCTTCACAAGGCCAGTGATAACCTTTACCTTCTCTTGCGAAAAGCTAATGTTGACGCTTTTTATAACGGATTCTTCATTCTTGTTTGAATGGATTATTTCTTTTCGCGTACAATCCTTTCTGTCTGTTGCCTTCACCGGAGATAGATTTAAAACCACGTGATCACACACTTTTCTCTCTCCTGCGTTATGTTCTAACGTTTGTTCTGATCTCGGCGTTCTCTTGTCACTGGCCTTCTCACGGGCACGAGGAACGCCGACGACGTCTTTCGACTCTTCATGACGATTGACTGAATGTTTATTATTATTATCTTTTTTGGTTCCGCCGCTCATTTTAGGTTTCATACTCTCCTGATTATTTTTCCGCCTTGAAGTTGATTGATTGGTTTTGGCGATGGCGTTGTGACCAGAAGATACAGAATCGGTTGAGAAGGCTTGGTCCATCATTAGGGTATCTGTTTTGGATACATCGTCGGTAATCAACGGAGCACAACCATTATCAGACAATTCTTCTGACAAGTCTGTGCTGAGATGGTTTAAAACTGAAACTGGGTTTGAATTTGCAATAGTGCATTTCTCTGGGCAGATGTCAACAGAACTAAAGAGACTGCAAACTGGGGTCATAGCCGGAATGGATGATTCTGTCACCGGGCGCTCAGCCGAGTTAGATAGCATCAGACCTTGTATACTATTGACATTTGACAATTCGATGGTACCCAGCATTTCTTCAAGCTTTACCGCCGACAGTTCCGAGTCTTCGGCGACGAACGAATTCTCGGTGTCTCTACTTACTTTTAGAAAATTCTGATTCGTAATGGCGACGGTGTCCATCAGAGAATTGTGAGCAGATAGGCGACGTGTCTTGTCTAACAACGAAGCTTCTAACTGAGTTTGCAGCAACTGTAACTTGGTTACTTGGTAGGATGGTGTCAGCACTGGACTCTTCAGAAGATCGTCTAGATCTAAGTGTTTTAAATCTTTTACTGACAGGTCCGTGGATTTCCAACTTTCGATTTCTGCCACACTGAGGTCACATTGAAATATCAACAGTTTTCTCAAGTTGCTAATATTTAGTTCCTGTGATGTGGTGGGCTGTTTGCTCAGGTCGATTTCTCCGTCAGGATAAATGAAATCGGAAGTATCTTCCACAGACGTAGACGGTTCTCCATCATCGGGTACGAGAGCGTTCTGGATCAAAACTTAGCCAAAGAAAACAAATCATTTAATTGAGACCAGTAAAAGTCGACCTTCTCTAACTCATAAAACGCATAACTCACCATAGATTAGCTGTGGCATGATTTTATGGAACACGATCTTCAACCTTGTAGATTTTGCTTCCACAGCATTTTGATCACGGTTTTACACCACAACAAGTCATATATTTTGAGATTATACAAAATGCTTTAAGGGTGCATTTCAATACAAATCTTGACAAATAATCTTTAATTGATAATTATAAAGGAGGTGCGGCGTAGATAACAGTTATTGGTACGGAAAAAGTTTGAGTTTATAGACGTACAATTTGGTGTCTTGATTTTAAAAAAATCCCAAGTCTAACCTTTGAAAAAAAAAAAAAAGAAAAGAAAAAGAAGATTACATTAGAACCACCAGTATAGTAACAGAGATGAGATGTAGTAATACAATTACAACAGAAGATTACTTACAACAAACTTCTTTCCAACGTGTGTGCCTCATTAAAATTTCTACAACAGACTAAAAAAATGTTTCTCGCGTTCCTACTTACCTGTGCCCCACATAGACACAAGGTTACGACCACTGGTCAAGGGCAAGGGTGATAATCCTTTTCAATTTTTGCCATCGTATCCAGACTTTGCTTACTATACTCCAGACGGAACAGAAAGTAACTCTGACAAAAAATAGGCCCCAGTTTGGGAATGAGGCTAACAAATCCACACAGTAAAACCCTATCATGTTCGAACATAGGCTATAGTAGTGAAATGTATTCAAAATTTTGATTGGCGATTTGATAGGCTTAGTTTTTGACAAAGATCGAAAATACTTGATTACAATGAAAGACATGAGCAACAAATTTAGATACAGCATATACACTTGAGTCCTGTTAATTTCAGTCTTCGGAACATTATGACTTTTATTCTCTAATAAGGGTCATGAATAAACACCTTTCAGCCCTGGGATCTATCTTCAGACAGTGCCTTTTCTTTGCACTTGGAGAGAAAGGTCATCATTCCTTGGTGTTTATGATAAGTACCCGTGTGTTCAGGGCATTTTTGAAGATTTCAGGATGAGAATAAAATCACATCAATTAATAGAAGTATGCAAGGATTTCTGTTTAAATAACACTTCTTTTTTATATCTATTTTGAAATACCGTGCATTTAAAGAGAGCTTCGCGTATAGAGTAATTCCGATGGGTTTAGATAATCTGGCTCTGTGTTCAAATGTTACTGTCGGTCTCTTTCTTTCTATTTCGTGAACTTATGACTATAGAAAAATTGAAACAGTTGCATCATCGCCAGATCAACTTATCGTGAAAGTTTGGGTAATTTGGAAACCTCGGCATCTCATTTAATGATAGGATAAAAGGTAAAATGTCTCGTCTCTGAAGAGACAACAGAGAAATGAGCAATTTAATTTCAGACTCTTGCTTGCCAAGAGCGTTGTTAACCCAGTCGGTTGAGCAGAGTTGCATCAAGTCCCGCTTTCGTTCATCTTTTTTTTATTTACGTGGTCAGCTGTTTAATTTGCTACTGGGTTAACTTCGGTGCCGGACAAAGTATGTTTCTTAATGTTTCTATAATATAAATTTATAAATAGGTTTCTACAATTACTGCATTCTGTTGGACATAAACTGCCCAGTCTAATGATATATGTATATATAGCTGAACACCGCCCCTCTAAAGGATATGAAAACATTTTTCTTGAAAAATCAAATCGTTTGAGTTCTTTTCCTATGCCCATTGAGTATGCATTCCAAATTTGTGATGAATTTGTGATTGCCTAAATGTTAAGCCAAAGTTTAAGGGCGTGGCAAAGACACCAACAGAGCCCGTCGTTGAACAACTGTAGCCCCCCCCCAAAAAAATGGCGAAGTGTTCTATCCCTTTTTATATGCTCGTGTGTTTGTGTGTTCAGGTGCTCAAGGCCATACCGTTTTGTCCACAGAGTTGAAAACACTAGACATTCTCCAGAATCTGGATGTCTGTCTCTTGTTGATTTTGTTTATTCTATTTTAGATCATTTCCATTGGAAAACAAACGCCAGCAGTGTCATAAGTAGAATCTGTTCGCACCATATTTTGATTAAATTTTCTTTACACGACTTCAAATTTTCGCGCTACGGTTGTTCAAGTATTGACTTTGGTGTCGAGACCTATTTTTAATCAAACTGCTCACTTTCTTGAGTCTGGGTTTCATTTCGCTGTTGCAATGGCAATCTACCACTGAATTGGTAAAGATATCGTTATCTTTTAACTGATGCTTTGAGGAAATTGCATTGATGGGAAATGGATGACAGAAAGCAATCATAAAAATTATTTGAAAGCGAACAATGGGGATTTTCTCTTTTGAAAAGCTTCAGCAGTAATCCGGTTGAATCCTAGGCAACAAAGAAAAAACTGACCCCAAAATAAAAAATAAGACTTAATTGGATGAAATTTAGCAAATGGAGCAAACTTTACGACGACCATAAAATTTCTTCGATTACTAATGGCCAAATTTAATCTTAGTTTTGTTCTCGGTATAATAAAATCCTTGGTGGGTGGATGTTGGTAAGGGAAGGGGTCCTTGTATAATCCGAGTCTTGGCTGTAACGGTGGAAATATAAACATGACTAGCTGAATACCCGTCAACGTCGGGTGAAATATTTATGAAGTAAAGTAAGATGTAAAAAAAAGAAGTTTCCCTTCATTCAGGGATGTAGCTAGAGATTTTGGGTCTGGGAGTCTTGCTCTTCAAAGCCCCCTCAAAAATTCGAGTTGTTATCGAATGATGTCTGTAGAAATGAAGTAGGTGAACTAGTATCGATAAAGCTTTTGGGGGATCCTACATTTGAGGCATTCTAAAATAGCCTCCCCCCAGCTACGCCTCTGTGATATTCTGACGCTTTATTGGTGAAAAAAGTTTACTCTCACTTCTGACTCCTAAAAATAGGGGTAAAAGATACCTTCATTCTGTGGGGATGAGGTGGGGTGGGGTCCCTTCACTTTTGACCACTTTAAGCAGGGAAAAAGTCCCCTGTTCACTTTTGACTCGTTACAAGGATGAAGAAATCTCCCTTCAATTTCGACCCCTCAAATGGGGGAAAGACCCCATTTCAATTTTGACCACGTAAAGGTTGAAAAACTCTCCTCTCATTTTTGACCCTTTAGAGGAAAGAAAAGTTTCCTTGCACTTTTCACCCCTTAAAAGAGTTGGGGGACCTCCCTTCACATTTTACCTTTAAAGGGGGATAAGATTAGCTTCACTTTTGATGCCTTGATAGGGGAAAAGTTTCCCTTCACTTTGATCTATTAAAGCGGGGGGTCCCTTCCCTTGAGACCTATTAGAGAATTATATATAAACATATGAAATAAGAAGATATGTATGGACAGAGAGTAAGGTTCTACTTGGGCATTATAATTACATAAATAAAAACCCTTCTAAAACCTTTAAACATCTTATTATCAATTCTTTTTTTTTTAATTTCAAAACCTTTCCCCCAGGTCTCTTGATGATGCATGGCAAGTTTGGTGGGCTGCGCCTATGTTTAGGTATTTTTCATTGCGTGATTGACAACCAGATACCTCTCACACATATATAAGAGATTTGATCGTGAAATGAGTGAAGGGCTCTCGAGGAGAAAAAAAAAGAAAAAAGTTAATTTATCTTCTTCTCATAATTCATCAATTATCCGTCTATATGCACTCGTCAACAGCAAAAACCACAAAACATAAACCCATAAAAATTTCAGTGGGTACCAATGAAATACAAGAGAGAGAGAGAGAGAGAGAGAGAGAGAGAGAGAGAGAGAGAGAGAGAGAGAGAGAGAGAGAGAGAGAGAGGGGGAGAAAGGGAAGAGTATCCATTTTGTAAATAACATAATATATGATGTAAAGAGAAAACTACTCCTTGAGATACCATATTCTTCCTAATGTTATTGTTTCGTTATATAAGAGAATTCTCTGCTCATTGTAGTTTCATACGGTGAGGTTGCTACATATTACGTGAATCAACCATAGTTATTTGGAGCTCGACAACATCGTGATGCAGGACATGTGATCTGGTACTCTTTAACATTTCGATAGATTTGAACTCGAATCGACCATATTTGTACCAATAGGATCCCTTAAAGAACCAAATACGTGCGTTGGTTGCAAAACGCAGCACTCCAATCTTTGCATATAGTCAGACCAACCTTTTAAAGCCTAAACATGATTAACTAGAAACACAAGTTAGAATCAACAATAAGATTCCGTTTTCAAAGTGAATGAAAGTGTTCAAATATAGTTATAACTCGCTTCATCTACCCTCTTTCCTACATGATGCAGATTGTGGCTTTAAAAAGGCAAAAGGGGTTAAAGACAAAAGAGTGATGACGGTGGTTTGATCATCATACCCGAGGAATTTGTGGCTGAAGATTCTGGCTCAGGCTGGACTTCATCAGACGGGTCTGGGGTAATGGGCGTTGTGCTAGTCTGCAAAATAAAATAGCAAAAAAGAAACACGAATATCATAGTCAAATAAATTACATGAAAATTGATTGAAAAATATATATATAAGTATATTAAAATGGAATCAAATAGAAAAATCAATGACATTCTATATATCACGATTTGTTTTCTAAATAAACCTTTCGACAACATTAATGCACACATAATTTTTGAATTGAGATGATTTTTGTTGTTTGGATCTGTTTTTCTCCGACACCAGAAAATTGATAACGTTGCCAAGAAATATTTAAAAAAAGCTTTTATGGATATAAAAAATTCAATTTAAACGTAAAATTTAATCGAGAAAAATGATCCCCAACTATAAGGAAATTAAAAACAGCAGGCTCAGATGCGCTTCTAATACACAACAAAGTGTAATTGGAAGGTTTATGAACTACATGGATTTAATGTAAAGTGAGCTTTAAAATTCTTATGCATAAAATGTAAATAGCCCAAGGATTATTTTTAAAACCACACTTCGTAATTTTTGAGCGGTTCAAAATTCTATAAATCTTGGAAAAGCCAATATAAACTCGCCTTCACAGTCAATAATAGAACAACCTTAGCATCTAAATTTATAGTCATGTAAAATGATTCTTCCTAAGAATATATATGATCTAAATAAATTCCATTTATGACAACACTAAAAAAACTAAAAATGACTATATTCTGGAGAATCAAGATGTTATTGATAAACTCGCCAGAATAATGCCCCCGAAAGTCTAAAAGCTTCTTTTTCTTCCCAAAAATCTAAAAAAGAATATATTTTTTAGAAGTGACTTAGTGGAGTACTGATGCTGATATTCAAGTCTGTTGACAAAACGACCTGCTCAGGGACACTGGCATATACAAACGCATAAACAAAACTAGACACACGCAAATTTAAAAAAAAGGGAAGAACCCTTCGCCATCTTTGAATATTACGGTTGTTCAATAACATATTTGTGGGATTGGATCAGCTTCAGCATAGAGTTATGAAAGAACCTGGACTATTTGATTTTACAAGAAAAATGTTTTCACATCTTTTAGAGCGACAGTGTTCAGCTATATATACATATATTATTAGATAGGGCAGTTTATGTTTAACAGAATGCAGTAATTGTAAAACATATTTACATATCTATACTATAAAAACACTAAGAAACATATTTCGTCCGGCAGGCACCGATGTTTACCGAGTAGCAAATTGAACAGCTAGCCACGGAAATAAAGAAAATGAACGTGAGTGGGACTTGATGCAACTCTGCTCAACCGACTGGGCTAACAACATTCTTGGCATGCAAGAGTCTAAAATTAAATTGCTCATTTCTCTACTCTGCAGTCGGTTCATTGGGAGTTGTCTCTTGAGAGACAGGACATTTTACCTTTTGCCTTTTACCCAACCATTAAATGAGATGCCCAGGTTTCCAATTTACCCAAAAAGTTGATCTGGCGATGATGCAACTGTTTCTAATTTTCTACAGTCATAAGTGCACGAAATAGAAAGAAAGAGATCGACGGTGACATTTGAACACAAAGCCAGATTATCTAAACCCTTCGAAATTATTCTATACGCGAAGCTCTCTTTAAATGCACGGTTTTTCAAAATAGATATAAAAAAGAAGTGTTATTAAGCAGAAATCCTTGCATGCTTCTATTAATTGATGTGATTTTATTCTCATCCTGAAATCTTCAAAAATGCCCTGAACACACGGGTACTCATCATAAACACCAAGGAATGATGACCTTTCTCTCCAAGTGCAAAGAAAAGGCACTGTCTGGAGATGGATTCCATTGCTGAAAGGTGTTTATTCATGACCCTTATTAGAGAATAAAAGTCATAATGTTCCGAAGACTGAAGTTAACAGGACTCAGGTGTATACGCTGTATCTGAATTTGTTGCTCATGTCTCTCTTTTAATCAAGTATTTGGAACGCTGAGTGAGGCATAAGTGAATTAGCGCGCCAGTTATTAAATAAACCTCGTCAGACAGATAAAAAGGATTCAAACGTCGAACCTCGTAGGACAAAAAGAAAGGACGTAAATTGAAAATACGATGTTCTAGTCTGCACCTGGCAGTCGCCCAAACAGTCACTGTGGTAACCGAACTTCCAAAACAGAAGATTGAAAGGCATTGAAAAACAAGCCAAATGTAAAGATGATTCTCCTTCAGGATTGTGACAATAGTGCATAGTTCATAGAAATAATGGACGAACTTCTCCGATGTGAAGGATGTTCGGAACAGTTTTGCATTCCATGTGTACATGTCAGTGATGCAGAATGCTCAATCATGTTCAGACCAGATTGTCATTGGTTCTGTGATAGCTACAACCCCCCGGCCTTGAAAGCAGAAGAAGACAAATGAAAAGAGTTTTTGAGTCTTTTTGAGACTAGACTTGGGAATATTGATTTTGAAAGCATCAAAACAAGATCTCTACAACTACAGACAAGAAGTGAGAGCCTGAGAAACTAAGCTGGAGAGTTCCTCATCTGAAGTTGAGGCATTAATGAATCAGTCAGCTGAACAAGCAGCGAGTCAACATCGAATGTTACATGATAGGAGGAGACAAAGTTATATAGGTGGCGAGAACCATATCTAAAGACAAGGAGGTGATCATACCTAAAGTTGCCGAAGGAAGGATAAACAGAAAAAGAGACAAGAAGAACTTTAAAGTATCAATGTAGATAGCTTTATGAACAAACGTAATGAGCCTTTTTTCATGTAAAACTTGAGAGTACAGATATAATCCGTTTGACAGGAGTTTTCCCCAAAACTTCCACGTTTCTCGTACAAACTGTTGAATTAATTTTAGAAGGAGATGAATTCGACCATTAGACTGATAGAGGAGTAGTAACGTATGTTAGGAAACATTTGTCAGCACAAGTATTTTTGCTACCGCTAAGAGAGACTGTTAAAGACACATTGTGGTCTGAGATAAAGATGGAGAAGGGAGATAGATACTGTGTTAAGTAACTTAGAAGAAAACACCAGTCTATAAAAATAGATGAGAGATGTTACAAAGGGTAATAGTCACGTACCCGTTTCAGGATATTTTAACCACCCACAAATTAATTGGGATGATGTGACATCGACACCCATCTCTAACTACAAGGCATCATTATTTTGGAAAGGAGTAATAAGAGAGGCTTCCCTCGTTCGACATGTTAGGAAACTTACTCACTTGAGGGGATCAGACGCCAACAATAATTGATTCGATATTGTCTAATGAAGAAGGAATAGCCCATAATATCATACATGACCAGCCCCTAGGTGAGAGTCATCATCATGTTCTCCAATATGAGTTTAGAGGATACAGTGTAAATATAAAACAGAGCTTATCTTTCAATTACAACAAGACTACGATAAAATGAGAGCCTTCATGACGAATAATTCCTGGCTACTAATATACAGGATATGGACCTCACAGATGCATTGGATTGCTCGAGGCAGATAAATCAAGAGTGTATGGAACAATGGACAAGGGGAGTGATTGCATCTGTAAGCAAAGAACTAGTAGGAAATAGTGGAATGAAAAGGCATAGGTTGGGCTTAAGAGAAAGACATAAAAGAGGTATCGAGAGAGAAGAGAGGTTAAGGACTATTTAGAGTATACAAAAGCCAGGGAACAGACAAGGACTGAATGCCGGGGGGGGGGGGGGGCTATTCGTGATTTTGAAAAGAAATCAAGCAAAATCCCATCATTTTATGCCAATGCTAACAGTAAATCAAAGACGAAGCTGGTTTTACTGATCTAAAGAAATGAGAGAGGAAGCATAGCAACAGCTCATGGAGATAAAAGAGATGTTCCCAATAGATTTTCCTGTAGAGTATTCTATGGCCCTGATGGATTGCATAACCGTGTTCTCAAGGAGTTGGCAACGGAATCAGCAGTGTCCTTCACAGTAATATTTCATAAGTCAATGAAAGAAAGGAAACTACCGGACGTGGAAGGAAGCCAGTGTTACTCCCATATTAAAGAAAGGCAAGAGGAAGAAGCCGAATCATTATAGACCTGACGGATACGGGATGTAAGGTCATGGAGGCCATCACCAGGGGCAGTATAATATGCAGGATAACAGTCTGTTAGTATCCTATCGACACGTATCTAACTTGAATCTAATTGTATCACCCCACATGTGAAGACCTGGATTAAAGACTATGTGGATGACAGGAAACAGCGAGTTTCTGTGAATGGTTGTTTCTTCAGATAGGCGCCTGTCACCAGCGGAATCTTACAATGGAGTGTGGTGGGTTCCTGTTTTATTCGTGATCTACATCAATGACTTGCCAGAGGTAATCAGCTCGCTCTGCGATGTATACACGTGACAGCAAAAGTAACATCCAGCAGAAAGATCTTGAAAATCAAGTAAATTGGGCAGGCTGTTGAGAGTTGCATTTTAATATCGATAAGTGCAAAGTACTCCACCTTAGAATCCAACCAGCAGCTTCATAACAAAAGTGATAGGGTCTCCCTAGAATCATCCCTCTCGGAGAAAGATCTGGGTTTATACATTGATAATAAACTCAAGTTTAATAAACAGAGACCAACGAAGCCAACAGGATCTCAGGTATGATCAGAAAATCATACCAATTTCTAGATGGTGATTCTTTAAATCTACTCTTCGTCGACTTGGTACGTATCAAGAGAGTTTGGCAGAAAGCAGCAAATCTAGTGCCAGGAACGCATAGCTACTTTTTTGAAGAGAGGCTTGCAGAACTGTAAATACCAAGCAATCGGCACGGGAGGGACAGGGAAGGCGTGAAAGGGACGTACAAATACACCACTCAGGGTCATGTATTCACACTAGAAAAACTCAGATTCAATACAAGCCTTAGACATTACTTCTGTACTGGGAACGGTCTCCAGGCTTCAGTGTTAGAGGTAGGGTCGAACTTGGTGGCTGCAGGGCCCAATAGGAAAGATTTTTTGCAAGGCCTCTGGTTAGCTGTCAAGGTCTGTACAATTTTAGAGGTATAAATGCACTTTGGTATATACTTTGTATCTCCGTAGTACGACGGGACGCTACCAAAATCAGAGAAATATATTTTACGTTGTTCTGTAATTGATTAACATTATTTAATTGAAGTACAGTAAAAGAATTCAAAATACAAACAGTATAAACACTGTTGAATCTTCAAGAATTCAGACGAAAATTAATATTGAAGCTGTTCTCTATAAAATATGCAATGAGGTGTTACGTGCATGTTCCAGCGTGCTGTTGTGTGTATTTGGCAAGACCAGGGTATGCCCTATTGTAGGGCCCCCTTAGGTGCGGATCCCAATTGGTTGCAATTAGTCCATTTGGCTTGAAACCGGCCCTGGATAGATTCAAACACTGTTCCAACCTTCGAGAAAAAATTTGACCAGCATTGGCCTCACAGAAGATTCACCCGTACCCACGTAGTATATTAAAAGTAATAAGCATAGACATAGTCAAAAGACCAGATCAAAGAACTTCGTTCTAATCTAATCTGACACTCTATTGCATAAGAAATCTCGCCTGGAAAAAAAGCACAAAACAGATATAGCTCTCTTTCTCCCCCCCTCTCTCTCTCTCTCTATATATATATATATCAATTTTCTGTCACGAATAAGAATGTATAAGCAGACTTTCATATCAAACAACATAATTAGCTTATATGCAAATTTTCTGTCTGTCTGTCGCTGACGCATCACATTGGTTAATTTAGCTTACTATCATGACGTAACAATTACTTCATAGAAACTCTGAAGACTTGAAATGTCTGATCGCACATTAAAATAACTTGAGTTGGGATTAGAATTTAAAAGAAAACCTCAAATTTAGATTACTTGTTTTATCAAAAAGGAAATCACCCATTAGTTCGAGGCTCCTTAGTACCAATCCATACATAAATAAACCCATAATTTTGGACGGGTATATATATTCTCGTTATTCCTATAATAGCCCTATTCTGTCGATAACGCTGGCATGAATTCTTAATCAATGACAATCCCTTTCTTCCTGATTTCAATGTTCAACATACAGACTTTATAGGTGCCGAAATTCGCTCTACCAAATTTATGAAATTGAACAATTTGATGCTTTATCGTCAAACATTCTCCTTACCGCAATAAATAGTTTAATATTGCAGAAACTGCCTGAGGCCAAAAGCGGGGGAGAGCCGCATTGAAATCAGTAGGCAGTGATAGGAAAAACTAAAACTGTGCTTACAAATGTTGTCGGCATTAAAACACAACCGCCTTCATCGTTTAATTTCCTCCTTACCGCCAGCATTTGCTATTTCGCTATAATGATTCAAGTGAATGAAATAACTATTTGGTTAGGCATCCGGTGACGATTCATAGATAACAATTTCCCCGATAACAATTTAAGGAGGTGTACAATTCATTGAGATATACTAATTACCGGAAAGGCCAAAATTAAAAAAAATTATAAAATGAAACAAAATGAATTTCACTAACAAACACTTCTGATTTTATTCATGCCAAAAAAGTTAAGATGCATAAATTTTACACAAGAGTTGCAGTTTCCGTCAGCCGATTTTATCGTCCTAGTTTTTTCACAGTCATTTCTGCATCAATTCGATTTTAGATATTTATACTTAAGTTTTTAATGATGAAGAGAAGTATTAATTTTTCATTACTATCTACCGTCATCTTGAGTATTTAGTTTTTAAAACAAATCAGAAATCAAGAAGTTCAATTATCGATTTATCATTTATTTAATTCTATCCTCTAGTGGTAGGTACCTTTATTTACATAGAAAAAGTTGATGCACATAAAATTCAAGTTTCTGATGTAAGTTAAATAAAGGTTTATCTTTTTTTTTTAGTTCACAAGCGATTTTATTTAGACTGGAAAAGATTTTAAAAAAACCTTAAAATTTTAGTTAAATGTGTAATTTTCAAATAATAATGATAAAGCATTTCAAAGAATAAATTTCACAAACAAACATTTGCATAACATGAAAAAGTTAAAAATACTTAAAATTTGAATTTCAGATGTAAGGTTTTTGGAAAATTTTCACAAACCAACAATTTTATTTAGACGGAATAATTTTAATGATTTAACAGGTCTGGTATATCTTTATTAAAAAAGCATGTTATGAGCGAACGCTCACAAATATTCAATTTTATTTTCATAAGAACAGAAGCGTTCGACGATTCTCTTGATGCTGTCAGCAGGGTCGCTATGTATGAAAAATAAATAATTTTTACATTGAAAAATCCTCCATCTTTTTTATGAATGATTGCCAAATCTTTTGGTATATTTTCGTTCCCGTAAATACTTTTTAATTCTTAACCTTTTTGTAATGTTAAAGATATCGGTAATCTATACATCTCGGTAAATTGTATCTCGATGTACAATTCATCGTGTTGAGTGTTTATAGTTATAAAGATTTCTAGTCTTCTCTCTCTCTCTCTCTCTCTCTCTATATATATATATATATATATATATATATATATATATACATATGTGTGTGTGTGTGTGTGTGTAATCGTCAGCCAAGCCCATTGCTGGCCAAAGGCCATTCCTATCTCCTTTCGTATAAGTAGTGCTTTTTTCATTCTGTTCATTATTAACATTGAGCGAGTGTATTAAGCGATTTGTGGTTGCTTAAATAACATCATGTAACTATGTACAACTACTTTGATTACGGTAAAGATTGATACGAACAATTTCATGTACTCATTAGGTACATATATTTTAAAAAAACATTAGCCAGAGTTTTGGTTATCATAGATTTTCGTCGGCTAAACTGGAAATAATGAGCCAGATCTAGCCGAAAATGGCTAATTTGACAACCTTGGTTTGATTTTTTGCAGTGAAGGCCAAACTGCGTTCTGATTGATTCATAATCGCAGGCT
This sequence comes from Thysanoteuthis rhombus, assembly GCA_963457665.1. Taxonomy (NCBI): domain Eukaryota; kingdom Metazoa; phylum Mollusca; class Cephalopoda; order Oegopsida; family Thysanoteuthidae; genus Thysanoteuthis; species Thysanoteuthis major. Next base: position 68,633,797 of record OY735204.1, on the reverse strand, counting down.
TCGTTATCCGACCATTCCATCCTGTGTGGAGCTCCAGAGATTCTCCCTTGGCTGAAAATCTCGCGACAGTCGCGATTTCTTTGTTCTTCATACCTTCAGCCATGAAGAGCCTCCTCTATGGCTCTGCTCAATTGGCTTATCTCAATGATATTTTCTGGATCAAGTTTTATGGTAAATCCTCTTTCCAAACAACTGTATTCATTTTAGATTTTTATGTGGCTTCCAAATGTTTATCGTGGATTTATAGTTATATAGAAACTCCTGTCTATCCCAATATTTGTCTAGTCTATTTTTGAAACAATTCATATTTTGGGAACACACACTAATATTTAATTCGGTAGACTATACCATATCCGCTCTATGTGGACATTGAAATTATATTGTCGTGTATCCATATCCAGGGGTCGTCTTTTTAACGCCTGAAGGTATTTTTTTAATAGTTTTTTCAATATTATTTCAATTTAGAATGATTTTTCAAAATTTTGAGTGCACCATACACCTTTACAGAAAAATATTTTCCGTCATTCCGAGAATTTAATAGCGAAAAATCATGAAGAAAATAACACAATGAGATTATTCAGAGATATCTCGTGCATAGCAGAAAAATGCCCCGTTTTAAAAAGAAATCGACTTACTATGCTGAGCTAATGAAAAAGGGACTTAAAATGACAACATTGAAAACAATTTTTTATTGGGATCTTTATAAAGGGGATTGATGAGAAGAAAAAAATGTTACTTGTTCCTGGGTGTGGTACTTCTTGAATATATGAATAATACACATGCACAATATGCACTACACTTTAACTCGCAAACACAGAGTTGATATGCTATAAATTGATTTTATCATCTCTCCCAATCAAATATCAGAAAACAGACTTAACCAACTCAAAGTTTAATCAATAATATCCTTCAATTACGATGTCATTGCGAGAGCATATTCAATATTTGGGGAAAGTTAAAAATATCTTTAATGCGAAATTAAAGATATTTCAATCGATTACGACAATGAATTTTTTGAATTATTTAGGAACATTTTTGGGTGCCTCACCGTGGGGAAATGTATGGCTAATTGGTCTAGTGTGCAGTGTATTTAATCCTCGATGGGTGCCTTATAGTCGTGGCCTTGTGCCAAAACTAAGCTAAGCTTAGAAAGTAGCTACTCTCGGTAAATAATTGTTTTGTAGCAGCATTAGGGATGATCGTACTTCATTAGGTTGACGAGTCGTATCCGAGTTGCATTAGATATCCTAAAATACTGTGATCGTGAGCTGTTTAATCGTATTATGTCTTTTTGTGACGACATTGAAAGGCTCTTTTTAAGGAGGAGAAATTGAATTCTATGCCCTTCATAAAACTTCATGAACGCAACTGAGTAGAATTGTGAACAGTTGTTGGACACTACAACCCCTGGCATCCGTAAGCAGCTAAATAGGTTAGACTGATGATTGTAATAGACAAGAACATTGTTATGATCAGAACATCCATTCTAAACATCCAAGTTTCATGTTACTCTACAAACTTGTAAGATCCATGGAGCTTGCATTTATTTTTTCTTGTCCCAATTGAAACAGCCCCAAATTACTGCGACCTAGATCATCTCATAGAATTGGTCAAGAGAAAAAGATACATAGAGAGGGATTGATGTACAATAAACTTTTACTGACACTCGTTCTAACGACACTATTTAATAATACATCCGTTTCAACAGTATGTCTTTCTTTATACTCTTGCAAGACAATTATCTATAGGTTCATTCATTTTATTTGCAGATCTGTAAGATTTGACCGAAAGGGTAATCAGTCATTTTTGTCTGCACTTTTTGGTTTCTCATTATTGGTACACTTCGTATAAAATCCACCCATAATCATGGCAAATTCGTTAAACAGTACTCTTAAATTCTCGGGGAGGAATGTACTGTTTATTGGTTATAAGCATGTTATACATCAATATTCACAATGGTCTTTTATAAGAATTACAATTTACAGCCAAAAATGTTAACGACCTAAGGTTTGTCAACCGGTCTTGAAAACTCTTGACAGGCTAAATTGAGGTTAACTGAAGCTATAAATTACCAATGGCAAATAAGAGCTTTGCCAGACATTGGTGTTTATATGCCTGAGATAGAAATAATGGTCGCCTTTGTGCAGATGCGTGGAATGCATTACTTTATGGCTGTCGTATGTGGCCTTCCTATTGAAGAGAATTATCTAATCGGGACATTAACCCATCAAATGACATATTTGCATTAGCCAGTATACTCTCTAGATTTTGATTAGGAAAACCTGCCTCTAATTCTAATTGCTGACTGTCGGGAGAATTGATATTCCCGAACAAGCTTTTTTTCATTCAAATTTCAATTCGTTCATTCATTATTCATCTAATCATCTTCGTCATCGGCAGTCGGTGTTATAGTACGAGTTATGGCAGTTTTGGTATTAGCAAGCAATATCATTAACATCAGACATACTAAGCCTCTGGCGAAATGTGCATTTTGAAGCCGAGTGCTACCCCCCCCCCCCCGGCATGTAATGAATACGAATATTGGAAAAATATGCCGGTAAATATGTATGCCTCGGTCTATTCTATTTGCAGACATACCACGTTTCTCGCATTTCGTGGTTTGAAATCATGCTAAGATAGATTCTCAATACACTGGATTTTAGTGCTTTTAGAATTGAAAATTTTCTTTGCCTTCCAACCATGGGAGGCATTTTTCAGTATATCTTCCTCCTGGGAATTTCTTAACCTTAGCAGGTCTGTTCACTGAATGCAGTTTCAGTAGAAATCAAAATGAGATTTGTTTGAGCTCAAATGATACAAAATCTCTTTGATTTCCAGCCCTTTACTTTCACTTTCCCCTCTATATTTAGTAGTGTTAAAACTAACATATTTTATATCTTCTGTCAGATTCTTATGTTTAATCTCTGGGTTTGATTCCTGATCAAATCCCCGAATACTAGCCAAAGGCATGTCGTTTTGCCTAAGGCAGGGGAGTCGTTGAAAACCCCCCCATTAAACCAAATAGACAAGCACAAAGCTAAAGAAAGGTGAAAATAGACAGGAGGATTGTATTGTACTAATTTTGCAAATGGAAGGACCTGCTTGCCTTGAAAACGAACATTTCAAATCCTGGCTTTCAGCTCAGCTCTAATAGCAATCAGTGGTACCAGTAGGAAGCATGCAACTATCTTAACCATCTCATGCAACCATTGGGTTGCATCCATCTACTAAGCGGAGAGACTATGCCCCACTTGAAAATCAGCATTCGAATTATTCTATGGCTTTTTAGTAAATGGCTTTCACTTGGGATCGAAAACCGACCATTGGTAAGGAATGAGTAACAAACTTAGATTTGTTTGCATGAGATCCCGATCAGCAGTAAATGCCACTGATATTATGAAGAATGCCCTTTCTATGGAGGTCTAACGTGCTTCCAATAGCCGAACAAAAGACAAGGTGGTTTATGAATAAAAATAAACTGACAACACAATGGAGTACAGCGCAAAGAAATGGAACTTGTCACGCCGTTCGACCGACAGATTTTTTTTTCTATGACAATACTCAATTGGCTTAGATCCGAGCCCGGAACTGAGCCCGGTACAAAAGAAGAAAGTTAAATCTTCCAGACTTCAAATCCATCTCATATGAAATTCACACGGCCCGAGACGTATGAATATTTATGCAGTTAGATGTGACACGATTCTTTTGTAGAAGGCTTCGATTACTTCCTTTTGCGTAATCAGCAAAAGACGCTCTCGGCTACGAGAAGAGAGAAAAAATGTTTTGGTCTGTTGAGTTTATACCACCGAGATTAAGTGATATTAGTAGCGATTAGAGGACAAATATTTCCATAATTACTTCTGAAATCTGGACACGGTCAGTTCGTATGAAACCGACGCTTCCAATCGTTTGAAATAACCATGTACACGAATAGGTTACTTCCATAAAAAAAATAGAGAGATTTCTTTTCAGGAAAAGAAACGATAGATGTCGAAGAGTGCCTCCTCTTGCAGAAGAGGTAGAAGAATGAAAGAAAACACGAATAAGAAATGATCATTAAAGTGGTAGTTACTTTCTCAGCCGTGTAGTCATACATGAGTAGTTTTCCTCTATGGTTTAGCATCATAATTTTTATTATACTAGATGTGTGTGGTACCGATTCTCACAAATCTAACGCCTGAGATGTAACTTTAGTTCTATCAGGTATCAGTCCTCTAGTTCACCACTGAGTCACAGCATTGCTAAGCCTGATTTATACTAACAATCATAGAGTGTAGACGGAATGCATTATACTAGCAAAACTCTGCGAAGCTATCTTAATAACCTTCGTCCTAACGCATGCACACTCGTGCGCATGCACACTTCTGTTGTGTACTGGTTTTGGTGATACTTTGGTGAGCTTGACAAGTAAGTCAATGATACAGAGTTTGATTCACACTGGTGCACCGTGAAAATACAGTCTTGTTTCAGATTAAACTAAGGTTATAAAATACCGCCTATAGAAATAATTGAAGATCTTGCGAACAGTGACGATGATGTTTCGATCCCAGCATTAATTTTGAGTAAACAAAACGGTAGTCATATGCATCATTAGTACTTAGAGAAAATCTGACCGAGCCTGACTAGACAGTGAGTTAGCAATGACTGGCCAAAAGGTCACTTTGGTTTGTTGACGCTGGTCCAATTAAACGGCGTGGTGGTCCAAATAAGCAAAGGAAATTATCATTGTTTTTTTTATAGATTTGGCTCCAATAAACACATGCTCCAATTAACCAGAGACTCAGTTAACAGGAATCTACTTATCAGTCGTGTGTAAGAATTATACACGTATACACAACGTACTGACGATGAAAAACATCATTTGTAGGAAGTTTTTGTGAACTGTTTATTATGAGCTTTTTGCCTAAATACAGCTGTTAAAAAATCACGAAAACATGTTCTTTATTCTGAGCGTTATGGCAGATATGTTTAATATATCATTGAAAATGTATTTTCCTGCTTGTATAAAAATTAATCAGCAAACTATATTGTTTCTGTATTGACGAACATAAAAAAAGCCGTAACCAAACGCGAGAAAGAAAAATCTGGAATGGCTGACTATATTTGGTGAGAAAAGGGTGAATATTCCTCTCTCTGAGATGAAGAATAGACGGAGAACACTGTTGTAAACTGAGGTAATTAAAGAAGCAGTCAATATCAACACGTCAACTGAGTGTTTATATCAGACAAGTGTGGAGTTCAACCCGATGTGGCTTTCACTACTCAACAGCGACAAAGTATGGAAATCCCTGCCTAACAAGGAAAGAGGGAGGAATAGACACTATCTGAATCCTACATTGTAGCGAGGCTACCATTGGGATATTCTGTTTACAACCATCATTGGAAAATTTTGTCTACCGTCATTACATTCGGATATTACACCTGAAGAGGGCCGTAGAGTGAATCAGCAAAAAACATCGTGTTTACAATACAAATAAAGAAGAAGGGTTTCAATCCTCCGAAAAACTCTTTGGATGTTGATGACTCTTCTCGAAACGATACACTATATTATTTCTTTCGTGAAGATTTGGGATCAAGGAAATATCAGCACCACTTCTCTTCTATTCTTTACTGGGTTAACTTAGTCTATTACAACATTCAAAGAGCTCTTGGGTACACCCATGGGCAGACATGCGCAGACCCCCTGTGTAGAATGGCACAAGCCCCATGATGTTTGAAAACTAAATTTTTGTAAAATCCTTTTTTGCTTATCCTCCCCTTTCATTCTTACCCTGGAAGTACCAATCTCAACTTGGTATCATTTGGTGGTACTAACCTTTATTCAGTTATATTGAGTGATACTGATCTTTACAAGATGACCTTAACGATGTTGATTTTTACTTCATCCGAAATGTGTAACAGTGAAAAACGCTTGATTAGCTGACTGAGAATAGTAATGAAATAAGATTAATGGTCTAGTTTAGCAAAATGTTTCAACATAAGTGAGTTCGATCCCCACACTTGCCTGGTAGCGCTTACTAAATATCTATTCACATGCACATATTCATAGAGTGGATAAACTGACAAGGGCCCTTCATAGTGTCCCTGAGAGTATTTCCTCTAAAGATTAAAAACTGGTTGATTGTTCTTTTGTCCCTAATATATTTTGAGATATTAAAGATGGGGAGTGCTGGTAGCCTTTCGGTTATCAGGACGTAAGATGAAATCGAAAAACCAAGTTCACTTCGCATTAACCTTCTTAGGAAAGGCATGAGTCCATCTTTCCTCCTCTTAGCTATGGTAAGTAGTAGGGCAGATAAGATTCTTCAGCCTTGGTTGGCAACCAGTTTAGAAGACAGAATTTCAGTATTCAAACCGAGAAAGTCCAATCCCTCGTCCAGCATCATGAGAGAGTTGGGGCGTGTTCCCGAAATGTACGGTTAACGGGCCTCTAGTGAAGCTCCAACAGACCTAGCAAGCCGGAAGTGGATTATAATTCATTGTTCAAGCAAAATAAAAGATAATAAAACGAAAGAAAGCTACCACTGTTTCCACTTCTTTACGACACCTCGAGTACAATTGGAACATTTTTAATAAGTCTTTAAAATCAATGACGTCTTTAGCTGATGTGAATGAAAAAAAAATTAGACTAACAGGAAAATACATTCATATTAATTGGTTTATTTCCACAATTTATCCTTTTAAATTTGATTTTTGCTACTATATTAAACGTAGAACTGAAAAAAAAATTAGTTAAAAGAATGACTCCCATAAAAGCCGCTTTAACAAGTATTGCGCAAATTTAAAAAAACAAAAAAAAAACAGCCAAGAGTTTTTTTTTTGGAAACACTTCATTAGTACAGGAATACCTTGAATAGTGCAGTTTTCAATATGGTGGATTTTGATGTAGTACGGTTTGGGTATTGTTTTACAACATAATGTAATTAAGTATAAGCTGAAAATACTTTCAATTATGAGACCTCTGACGGTGCAGTTTTGAATTGCATAATAATAGAAATTTTGAAACGAACTAACCGCACTATTCAAGGTATACCTCTATATTGGTTCAGTAGACCGACTCCGTGGCTCAGGTAGTTGCATATTCATAATGTGCGAGAGGTCGGTGCCCGAGCTCAGTTAAAGTCAACATCTCAAGTGCTGATTTTCGAGGCAGACAAACCTTTTCCCAACTAAGAAATAATCAGTTCGATGGATCAGCCTTGTGACTGAGACAGTTGCGTACTTGCTGTTAGAGTAAAAGGCCAGTGTTCGAACCCAGGTAAAAGCCAAAGTTTTGAATACTTCAGTACACCGTTTCCTACCCTTCCATGCAAAGTTATTGAAATTTCAACGAATCTTTGGAAATATTGTTTGGTGTGGAGATATAACTATGATGTTGAGGAGAAAAGAACATTTTGGATATACCTCAAAACGTAATCACCTTTTCGGGAGCGAATAGCCCACTCTTCTACGAAATGTCTTGGAAATTCATTAAGAACATTTGGATAAATAGACAGACAAGCACGAGTGAATGCATATACCTCCCCCAAATTCGTTGGCAGAGGTAAAAAAAAAGACGAAAGCCAAAATGCTTTGCGTTGGACTATCAATTCTGGATTGAGTCAAGGAAGAATGGCTTAGATTTGAATTTCTGCTTAATCGTTGAACAACCGTAGCCATCAAATATGGCCAAAGGGTTATATCCTTTTGATATGTGTGCATGCTTGTGTGTTCTAGTGCTCCTGGCTATACCCTTTTGTTTACAGACTTGAAAATTGGCATCAGTACCCCACTTGGCCCATTCTAAAAATGCTTTTTTAATTTTTGGAAAAAAGTTTTTTTTTGATCGTTTGGGGCGGGGGGCTTATTTTGGCGAGTTTATTAAAGAACATCTAGATTCTCCTGAATAGATAGAATTTATTCTCATATTTTTCTTAAACATGACTCCAGATTTTGACGCTACGGTTGTTCAAATATTGACTGTGATGGTGAGTCTCATATACATTTAAAATCGGAAGAAAAAATTTTCATTATCAATAAATGTGGAGCATTTAAAATCTGTAACATACTAGTGTTATAAAAATTTAACAGGTCCGATTAGTCACTCAAGAGGAACCGTCAAGTCTTTCAACAGCAAACCGTGTTGAGGTGATCAAAATTGGAAAGGTAGGTGATCAATGAATAAGTTACTTCTGTCACCTTTTGTTGGGCTGTGATCACTAAAAAAGTGTGAATTTTCAAAAAAAAAAAACAAACAAAAACCCAAAGAAGTATGAACACTAACAGACACAAAAATGTTTAAATTTTCAGCCCTCTAGCTCCATTGGTGCGGTCTGTGCGCGTGATAATTATATAGCTTGACAGATATCCAGCCATCCTGACCAACTTTAAAATTGAAAAAAAAGTATGTCGATGATGGAAAAAATATGAAGAAACCTACATTGATGTTGACAGATTTGGTTTACGGTTTCTAAAGAATAAAAAAAAGTAAAAGTTTCTCACAATCGATACTAGATGAAATTCTTTTTCTTTTTAAGTTATCTAATTCAGAGATATGATTATTTGGCATTTGCAAAGTTGACAAAGATTAGGGGTTACTCCCTGCTGCTGGTACCATGTAACCCAGGGCAAAATGTCCAATGTTACTTGGAGAGAAGATAAGAACAGCCAAGTAACCCCGAGAAATATCACGAAGACTTCGACAATCAGCTAGATCAGGGGATAATTTGATTTGAATACTGATAAAAATCTTATAAGTTGAGTTGTTGGCTTCTAACTACGCATCGCGTTAAAGAAGGTTTTTTTCTTTATGGATAACATGTCTATCGCAACTGTGGGCCTAAGAGCTGCTTTTTAAGCCTTGGAAAATTCATTATACCAAAAAACGTGTTCTGGAAAATTGACGAGCTGTAGAAATGTCTATTTTGTTCTCTCACATTTGGAGATATCCTATCGAAATATTTAAAAGTTTTCCTTTCAAAAGTATTGCAGCACAATTTGTAAGGTCTATTTCATGCTTGTCATGATATACGACGTTAAAGCGCAGTATCAAAATTACTGGTATCATTATTGTTGTTGTTAGTATCTCTCAAAATATGACCAGTCGACGTTATTTAAAAAAACCGAGCTCATCGAAATGTCCGTTGCTATAATTTGGTGTTTGAATCAAACAAAAAGTAGATAAGATTGCTTGAGTGCGAAAGGAAGAAATAATAATAAAAATAGAAATCAAGTCACCTGTCTAGCTTCCTCGGCCATGGCTTTTTGGTGACGGCGTAAAGATGGTGTGTATGTGCAGCTGCAGCGACGGAAGATGCGTAAAAAGTCAAGACGGAGACTTGTGGCGACTGATTAGAGATCCAGGCTGACAAGGTTAAGGCGTCATTTCGTCACCATAGAGACAGGCCGAACCCATGCTCAGACTGGCATTGCATTCTAACAGGTGTGTGAAAATGAGAAAAGCCAAACCCTTGCTGAGGAAAAACTTCGCCCAATACCGACCCTATACTTTTCTCTTTCTCATTCATAAACTCACGCATGGATCTGTCTACACTAGTTTACTTCAAAACGTTTTTCTCCCTCTATTTTCTGTTGTCTGGTATTTTCCTTTTTTTTATTTATCAATCCTTTCAAACTTTCTCTTTTCAATAGTCATTCATTTATTTATTTCTAACTCTTATCTTTCGAAGTTTTTTGTTACTATCTTTCTTTCAACTTTTTTCTTTCCTTCAAAAAAAGCTTTTGCGTTTTCCTTTCAAATTTCTTTCTTTCATTCTTTCGAACGTATATGATGTCTTTCTTTCAAACTTGTTACTTTCAAAAGTCTATTCTGTCATTCTTCCAAAACTTCTTTCTTCCTTTTTTTCTCTCTTTCAAACGTCGATGCCATCTTCCTTTCAAAAACCTTTTCTGTCTTTCTTTCAAACATCTTTTCTGTCTTTCTATCAAACTTCTTTCTTTCAAAAGTCTATGCTAACTTTCTTTCTTTTTTAAAGTCTTTTCTGTCTCTCTCAAACATCTTTCTTTCAAAAGGTTTTCCTGTTTATTTCTTCTTTCTTTCAAAAGTCTTTTCTACAAACTTCATACTTTCTTTTTTTTTTCCACATCTTCAAATAGCTTTGTTTGTTTCTTCCCCCTCTTCTGCCCGCGTCTATCACTCCTTCTTCATTTCTCTCTCTACACTACCCCTCCCCCACATAATTTCATGTTCTGCTTCTCTCTGACAACCGATTTGATAGCAGGATTAAGTTGAGGTGAACTTGAAAGAAGTTGGCAACTACAGACAAGTCCCAACGGAGTCAATGTTAATAGGGCCGTTTCAAATAAGTAAATAGGTAGGTAAATGAATTAGTCACGACAAAAGCAAACACAATATGTTGATATTGAATAGGTATTTATGCTAGCCAAGTCATTTTTACTTGACTGACCGTAACCAATGGCAGAGCTGGTCCGTCCATTAGGTGGTCTCCTGGGGCGCAAAGGTCCTAGGGGCGCTGTCCAATATTTAAAAAATAGTCGCTAAAATACTGTCACGACAGGAGATCGGAATCAGCACGCCGATTCCGTTCTCCACGCCGTTAACCATTGGGCCGCGCACACATTTTAAAACTATGTCAATTTTAATCCCCCTGAAATTTAAATTTTACTAATTTATTTTCGGTGTATAAATCATTTCTGAAGATTTCGTTAATCAATAGAAATAATAATAACAAGAAAAAAAAAATTGAAACAAAAGTGTCTTATCGTCAGTAGGTGTTTGTTAGCAAGCTTGTCCACAAACCCCGTTTTTACTGAATCTTCCATCATAGGGTTCTGTCAGCTAACTTAAGTGAATAATTAACAAATGTAAAACCTTGTGCAAATATTGGATGTCCCAAAAGTGATGCCCGATTTGTACCCCGGAATTGTCACATTACAGATGCGTTGTGTGAAATTTGCTTGATGATAATTAGGAAGGTCGGTGTCTGGGTGACGTGGTGCTATCGAATGGTTGTCGTGATCAACTGATTTCGCTCCTGTAGATTTGTTGTGAGAGATGGTACAAAAAACAACCAACAAGAATAGAAAACCAGAATAGAAGAAAGAATAGCCACCATCAACGTTGAACTTTGCTGAATGTATGCAGCGCAATAGCTTCCCGGTTGAATAAATGGGTTGTAATGGACGATAGTCACATTGAACGTTACATGTAATGTCTACTTTTATTAAATTTGTAGTTCGTTTATAGCATTAATAAAATCGTTTCAAGACAAGTCAGGCGTCACTTTTTGGAACGCTTCGTATTTGCGTGACAGATCTTTCCCCCCCCCCTTTCAAGAAATAAATACCACTAAGCAACAAATAGGATATTCCATATAATAATGGTTGACATCCCCACCCCGAAAGATTCTTCAGTGGTTCAGTTCCATTCCAGAAATGTTTTGTAATTTTGTAGGATTTATTCTTAAGCCTGAGAATTGCCGATTTAAAAGTTAGAGGGTAATACTCGGGGGAAAGAAATTAGAAGCTTATTATTTGATAAACTTGTTGGAAGCGATTAGTTTATTTTCTCTCATTAATAACCGCGTTAGAATGTAAAACGGCTTTCAAAACATGAATCCGCTGTCGACTGAATTCAGGCCTAGTAATAAGCCCGGTCATAATGCACCTCTTCTTGGCCTACCACGGGATGTCACCTTTGCCGAACAGTTGCTTGGTAACGCTACCCACATAACAGCTCCTGTTTCTACCCAAAACACTGCAACCAGATTTAGCTTTCCAGCCAATAATTACATCAACCAAATTGTGAATGCCGACAACTTCAGGGGCCAAGGAATCGGACACATAGGATTTATTCCATCCCACGATGGCTTCGGATACCAGCTGCATGATGTTTCCAAGTATGACAAAGTCGGCTTAGTCAACAGCGCCCAAGAGTTTTTGCGCAACTCGGAAACTGAAATTGGGATCGAACCGCCGTCACGTCCTTGGCGTAATGATCTCTGCAACAAATCTGGAATGCTTCATTCTCAACAGGAGATGCAGAAAGAGTCTGTGTATTCGATGACTGAGCAGCTATTCTTCGATAATTTGAAAAAACAAACTAAGTTCGATTTAAACCCTAGACAAGAACCTGATCAAACTATAACGGCTACAGATTATCTAGGTTCTGTTTCGGATGCTGATAAATGTGCCCTCCTGGATAAAACGTTGGCATCTTTCAGTTCCCCATCTCCTTGGACTTGGGGGCAACACGATCGAATAGTGGCCAAATCTAGTGCTAATGAGGCACAAGAGACAACGGAGAGCTGGATGCCTATCAAAAGAACCGTAAACCAAACGTCAGCCAGGAATAACCTAATAAAGCTGCTAGATGAAAAACATCACGATGAGAACGAAGAGACGGCGTTTCATAGCGCCGAGACAGCCTCAACAATCGAAAAGAAACAGTCGCAGATTTGCAGAGTGACAGTCGATGGGATTGCTTACGATCTGAAATCTGGCATGGTGACAGATCAGTTTGGGATGTTATCCTTGCTTTATTTAATGAAGTCAAGCAAAAACAATCCAGGCGGAGCCTTGCTTATGGACGGGTTAAGTCGAGACGATTTTCCCCTTCATAAAAACGATCGAATTTTCGACGTTCTCTGCAACCCTTGGTCTTACATTTCTCGTCGTCCTCAAGATGTCGACCGTAACCTCCCAAACGAATATCTGACCAACGCCTACATCAAGCAGAAACTGCCGCCCATCAAACTGTCTCGGTATAGTGAAGATCTGTTATTCTACCTCTTCTACGTGTATGGTGGGGATTCGATCCAAGTAGCAGCTGCTTGTGAACTATATCAAAGAGAATGGCGATACCACAAGACTGAGCAAGTGTGGCTAGAACGGATTCCCGGAATATCTCCCGTCACCATCATGGACACCTGGGAACAAGGGACATATTTTTACTTCGATATTGTGACCTGGCGAAAACATCCGAAGCAGTTCAGAATAGAGTACAACCAACTTGAAGAAAAACCAAAATTTTTTTCAAATTAACAAATAGGTGATGTCTCTATATTCGATATTTTTTTCCACATCATTATTCCGTATTCATATTCTATGATTACTGTGAAAGCATAAGTCGGAATTGACAAGCTAGAAGTAACATTTCCACTGTATTTTATATTTTGATGTCTTCTACAAGTTAAAAATCTTCCAAACTGCGTAACACCATCTCTGACAGATCTCTCGTGCTAACCATTTCACATTAACAATGAAGACGAAAATAACTAACTTTGGACTTGTGTGGCGTTAATCAAGACAAAATATCAATTAAAAAAAATGTAACTATCTCGCTTGTTATGTTTAATAAATGTTATACCAAATATGTGTTAAATATGGAACTTTCTTTTTCTTCCACCTTTTTAAAACTGAGATAAGTCTTTGCATTTTTCTTCAAATTCTTACCCCGATTTTGCTCTACTCGCAAAACTTGAACAAGTGAATTTTTCCCGAATCCATGATTTCTTTAAAGGAAAAACTAGTTTGAAAGTCTCCCTCCCCAATCATAGTAAAGTAAATTTATGAAGCATTTTTAATCATAAATTAACCGTAAAAACAAATTACATCATTGTTAGATATCTCCCGTTTTATTCCTTATTTTTTGTTTATTAATTCCATTGTAAATTCCTCAGATTAATTTTTTTTACTCTTGTCAACTCTACGTTGTTAAAGTTACGATTCTAACGAAAATATCACTTGGTTTTCGATGTCTAAAATCTATCTTCTTTTTCACGTACTTATTAATAAAAATGTTTCCACTTAAGTCACTCCCTGCTCAAAATCCTGGATCAACCCGTATGTCACGAATTGAGTATACGTTGAAGTGGCCGATAATGGCTTCCCATACGGTCTATATTCTGGCTGCATGAAAGTAGAAAAAAATTGACGCCTTTTTGTTTTCTGAATAGAACCCGAAACGGCCGTGTTACCAATTTGATTATAGAAATGACCAATGTCATAACTAGAATCCACAGCCAGTTAGAATCTAGATTACTTCACTAGTATTGCTGCTTTTTAATTTCTTATAAAGAGACTTAGCTTTAATCGGAATTAATGTAGACCTCCCACTTTTATTGGGTTCTCTGGTTAGAACATCGACTGCCAGATGTGCATTATCCAAACAGACGGAAAACCAATCTCATGGTCCGGTACCAAAGTGATGATAATGTCTACACATAGGTTTGTACCCCGTTGTTGAACTTCATGACTTCAAATTTTGACGCTTGTTTATGACAGCTAGTTTGATATTGATTTGAACTGAAGGTGTGAGTGGCCAAACTGTTGACAGGAGAGTGGAATGGGCGAAGCGAGTTCCAGCAGAAACACTTCGAATCTATTCTGTACTCCTGCCTTTGGGGAATGTATTAATCCACTTATTTCAGCTCTGGGTAAATAGTAGATGGCACCCTTTAGCCATGTAAGGCTATCCTTAACGAGCCTCCACCTGTATCCAGTATTGGAAATGGATTTGGGGAACTAGTTGTAGAGGAAGGCTGTATAAGGGATAAGCCAAGTGAGCCCGTGCGAATCAGGGTTCTGGGGCACTTTAAGCCCCTGTGGGTAACTTGGCTAATTTCAGGGTCGTTTTGAGACCATGTAGCCTACATTGATATTGATAAATTGGTAACTATAAAAACACTGACAGTAACGAAAAACCGGCACAAAAATTGTATATGCAGTAATTTTGGTGTCACCCTGTGCAATCCACACCGACAAGTGACGCTGCTCAGTATAGTTGATACAGAATGACTTTCTTGATAATCCTGAGAAGAGTCTTTTTTGGAAGTCTATAGAATCTGGAACAACATACAGGCAGTCCTCGAGATTAGCCCGTTCGACTTTTGTACACCTCGTACTTTTGAACCCAATAAATAAACATCTTTTCAATTCAATTTCCATAGAGTAAAAAAAAAATGAAATTTATGCTTTCATTTCCTTATTTCCCACCCAATTTTCAAGGGCACAATGTCCTAAAAATGCTCAAATAGTATATTGTATGCAAACGGTGCTTGCGCTTGGCCTAAAATAGGCTACAAAATCGTTTATTAACGAAAATTAAGAAACGGAAAATCTTCTACGTCTACGCGTAATGTTGTCTCAAGATCGAAATCCACGGCCAAAAGGAATATTCCGTGGGGCTTATCGTACGAGAATTAATAAACCACATTTATCACTTCAAATACATGATTTAAAACAAATTTTTATGGGTTAGTTTATGGTGTTGCTTTCGTGCTTCACCGGAACTTTTTTTTCTGCTCATTTATATTTGTAAACAAACCAACGCCATGACAGTTTTTCACTGCCATTAGTCATGTCTTTCAAATTGATTTATAATCTTTATAACATTGCTATATAATTATGTCAACGTGTTTATAGATTAAGTTTTGTTGTCCTTGATTTTCCAAATTCTGTGTCATGGGCCAGGGGCACCCAAGTATTTAATCCTTGGAAATGATTCCGATGGATCTCAATGCAGAGGATAAGGATGTTTTTATTGTTGCCCCCCCCCCTACTCCTAGGAATCTAGAAACTCCCATGGGAACGGAACAAATGTATTATTCAATGCTTAAAGATTCCGACATTTGTACATTTTTTTTTTATCCATCGGGGAGCGGAAACCCCTGAATAATTTGTTATTCAAAATTGAGAAATTTAACTTTCGTACAGATTTTCAGGAACAAAAGTAGAGGACTTCCTGTACCTACAATAGATACAGACGTCCATTGCTCAAGATACCCTGATAAGAAAATGCTGACTTCATCTATCTGCAATAAAACTAGAGGACGTAGCCATAAACTACAAATTCAGACGTCCACTGATGTTGGAAAAAAATTCTTTTCGGCATGAATAGCAAACGCATTGGATAGCCTAGGTTTTATAAAGAAAAAACATCCGAAAATATCAATACTTTCGAAAATAATCCTAATTCTGATAATGGCCAAACCAAATTTTAATATACCACCGAACTCAACTGAAGTCGGCTTAATGACGCAATTGACCAATATCAACCCCACCACATATTTCAAGTATATTCAAGTACATTAATCCGTTATGAAATGGATACATGCACATATTCTTTTACTGGAGAGCAACAAACGAGGATTGTATTTTTAGATGTGTCCACAAATCTCTATAAGGCGCTTTTCAGTCGGTCGGTCTCAGTTATGATGAACAACAGAAATAAGAAGGAAGATGTGTGATGTCATTTAAAGATGTAACATCGATTCCGATCAATTTTCCTTTAGTATAGCTGCCAATAATCTCATATTAGAGACATAAAAGTCAAAAGTGGCCAAGAATTGCCATTTTTCTGAAAATAACACTTGCAGAATATTTTCACATCACAATATTTTACAAGTATGAGAATCAATTAAACCAAAGAAAGATTACTTGCTCCTCTTCCTATGCTATTACTACCATGTGCAGTGGACGCATTGTTGAACTCGGGGTTCTTGTTTTTAAATGAAGGGAATATTAAAAAAACAAAACATTTTCCTGAATTTTCCCATTTATCAGCCAGATGTTTTTTTTAGCTCCTTAAGTTCTAGAAAACTTTAATTTTTAAATCCTTTTTGGGAGAGGTGGGGTTATGTGACGTCAAATACGATTAACTGCGATCTGAATTTCTAGACTTCGAAAAGTACACGAATTTCTCCCCCTGGATTAGCTTAAAGAGTTCTTTCCCTTCACGAAATGTTAAGTGCTGTTTAGATCTACGCTGCGTACAAATGTTTTCAACTCCACGCACACGCAGTATCTCGTGTTATTGTTAATTCACAGCATCTAAAGAATTCAAGCCGTATCACATAACAACCAGGCAATATAAATAAATGTACACATTTTCTAAGCATGTGGTTGTCCAGCACGGGGCACCGGTAGTGTAGATCGGATTCACTAACAATAGTCTGCAGAACTAAATCAGCTCAATGTAGGTATTGTAAAAATATAGAGGAAGCCGCTTATTGTGATCACTATCAGACGATGTCTTTTAAATAACAATAACCAGTTAATAATATTAGACTAAGGATAAACATAGGAAGCCGAAGCCGTTAATTGTGATTACTTTAAATAAAGTGTTTCAGACCGACTGATAATAACAATATAACCCTTTGATAACGTTGATATAGGCGGCGTCTGCTGGATTCTTTTTCATTATCTTTCCGAGAAGTATGAATTAAAGTATAGTGAAATAATTCTATTTTAAAACTCCGTACGTCGAAACGGAAAAAGTAACAATCAGCTTCTGTTTTCAAGAGAGTTGGAATTCCCAGTAAATTCCTCTCAACAGAAAATAATAAGTCGGTATCCTTCATTTCGCCTCATTTTCCCCTCTTATTAAGGTGTCTGGGAACTTGAGACATCAAGACTAACCTACATCTTTCTCTCTCTGGCTCTGTGCGAAAGCAATAAAAAGTCAGATATTTTTGTTCATCAAACCTGACAGAGAAAAGGAAGTAATAACAACCACGCAATCAGGAGTTGCCTTGCCATAACCGCGACACCAGTTCCCGAGCGCCTTCTGACCATGTGGGTAATTTGCACACGTGGCAAATTTTTCATTTCTCCCTTAAAAAAAAATGGCGAGGAGCAAGCAGCAGGATGGGAAACTTAATAAGAAAAACAAAACGTTAGGACTGGTTTCGAGTGCGGGGGAGGGAGACAGTTGGATACGAGAAGTAGGCAGTTGAACATCAGTGTGAGGAAATCTGATGTGATTTTTCTGTCTAAAGTACTATTTTATTTTCTTCCTTCCTTCCTGCTTTTTCTCTGCTCACCCTAGTTATATTCTTCCGTCCTACCTCTCTTAAGGAATAACGGAGAAAGGCGACATCTTTTTTTTTCTCTCATCGGGTTTGGGGAAAAAGGTAACAGCTGTTTTTATTTACTGCTCGGTAGATAACGTAATACAAATACTATACTAGAATTCTCTATTTGGAAAACGTCTGGCACGTATTTTTCTGCTACTTATCAAATCGTTTCGAATATTTTCTGTACAAGTTACACTTACGAATACATTGTAGAGGAGTTTTCGAAACTTTCTGCATTGGCGATACACTTGGTAAAAATAAAAAATAAAATTTGCGACTTGAGTTTTGTTAGCCGAGTTAAATTATAATTCGAAATGCTGCTTCTTGCAACAAGAAAGATAAAATAATATTTCTGAAAATTATTCATATTTGACCTAATTTCACGACACTGATTATCAACGACACATTGAAGTGTTGCGAACTTGGCACTTTTCGCGCTAAATTCAGTGCGTTTCTTGTTTTAGCAGTGCGAAAAAGCTTCAAATTCGAGCGGGTGTACTTTTGGGCGGCGTATTTTTGACCACTTTATTGCTGAGATTGAGGCCATTTTCAGCATTTCTTTGCTATTTAAAAAAAAAAGTTTTTCTCTTTTGTGCCTTTTGGCTGTCTAACTAGAACGAAAATATTTACGAGTTGGCAACACTGGTGTCTTGAAACAAAGGAAAACTGTTCATTATTGGCTTCGAGCTAGATTAACTACTCTGTTCTCAGTTGTGAGTGAATTGAAATGGAATTAAGTTCTATTGAACCAGAGGAGGTGCGCGAGGCCCGCAGACACTGCAACTCAGACCAACTGAAAAAAAGCTACCTTCAAAGAGAAGAGAATTCGTCGGGTAAAAAACTGCTTTGATGAATCAAGTCAAGACGAAAAATTTGGAAACGGTTAAAAGGGCGCTTCAAATGGAGGTTTTCTAAATTTATCCCGAAAAAAATTTGTTATACAGGAGTATACTTGAAATACCTCGTTTATATTTACTTGAAAAAAAAACGTTTATATTTTGTTTTGAAAACAATTAAAAGAACAAGTCTGTGAGCAAAAGCATTTCATTTTAAAAAGTGAGGTTTCAAGTTGGAATGAAAGCCCCCAAATAACCCCTTCAGTCTTTTTCAATTTCGTGAGGGGGCGCGAATTCAACAATTTGCAGAGGCCACAGTCAGACATCGCGAGCGTCGCTACAATACTAAACAATCCAGTCTTCGACACATTGGTTCTTAATTCGTTATAAATCTTGTGACTGGTGCATAACATTTATTGGACCCCTTCTATTTTTGTATTTCGCTAATATATTCAAACAAATCAAAACAAAACAAACAGAAAAAAAATCAAAAAACAAAAACAGAAAATGTTCATAAATTTATGATAATCTTTATAAAGTCCTTTATTGATCGATAATCCATCCAGTGATGGGAATGGGATTCGGGAATTAGGTATACAGCAACGTCTCCATTAGTAGACATTGAATATTTAAAAAACTGGGAAATTGAGATGAGGAATTCGTTACGTCTTCCCAAGCTGACCACGAGGCATCGGACATTATGACGTGCACAGAAAGACAGGAGTGGAGTTGGAAAAAAAAGGACTCTCCAACATTTAGTGCGTCGGTTTGTAACCTGGGGGCTGCGTACCTCCAGAGGGCCCACAAAAATCAAACTGGGGTCCGTGGGCAGACCTCTCAGAAGCCAGAGGGAAATAAACTTAACTACTGCTGCTATAAATTAGATTAATATTATATTCTACTGTAACCAGTATCTGAAAACGTGTCTTCTATCAGAATATACTTTCGAATTTTCACTGAACGGGCACTTTTGATATGAAGAATAAAAAGGGCGGGGGCTTACGTACCCCAAGCATACCCCCTGTGCACATGCATTTTTTCTAATAGGTAAAACGATCACCACCATTAGATAATGCAGCAGAAAGGAAATCCCACCGATAGGTAGGAGAAAAAAGGTGTAAGAAAATTGATGCTCTTTGAAAACGTTCAGCAGCACATTTTTCAAATCAAATGTATTGAATGAGCAAAACAGAATATGATCTGCAAATTCATTCAGCTCTTTAATCCGTGCTTGTAAGCCTCTGCACTTGCCACTTATGTTACTGACAAAATCATAACTTTGACTACGGTAGTCTTTTATATCAATGCTGTTTTCCTTTAAAAAGTCAAGTAAACTTTGAGGGAACTGTTCAGCACCTATGAACTCCCATTAAGAAAAAACAAAAACAAAAAACAAACCAGATCAACACTCATGGTTCAACTGAACCAGATGACAAAACATGGCTCACGGTCAAAGCCAGGTGGTCCTCATCTGATATATCTTGAGGAAAACTTAATGAAACAGAATATTCAGTACCGGATGAAGGTATGGACTTCTGGGGCTGCAGCCCAGGTGCCTCCATCAGCAGAATGGCCTTCAGAAATTAGGTGGTAAGTATTTTCGTTTGTGAATGCTGGATCAAAGTGCAAGTACTCTAAATCATCTATTAAAAAAAAGGTCTAATTAATGTATATCATACATTTGTTGTAAAGGTATCCCGACAAAAAGAAACATCATGTTGTATACATATGGATTGCATGATGGTTTGTGATTTTATAAACGACTAAAACAGACTTGCTCTCACAGCAATTGAAAACGATGTTCTCAAGAAACTACAACTTATTGATATTTTGGAGAAATTGGTTTCAAAGAAATTATGCAAATAAAATCAAATGTCTGAATTTTAATTGTCGTAATCATTATGAAAATAAATTTGATTTTTCTTCAACTTTTCCTTTTGAAGATACTACTGGGGTTGCAGAACCTGTAACCTTAGGGCTAACAAAACCTTAATCCAACACTGAAAACATTGCTTGTATTTTCACTTCACTGAAAATGATGAGATCCAGTATGTTGGATCCAATCAGGATGAGGAATTCCTCATACGCTGTTTTTAATTGATATAATGTACATCCCTGTCTTTTGTTTACATGTGTATTCATATGATTCTTCAGAATATAACGATAGCCTACCCAAAGGTCTGAATCAAATTTCATATCAATCCAATATCATAAGGTTGAGAAAATTTATATTTAGCATTACTAGTTGTATCAGGAGGAGAAGAGGAGAGGAAGATGAGAATGGTTCAGTTGAATGTCTTGGCCAAGTTTCATATCAATCCAATATCATACGACACAGAAAATTGATGTTTAACATTATTAGTTGTGGTAGTAGTAGTAGCAGGAAGAAGACGAAAAAGATGGTTCAGCGAAAGGTCTGGACTAAGTTTCATATCAATCCAACATGATACGGTTTAGAAAATCGATATTTAGAATTATATCATTAGTTGTTGTACTAGTAGGAGTAAGAAGGAGAGGGCGATTCACCCAAATGTCTGAACCAAGTTTTTTATCAATCCAACATAATACGGCTGAGAAAATTGATATTTAACTTATCAAGGACCAACCGATTGACTGAACGACCGAAAAGAGTTTTATAGAGATAGATGAGTGGACACATCCAAAAATGAAAGCAGATAATATTACTTCTAATAATAATTTTTCTTCTCACAGCATCCCACCCCCCAAAAAAAAGCAACAAAAAAAACCTGGACAACCGATTGGATTTAGATGCTTTAAATTTTAAACTACCGTATCTTGACCTTTCAGGTTCAAATTACCCCATCTTGACCTTTAAGGTTCAAGTTACCCCATCTTGATCCTCCTTATGCTTATGATATTGGCAAAGTGCAAAGAATCTATGCGATTTATTTTCGTGCGATCATTTTTTTTTTTGCTTGCGATTTCGTTTCGTTGTCGCCGTCAGTTCGCTGATTTATCTGAAGGGAAACTTATTTTTAGAACAAACAACCGAAGCAGTACGTAAATTAGGTTTCTTGTTGCTACTTCTCGCACGAAGACTCACAGATAACGTTTTTGCAAATACATTTTCTTACTTTCTTAGTTGCATACATATCTTTTCCTTTTTATTTTTATTTTTTTTTCAGTATGTGTCATCAAATCCGTTCAAAATCTGAGCTGGCACAATGTTTTCATTATCTAAATATGCCAAGACGTAGAAAGAGTACTGAATCCTATCGTAAACCTCCCGTCTTAACCCCCAACTTTGTCACTGACTGGTTATAAGAGATTGTTTATTTTGAATTACTAATACTTTCTAAGCTTAACTTAGTATAGCACAATGCTGAATTGTGTTAAGAAGATTGTGTTACGTCAATCCTCAAAGTCAGGAAGGCTTGTTGCTTTGGGAAATCGTCATTCGAAAACCTGGCTTTTACCTGGATTTGAACACTAACCACCAGAGCAGGTGGGAAATATGCAACCATCTAAACCAAGCAAACCCTTTTAGTTTATTATTTGCAACTTAAAATTTAAGATTAATGATTAAAGTTACAAATTGATCTCGAATGCCCCTGTTCTTTTGTTAGCTAATTCCATGTGAATTGTGTTTCGTGCAGACAGGGCAAAAATTTGAACAGAGAAAGCAGATGTTGGGTTTTAGTCCTCAAAGAAAACTAATGTTCATAATTTTGAAGTACAGAGGACTAGAAAGAGAAAGTAAGTTGCATCCTCTTCTCTTCACCCCAAAACCTTGGAGTGGGGGATTAACAAAATAACATATGTATTCCTATCGTTTATGAAACATTTAGTCAAATGAAGACAAACGGAAACACCCCAAATGCTACAAACCTATATTGCTAATTATTTTCTTATTTCAAACTTTAGACTACGATCAACTCTTCCTCAGGCAAAGCTGCAAAAATCTAACAAGCTGACTGATCAAAAACCCGACTAAAAAGACAGACAAGATTGACCTTTCAGGAGAAAGGCTTGGATGTTTTCATGTTCCAAGTTCAAATCATTGTTCAAATCTAACCCTAAGCTAACATCACAAATTGAATTTCTTGTCCATGAGAAAAAGAAAATGCAACTTTGTCATTATTTCTTTCTAAGTTTTCGTTGTTTACATGTATGGACGTTAGCTTTTGATTAGGACAAAAAAGAGCCCTTGGATCTTCACACTGAGTTGTCTGATCTAGCATAAAGCCATAACAGTGGAACACACCATAAGAATCAAACTCACGAGCAATGGCCTGCGAGATTACATAGATAACTATGAGTCTACAGTATTAGGAAATTATTATACATACAGTATACATAGAAAAGTAAATTCATCAAGTGTTTAAAAGTCAAGCTTTGGAATATTTACTTCACAGCTCTAATTTTTAAGAGGTTTCTCCTAAGGATGCAATTGATATCCCTGCCTCATCATTAGATTTTTCTGAGAAAGTAATCTTTGAAATTATCGATCATGTGTCGTCCGCAGTTTTTGGTAAAATGAATACAGAAACAGAGGGCTGAAATGAACTTGACTTTTGTATGTATATTAAGTGAGTTGACTCTAATATTGCAGATGAATCTTCTTCCTTATTCATCCCAATGATTGCACTTCAAACAGCCATTTCTAATGTAAAAATTCCGGAAAATGCTGGATAGAGAAAAGACGTCAGGCCAGAGACCACTCCCTGCCACTGGAACCATGTAAACCCAGTACAACGTGGTCAGATGCAACTAGAACAGGATTTGGACACCGTCAAATAACATCTACCACCTAACACTCCTAACAACGTGTCAAGAGCCAGCACGACAGGGTATGGCTCCAAATCCTGCATATATCACTTCCCATTTTAAAAGGAGTGTTGGAAAATGAAAGCATAATCACAGCCTGAAATATTGAGTTTCAAGCTTGAACCTTGGAATCTTCATTTCACAGAAACACAAACCTTCCTTTCTTTCTAATTCTGGGTGAGACACGCGCGTCTCGATACATTTTCACGCTCACACGCATGAAAGTAAAATTTTCATGCATTTTATATAAAATATTACATTTATTCAGTTTCATTAAATCCGCCTTGGATGGAAGATGTTTTATGTAGACTTCAAGACAACATTTCATTTCAGTAGCTGATACGCCATGGAACACTATTACAGCAATTACACATATTTTCAAATTTTTTCCAAAATTTTCGTTGGGGGCCTCCCCTAGACGCCCCTTCCTCCAATTTTCCCAGTGCAGGGAGGAATTACACGATTCTCACTCATTCTTAGCATTCACTATCTACCTGACCATCTTATTAGTTAGAAAAACAAACTGTCACCAAAAACACTCAATATGGGTTTATTCAGTTTTTAAGCTAGTCTTGCTTGTTGGCTATGTATGTGCCATACGTACAGGCTGCAGCAATTGAACTAGAAGGCTGAAAATCTAAACATTCATTTCTCATTATGTTTAGGAAAAACGCCTTTGGTTTTTAGAGGGAGTTCTATTTGCTATGTACGCTTGTACTAAATCGGTCCCTTAGTTCTTTTGTTGAACATTCAAGCTTATTTTGGTGATCGCTGCCCAACAAAACGCAAGAAAAGTATCTCATTTATTGATGCTCCCTAACACAGCATACCACCAAAAGACGATGATCATATTACGGTTTGTATTGAATGACTAACCATATCTATTTCTAATATTCTTCAGTAGAAATGGAATAGTTAGCAACTGAAGCTCAGTTTCAGGCAATCAGTCAAATGATGAAAAAGCAATTATATACCGAACCGGAAATCACACGGAGAAGGAATACCTCTGCCAACGCAACTGTCACTAAAAACTAAATGAAAATCAATTCATAAATAGCTACAATACAGCAGAGGTAGGTGTATAAGAATCCCTGAATTTGTCCCAAAATTTAATCGCTCTTTTCCATAGCCTAGGGTCAACCTTTTTCAAAACGCCATCGAAATTCATTGGGGACTATTTGAGATATTGTGTTGACAAACATGAATCAATAAAAATATCTCCCAGTCGGAAAAAAAATCCTGGATCCGCCACAAAGTTTAACGAATTCTTCCAAACCCCATGACGTACCCTTCCAGAAAACTCCATTGAAATACATTTAAAACTTCTGGAGGTATTTTGGGGGCAGGAATACAGCTATAATCCAGGACGGGTGACTTGAAAATTTCCTGGATCGGTCCGAGAATCTAATTAGTTTTCCCTTAGCCCATGGCCTTCCATTCCACAATATGTCATTGAAATCAATGAAAAACTTTTGGAGATATTGTATGGACAGTGATAAAGAGACATATATCTCTTCCAACATCATTGGCCTTTGGCAGAGGTAAAATATCTCCTCAACGAGTACAAAACAATAAAAATGATATTTTCGCCGAGTGTTAACATGATAAGATGAACTACCAATTTTGACTTCGTGGTCATAATCAGTGCTATTCTCTTATTTATTATTTATTCATTTATTACCGTGGTGGGTGTCAACACGTTTCTGAGCACGATGTCATTCATCTTTGGAATCTAGAGCTTGCAAGTTTATTGGAATATTATTACTCTCCCAAGTCCCACCACAGACATGTTATTCAATCAAGACCGTTGATAATTAATGACAGCACAAAGTAAAACCTTTATGCCTTTTCAAAGCACTAAATGACACTAGCAAGCTGCAGCCAGAATTCAAATGTGTGTTGGTTCCGTATTTCTTATTATTCTTTCCTCGTGTCATTTTACAGTAATAATTATTTGCTTTCTTCATGGTAAATAATTTGCTCGTATTTATTCTGTGGCCATATTCTGTCATCATAGATACAGAAATCCATGTTAGTATGAAAGGCACAAGCTTCTTTGCTTTTTTTTTTCTTGACATCTAATGTGTATCACCGATCGACCCCCAAAGGACTTACGCCCACTCAGCATCTATTTCTACAATCCAACACTTAAGAGCAATCGAATTTGCACCATTAGCGAATAGGTTCGCGAAACGAGCTTGCTAACCTAATTAGTTATTGTTAATATTGCACCACATTCTTTGACAATCAACCCGGGAATTGTCCAGACAAAGAAATATAAATCCTATGATATTTTTTTAACTTTTCTTGTTTCTGTACACAATCGTGTTTTGTCATGATATTCTGGAGTTTTTGATGGTGCTTATTTACATCCTGAGTGAAATAAACAAGGCTCAACTCTAATCTTTACACAAGTCTTTGTCTTCAACGTGTTTAAATCTATGGCAAATATCGACAAGGTTTTGTTTGTC
Organism: Thysanoteuthis rhombus; assembly: GCA_963457665.1. Lineage (NCBI taxonomy): Eukaryota > Metazoa > Mollusca > Cephalopoda > Oegopsida > Thysanoteuthidae > Thysanoteuthis > Thysanoteuthis major. The sequence goes on along the minus strand of OY735204.1, from coordinate 68,607,886 downwards.
AAAATTTGTTTAAAAATTGCCTAGAAAATGGTGGCACAAGTTTTCCGATTTTTTCCACTGACATGCAGATAAATTCTATCTCGTGGGTCGGTGGGGGATTCGAGCAGCAGCTTGCTTTGACGTTCTCTCGGTCGATCATTGTGCACAATTTAGAGCTGCCCTACAAAATTGTACGATTTAACGATTTAAAATTTCCTGCGACCTTCATTCATGGACGCAGATTTGAGTCCATTCATGGACGCTTTTTAAAGATGCATACAAACTAAAGGATTTTACACCAATCTTTGCTCTGTTGACAAAGAAGAAACACCAAAGAATTGTATCAGCCGGAAATAATAAAGACAATGAAACTCACTACCACAGTCAATACTCAGCGTTAAAATTTGAAGTAGAGTAAATCCTAAAAAGAAGAGTATACAACCAATGCATTCTCCCGACAGTCACTTATGGAGCTGAAACATGGAACCTAAGCAAGAGACAAACCTGCAAACTGAGAAGTATGCAACGTGCACATGAGAAAATTATGCTCGACCTTTCATGGAGGGATCACAAGACAGCACAGTATATAAGAAAGAAAATGGTGGTCCGTGACATCATAGAAACTATTAAAAAACACAAATGGCAATGGGCAGGCCATGTTGCAAGAGTGAAAGCCAACCGATGGACATCACGTCTCACAACATGGATCCCCAGAGATCACATAAGAAACCAAGGCCGACGGAACACATGATGGAGAGATGAACTAGACAGATTCAGGAAATACTAGCTCCGCGACGATATATGATAGAGAATTGTGGCGAATCCTGGGGAAGGTCTATGTCCAACGACGGACGTTAAAAGACTGATGATGATGATGATGATGATGATGGAAAAAATCCCATCGAAGCATAAATACGGTCAGAATGAATTCTATTTGAATAGAGTAAAACACATTTACAAACATCTAGATTCTGGAAAATCTAGACGTTATATACTATACCTGTCAAAAGAAGTCCCCCTAAAGATCAAAAGAGCTTTAGTGGGTCTAGTGGAGTACTGATGTGACGCCACCCCCCGGGCTGGTCTTCGCTACCCTTCTCCGGTTTGTGAAGTGTGACGCTGGTCAAGCCGTAGTTGACAGGTTGCTGTGGTTCACAGCTTCGAGTCGCTCCCACCCCACCCATGTCGTGTTCAGATCCGAGGGAGCGCAGCTGTCAGCAAAAGATTCTGCTGCGTTGGAATAAAGACCACCAGAGGTGTCACAAGTTGAGAAGGAAGAATCGACAGTGGGTGTATAATATGCAACAAGTTTACATCAGTATCTATACAGGGTGACCGGTCAAAATATACGCCGATGTGGGTAAGGACACTATGGAATAACTGTCAGTCTATGTTTCGGGTTATCTACTTAATTTCTCTCGGTATGTCTATTTGTATAGCTTCAAAAAATTTCTGGAGTCTAAACTATAACTCTTTCGAGGTCATCCATTTGATGTCTCTTGATATCTCTATCAGTATAGCTTCAGCAAAGTTCTCAGCTTGTGGGGTCAGGACTCTTCGTGGTGAAAAGGAACGTGGATTTCTCTGCAGTGTCCCTGCGGCTTCTCTCCTGTCGCTACTTAAAAATGGCTGACTTATATGATGATGGGCTCCCTCTGCGTGTGGGGCGGGTGGCGGAAAGATTTATGATTGATTTCCTTAATCAGATGGTAAATTTGATATTGTGCTGACTTAGTAATTTTTCTTTCCACCTTCACCAAATTTAGGAATCCATAAATTTCCCTTAGAAATATGCGTAGGCAATCAGTTTACTTGCCTGAAAGCTGAAATGGCCAATCCCTTTTCTAAAAAATTTCTCTAAACTCAGGGAGTCATAAGTCTCTCTTAGAAATGCGATATATATTTGTATTCTGTCCAGGTCTTGCTCGTCTGCCCTTTTTAGTGCGTAACTCACGAATTCAATATTAATTGTTTTACAGTTTGGATTTTTATCTGTTCCCTATCCAAGTCTGGGTCATCTCGGAAACCCCTGTGCAACCATCCTGGTTTTGTAAAGTACTCTCAACCTCACAAAGAGGGTGACCAGACCCTTATCTCTGATTTAGCTATCTTAGTTTTCACTTCCAGATTTTTCTAATTAACCCTTAATTTCCATAGTGTCACAATGATACCCATATTCAAATCAGTAGACAAAACAGTATGGCCAGGAATGCTGGAACACAGGAACACATGAACACACGTGCAAACGAACGCACAAAGAGGATAGAACCCTTTACCATCTTTGGTGGGTATGGTTGTTTGTTTCCAGTAGAAATAGCAATATCGTAACAACTTGGTAATGTATAGCTCTTGATTCAATGGAAAGTTACATTTTTCGACCCCCCCCCTATTTTCATGGTGTAGCTAAAATCTTCTTCTGTGTTTAAAAAGACAGAAACACGGGAGATGCTGTTCTCGGGGGAGATCGAGAATTTTGTGCTGAGATTCAAAGAAAAAGTCTGGATGGTCACTCAACGGAAACCGTCACGTGACTAATATCTTTTGACAGTATGTATTGTTGGGGGCGATCAATTAGAAAAATTGTAAAAAGGCGTGAACAATTTACAAGTAACTCCCTTCGTCTTTTGTTGGGCAGTGAAAAAAAAGTACGAATTCAAAAAACAAACAAACAAACAAACAAAAAAACAAAAAAAAAAACAAAAAAAAAAACAAAAAACAAGTGTGAAAACTACCGGGCACAAATTAAGAGACCACTTTTGTATGAATTTACATTAAAGACTGAACCCATCGCTGAAACCTATTCTTCTTTCTAGTGGGTGGATTTTCAAACAAACAAAAGAATAGTTTTTCTAGATAGTCAGAACTGAAAAAAAAAAGAAGCGTGAATGCTGCCGGACACAAACTAAGGGGCTAATTTAGCATAAATATACATTGTTAATCGAACCCCACTAAAAAGCTATAGGAGGAGTGAATTAAAAAAAAGAAAAAAAGTTATTTCAAGACGTATTACGGAGTAAATCTTTAAATTTTCAGCCCTTTAGCTCCATCGGTGCAGCTTGTTTGCGTGATGTATACAAACATCACTGGCCAGCCAACCAGGTTAAATTTGAAAACTGAAGAAACCTAAGTTTTAATGACAGTATTGGTTGATGGTTTCTAATTATCTTTATAAAGAGGACAAAAGCCACCTTACTTATACAAGATAAAAAAAAATGTGTCTGTTTTTGTAATCTACATACTAAATTGTGCTTTACCCGAGCGGGGCGTGGGCGGGTCAGTGACTCCCTGTCCCACCCTCTGGATTCCCGCCTTGTTCAATTTGAAATCTCAGATCTGTTTTCACAGAACAAGCCAGGAAAATACATCCAAGTTACCTACACTTGTCAGATTTTATATTTTGATCGAAGGAGAACATGGTGCTCCGATAATCTAATTCCAGCATCGAACTCTAACTAACCCTGCTTATACCAACAAGACTAAACAATTGATTTCATAACTGGATGAGTATTGTTGCCCGTCTGGGCAAAGACAATTTTTCTCTGAATGAAAAAGAATAAATCTCAGGATGAAGTAACAAATGGTGTTATTACACGTCACTTCGTCGCAGACAGAACAAGTGCTTATACTGGTGAGATACAACAGTGCTAGAGCATTGGAATAGAGAGTAAAAGGTGCGAACTCTAAGTCTTAATACGAATTAGATAAAAGCACGTTCACAAAACCTACTACTCTATCTACAAGTAAAGACAAACAGACCTTTTCTCTCTTATTTAAACCTATACTTATATAACGCACAGGAAATCTCAGCGTGATAGTCTCATGAGATATTATGTTTAACTCACTCACGAGAAAGAAAATGCTTACTTCAAACCAACAAGATGGTCTTTTCTTTCTTTTTTTCAAACCTCTGCTTAGTGGTGGGGCAATAGAATAGCGCTACCTATTCCGGTAATCTATCAACAGATGTAAATGGTGTAGAAGAAGAATCGTAATATTTCTTACACCACTGCAAATGTTTAAGGCCCTTTAATATCGTGTGAACACGAGTGTTATGATGTGTGCTTATGTATACTATTTGCATACTTTTTCCCTGATATAGATGCTCTCATTCTTACGTAATGCGTAGGAATACATGGTAAGATCGGCCCATGGAATATGACGTCTGCCAACATTGTAGAAGGAGTGATAAACTGAAAAGAAATGCAGATTCGGTGTGCCTAAATATTCTATATCTGCCAGAAATACTACCGACCTTGGCCTATAACGTAAGAAGTGACATGGACAGAAAAGCATACTGCAATATATATGGCGTTAATGTTTGTGATATTTTGACAGTATACAAATTGAATGTATGTGTATGTGTGCGTGTATACGTGTGGGGGTGTATGTGTGCCGGCATACATTCAGACAGATTTTAACCAAGCAATGTAGAGTAACTGTGCTTTCTTCAAAACTCAGGTATCATAAAGTTGATATAGGGAAAACAGCGTGGTGAAATCTATATGAAAAGCTTATGAATGATAAAAACAGCTTTAATAGCTTTTTTGATATGTTTATTGCTAGCACCATTCTTTTCTGTATAGAATATTTTTGAAATAATTAATTCGAGTCAGCTTTGGCAAAGCAAATAACATTCTTTAGACCCGGATAACAACACACATTAAGGAAATGTTTGAAGATCAGACATTATACAATACATAGACAAACATATCTACATGAGTAAGCGCATGTACTTGTATGCACACAAAATTTAAAAAAATAAATTATCCTGTGACCTAGTAAATCGCCGGGTTACTATGCTATGTCATTGTATCTATATACATAAATATAATCAAAAATCAAATTATCGAACAATCTCCTCTCTCCAAGTAACATAGAACAGGTTGTATTCGTTTGATATCTAATACCATGAAGATGAAGGATATTTGTCTTCAACTTTGTTCCCATGTTTTTTACAGACTTCTAAACGGTTGCACCCTAAAAATGTGTATGTGTATGTGTGTGTGTGTGTAAGGATAATTCGTCTAGACTCTGATGACTTAATTTGAGGTCAGGTTAATTTTGGCATTTTCAAATTTAATGGTAACGGCTGCCCCCCCCGGCTGCAAATGTGTGTGCAAGGACAACTTGATCCTATGACGAACATAAGATAGGTGGTGCTGTCTTCTGGTAACCCCTAAGGGTCAATTAAAGGTTAGGTCAATTTTGGTGTGGTAAGGTCAATTTCGATATTTTCTTATCTGTGGAAACCTTGAAGGGTGCAGATTTGTACAGAAGGGTAACACCAGGATGAACATATTAGGTGGTGCTGCCTCCTCTGTGGATCTTTAAAGGTCAATTTGGACAGGCTTTTCAAAAACCGAATGGAAACGGCTGAACTCTACAGCATACAAATTTATGCGCGATTGTAACTTGATCCACGGTGGTGATGGCCTCTGCCTACCCCTACAGGTCAATTCAGGGTCGGGTCAATTTGGGTATTTTCAAATTCAACGGAAACGACTGCATCCCACAGGCTACAAATTTGTGTACCAGGATAAACATAGAATAGATGACGGTGGCCTCTGGTGACCTCTAAAGGTCAATTTAAGGTCAGGTCAATTTTAGCATTTTCAAAAAAGGTTAATTTTGCATCTTCAAATCTAACATACACGGGCTCCAAATTTGTGTAAAAGGGTTACTTGCCCCAAGGGTGACCATTGGATAGGGAGTCTTCTGATGGACTCTAAAAGCCAATTTGAGGTCAGGTCAATTTTTGCGTTTTCAAAAAGGTAAATTTTGACATTTTCGAGCCACCTGAAGGATTACGATCCCAATTTTTTAGAAGCTCTACATCATGATTTACTTCATGGCCTTAGAGTATTGATCATTTTCCTCTCGGATGATGCCGAGTACCTCTGATAGTTTAATAGTATATAGACGACGAATGTCTTTGTTTTCAACTTTGTTTCATAGACTCCCCAAAGGTTCAACCTTACGAGCTGCAAATTTCTGTTCAGGGATAATGTGACCACAGGGTGACGATCCAATAGGTGGCATTGACCTCTAGGGATGTCTAAAGGTTAATCTAGGGTCAGGTCAATTTTGGCATTTTTCAATCTAAGGAAGACACCTTCACCCGGTATACAAAGGTAACGACATCAGATTGAACTTAGGATAGGTGATGTTGAACTCTAATGACCTCCAAAGGTCAATAAAGGGTCAGATCTTTAGGTTCAGATCAAGTTTGGCATTTTTAGATATAAAGGAGACGGATACATCCTGCAGGTTACAACTTTGTGTGCAATGGAAATATGATCCAAGGATGAACATAGGATTAGTGATGTTGACCTCTGATGAGCTCTACTGGTTTGATTTAGGGTTAGGTCTTTAGGGTCTTATAATTTTGGTATTTTCAAATATTTCAGAGACGACCACACCCTACGGGCTACGAAATTTCGTACAAATGTAACGTGATCCCAAGATGAACATAGGATAAATAGTGGTGACCAATTTAGTGTCAGATCTTTGAGGTAGAGTCTTGTCATTTCCAAATCTATTGGTGATTGTAAATTTGTGCATGTAACATGGCCCAAGTATGAACATAGGATAGGTGTTGCTGACCTCTAGCGACCTGTATGTCAACTTAGGGTCCGGTCAATTTTGGTATTTTCCAATACAAGTGAGACAGGTGTGCTAAAAATCTATGTACTAGATCGATGTGACTCCAGGATAAACCTAGGATAAATAACAATGACTTTTGCTTATTTCTAAAAGACAATTTTTGGTTAGGTATCTATTGTCCAGTTAAATTTGGTATTTTCAAATTTAAAGGAGGCGGCTACACTCTACGAGCTGCAACTTAGCATACAAAGGTAACTTGACCCAGGCTGAAAATAAGATAGGTGGCGTTGACCTCTGGGGACTTTTTAAGATCAATTTAGGATCAGATCAATTTTAGCATTCCCAAATCTGAGGGACACGAGTAATTTTTGTTGGGTTATATTTGACCTTCTTTTCTCCCAACCATCGCCAGGTACCCCAGCTAGTATTTATATATTTCACAAAAGTTAGGACGAGAAACTTGATGTTGCTGGCCAGCATTGGGCGATTACAAAAATATTCCCACAGAAGTAAAAATAGCATCTAAGTTAGAGGCAAGTAGTTGATTTAAAAATCCCAAATGTCTATTTTTACCCTATTTCTCCAAGAGTTCATGCAACGTAAATAGCTGAAATCGGCCCAACAGCTGCCTGTCAGTACTGAACACGCATCTGTGCCTGAGAGTTTTGATCCCATTATACCCCCCCCTCTTTCACCACCAACGATGAAGGGCGAATCTCTCGCAGGCCAGGAGGAATCTCTCGCAGGTCTAAACGATTTTCGGCACTTGTTGAGAAAAAGAAAATATGTGATACAGAAGCGCTCAAAATAAAACGAATGCTAGGTTTCCCGTTTCCTCTGCGTGTGAGAACGCGAACATTAACCCGATCTGCATCCTCTTTTCTCATCTCTCTGCTCTAAAATCGACGATACCTCACGTACTACATGCGAGAAGATGGTTATGTAATCATATTAATATACCTACTAACCATAAATAAAGCGGTTGCTACTAACATCTAACGATATGAATATTAAGAGACAATTACGTCAATTTACAGTGACGTCAATTACCTGCCCACAATGCAATATCAAATATGGCTTTTAACTGAACGCACGCTTTTCTCTCTTGTCTTTTTTCACCTTCCATATAAATCCAATCACAACTCATCCATTCACTGTCCATCAACATACAAAATGATGCCAGGAGTCTAGAACAAACCATAATCCACTAGGATACTGGATTATCTTAAAATATGCAAGTTTTACCATCTCTAGATTTCCATAAAGTAAATCTACCTCATGCCTGTTTCTGCAAGCAACAGAATCTGGTCACATTGGGTTACGATTTCGATTCTCTTGACATGCACAGGAGCAAAAGGCTGCGACATTTTCTCGACTTTTACCTTTAACGAAAATGACGATACGAATCTCGAAAAAGTGATGGAAAAATTCGACTCATAAAGTCAATCCAGGAAGATTTTCCGATAGTTTTATAAACGATATTTCAATGTGTAGTATCTGAGACTTAGTTTGGGTTCTGGTAAAAGACTCTAACTCTAGACAAAGTCATTCAGATAGGACAAGCTGCTGGAGAAACTAGACGCCAGTCTAAAATGTTAGCAGTCTCAGAAGAAGTTAAAAAATACGGCCATAGCAGCCATAAACCGTCGATACAGATAGACATTGAAAATCTCCGCTAATTCGAAGCTGATAATAGAAATCCAACCAACATTCACGACTATGCTCACTTCTGTAAATTTTGTGTTTGAAGTCACCCATGAAATAACTGTCCAGCATAGTTGTGTAATTCAACAAGGTTGATATATGAAATTCAAATTTCTCCAGAAAGTGAATCGAGCATTGCAGACTTCTCCTTTGATACAATTTCAAATATCCACACCTAGAGATAAAATCTCCATTACATTAGGTCCTCACAATAACTAACGACGAACATTCCGAAAATTGTCAGTAAACTTGAAACTCAACCAGTCTGCAATAAAATTTAAAATAAACTCATGTATGGATGTAAAAGCATTACCCCCAAAATACGACTACAATCTGTCTCTCCGACCCAAAATACTGAATATTCGAGTCAAGTTGACAGTATGAAATAACTCTAAAATTCCTGTTTTAGTAAAGTGTACGGCTACTCAAACTCACCAATATTGTAAAACTACCATGCTCTTTATTGTAGCAATCCCTGTCAGCACTAAACTCATATATACGCGAAAAAACTTAATTTAAGAATTTGAAAAAAATTGATCACTCAAATTTACCGAATCTTTCACTAAAGTATGAAGACTGTCACGGTGAAACTGGTACTTTAACCTCCACTCACAACATCACAGTAAATCCAAAAGTAACTCTCATGATTTACCCGCCCCCGGGAAAGTTCTGCTAGCCCTGAAAAGCAAATTAGAAAAAACAATGGAAAAATGTTTCTGTAAGGGCACCCACTGAATGGGTTAACTCCAACGTTATTGTTGAAAAGTCAAGCGGGAAAGCAGTTGTCGAAGAAAGTTCTCATCTGCTAACCTTCACTACACCCTTTAGAAGATATTGTTTCACCTGGTTAACCCACGGAATACACAGCGTCAGCAAAGTGTTCCAAATAGCGCAAATAAGTGGAGGAATGAAAAACTCCTAAGGCGATATTATATGGTCGAATACTTTAACATTAAGAGAAACTGAATCTCATTTTTGATCGATTACGTAAAAACGTAAATTAAACAGTTCCAAATGTATATTTGCTCAAATTCAAATTGCATACTTGGGATATCTCATCACAAACGAAAGGTCAAAATCTGATCCATCCTAAGTTCAAGTTATAAACATACCACTCTCAAAATGCAAACAAGGCTTGCAAAGAAAAACGATCTCTGTAAATTTCTTTTAAACTACCCTGAGATAACACCCTCTGTCTATTCTTCAAAATCGCATCGTCTGGTCATTAGTTGAACCTCAAATCGAAGCAGTTTCAAAACCCAGAGAAATGATTACCAATTATTCTGTTCTACAGTTTTACAACCCCAATCTACGTATGAAAATAACAACCGACCCAAGCAAACAAAGAACCAGTGCTATCCTTGAACAAAACTATAACGGAAAGTGGCTAGCTGTAGTTACATTTTCTCCACGTGCAGCTACTCTTACTTAGCAAAACTATCGTCCCTTAGAACTGGAAACCATCAACATACAATTCAGTTGTAAAACATTTAACAAATTCATCTATGGAACTCGCCTCATGATCAAAAATGATAATGAACCGTTTTAACAAATTGAAGTAAAAAAAACATAAACGATTCATAAATCTCCTCCAACAATACAAAGATTGTTAACATTACAACATTACGATTCCGAACCGAATTACGTACCAAGTTACGACGCAACAGTCGCCGAAACATTATCTCTTGCTTATCTCCAGAATAAAAAATATGAAGTATCTGATACGGATATAAAAACCTTCACTTGATTGTAAAAAAAAATCCCATGAGTGACAACAAACTCAACGTATACGGGGAACCCACTCTATGCAACCTAACTCTGCAAATAGATAATGCAAAAAATATTTGGCCTTGCAAAGAAAAAAAATCCTTTCTCCTCTTAAACCATGTTTCTATTCGCGGCGAAATCTCAGTCGTACGAGGAGTTCTACTCAAAGATTCACAAATAATCGTACCCAACACTGCGTAAATATATTTTGCAACATATTCATACCGATCTTAAGGCATAAAAATGTCTAGCAAGATGTAAAGTACGTGAACTCTCGAATCAAAGACATGGACAACAGTTGTTCAATATTCATCGATCACTGTAATTAGTAACCGACTGAACCACTATTTTTCTAGTGAAATCCCTATCTCACCACGTATAAACGTTGGAAGAGATATATTTAAATAATATGGTAAATCATACCTATTTGTGGTGGCTCATACCACAGGATATTTTGATTAACATCAAATTCAAGTTTGCGAATCTACCACAGTAATATAATGTTTAGAAAACACATTCGCAAAGTTATTCCTCGCTCAAATCGTTGTTAGCGACAACTGATCGGAGTTCAAGCCACATGATTTTAAATCATGTGCTAATCAATGGAACTTCAAACTCCTAAAATCATGTCCAAATTATCCTGGTAATGGTAGAAAGAGCCGTTCAAACAATCCAGAAAAAACTCTATAAAAAATGCTTTAAAGAGGAATGATAGTTCGAATTTGGTACTCTTAGCTTTATGTACAGCACCACTGAAAATGGAACACCATCTCTCATGACAGATTCGTAGGCACCAATCTCCTAACTATAAACCATAATAAAAAAATACTCACATCACAAACAGAATAAAATCAGCACTTTATTACCCACAACCAAGACAAATGATGGAGTGCACATAAAATTCGAAAACAATTGGAATGGAAATGTTTGAATAATTATGAAACTACAACAACCTCGTTCATACTTACTAATCACTGAATAAGGAAATTATATAAAAAGGAAATGACTTCATCTCCTCAAGACAAAAGAGCACTAACAAATAACTCCAAACTTCGATCAGGAAAATATCATACCAAAAGATTGCAGACCAACAATGATCCATCAATCCAACCTGTAACTCAAGGAACAAGAACACAAGACGGGCAAAAATACACCCTCAAGATACTATGGAGAACTATCTTCACAATCAGATCACAACTCATCCATACACTATCCATCGACATACAAAAGAGGTTTATGAACCACCTTTATAATCTTGGATTGGGTTATGATTGATACAGAGTCTACAGGACCAGAGCTAAGTATAACTAAGATAGGTTCAATCTGTGACGTATTATCAACCACTCAGGATCTTAGGCTGAGCTTTAGTAAGGCTCCCTGACCTTCCTGCACTATTCCACTTTTCGTTAAGTGACCATAAGTAACTTCTATCGTTATGCTGTATATAATTCACATGTATGATATATATGTACATGTATAGAATGTATATATATATGAATATATAATGATACTTGCATATATGTATACGCACACACACATATATATATATGTATATTTTTCATTTGAAAATATTTTCTTAGTGAAACATCATACAATCTGCAATGAATTAAAAATGTCCTTTTATAACGTCATTAAAAATGCAAATAGACCCCCACTAAATTGAACCTCCAATAAACATATTTATGGGGGCGATTTTCAGAAACTAATTTGCTAAAAACATTTCCCGGAAATCAGATCCGTACCCACCGAAAATCTCCTGGGTTTATATCGTGTAATTTTGGCGGTAAGCAGGTACATACATCTGATGTATTATGATAAGATCAATGTAAGTGTTTTCACCTGAGAAGTTCCAACATATGTATGCGAGAAATATCCTCAAAATGATTTTCGTAATTAGCCATTCGCATCATTTCCCCTAAAAGCTATGAGGAGCTTTCTTATATCAAACCAAAATTCCTCACGGAAATTCACTATCTTTTAAGATCGCTATTATGCCAAACGGTTTGTGAGTTAAACTCACGCAAGATCAGATAATTACGAAGACAAACAAACGCACAAATTAGCCAAAAAGTAACAAACAAGATGACTGGGTTCCCTCCTAGTCATTCATAACACACTTCACTAAGTTAAAACCATCGATAAATCTTCGGGGTATTCAAGTGCAAAGAGCTCTACAAAGGTTACCGGGAGTTATATTTAACTGTATTGTAACAAGCAGCAGCCGCTTGTGTATTTTTATCATAATACCAACAATCACCTTGTTATTATTAGTAGTACCAGTTGACAACTAAGATTTCCCATTATCACATGCCACTGCTCTTCTCTCACTCTGTCCATGCATCTTCCTATCTTCACTCTTATGTATATATATATATATATATATATATATTAGCTGCCCCCATCGTGGCTTTGTAGCATGTTAAAGTGTACTTAGAAAATAACTATCATGGCCTTGTGTCAAACTAAATTAAGCTTAGTATAATGGCTAGTATAATATATGCAAGGGAACCCGGCGTTACCCGCAAAAGAATAACTAAACATCTGACGATACAGTTTTTTACAAATATTTTCTTACACAACACAACCAGAAAGCTGAAGTGACGGGATCTGAAGCAATGTTTGAGTGTATTCAGTGTAGTAACTTGCAGGTTGTGCGATCGAATCTTGGCAGGGGTGTCGCACACCCTTGGGCAGGTTCACACACACTTCCAGACTTACCTGTACAGGCCCGTATGCACCATCGGGCAGGTCAATGTAATTCGTACAGCTTTTGGCATCATCGTTATTAGACTGTTTGAACGCAGAAATTAGGGTTTAAGATTCCGATAATATGAAATGTGTAAAACAATTTCTCTCTACACAAAACAATACGTATATATTACAAATAACGGCTTCGTATAGCATTAGAGGTACAATGTAAACAAAAAACAAAAAACTCTGAAGGCTAAAGAATTATCTTCTTTTTCAAATATGTTGTTATTTGAAGCCAAAAGAATACATTTTCAATAAGCTAAACATTGTTAAATTTGAAATTAAAGATGTAGAAGTTCATAAAAATGTGTAAATTAAAGTGAATTTTGAGCAAAACCCATTTACATTAACGGCTATCGTAGATTTTTATTGGACTATTTGGAACAGAAAATCTTGTCGGGAAAAGGATTATCCATCCTACTTCGGGACCATCAGCCGGGCCCGTTCCTTAGTTGTGCCCCCCTCTCTCGTTAGATGACCATTTTGCCCACTCCCTCGTGTCCGTCAGGCAGATCTGCTGCGATCATTTGCGCATAAAAACATTGTTACAGACAACCAAATTTAATTATATGCGTATATATTGCGTGTGTGTGTACGTGTGCGATCTCTCTCTCTCTCTCTCCCTCTCTCTCTCTCTCTATATATATATATATATATATAGAGAGAGAGAGAGAGAGAGATACATAGAGATATAAAGAGAGATCGTGGAAGAGCAACGAGGGATTTCTCTTTATAGGTGTTTATGAAAATTACGATTACATCGCTAGTCCTGTACACAAAAGTTTAAATACACTATAGAAAGGTTTTCCTTTTTATGACCAAAGGTAAACAAAGATGAAATTCTGAACAACATAATACCAAGTCGATGACTCAGACCGAAGTAGGATAAAGTGTAAACATCGCAATTTTTCATATATTTTCAGGTCAGTGAATTCATCAAGATAGATTTTCTTTGGTAGATCAAAATAGAAAACCTGCTTTTTAACTCATTGACATTTCTGAAATTATCTGCATTTAACTAATTTCTGAATAATTCAAAACAAAGTCTGTGTACATCTGCAAAAAAATATCATCATCAGTCTTTTAACATCCGTCGTTGAACAGAGAACTTCCCCAGGATTCATCAAACTTCTCTATCGTGGGTGTCGCGGAGCCAGTACTTTCTAAATTTGTCTAGTTCGTCTCGCCATCTAGTATTTTGCCGGCATCAATTGTGCATGTGATTTCTGGGGATCCACGTTGTGAGTTGTGATGTCCATCTGTTTTCAGTCATTCTTGCAACATGGCCAGCTCATTGCCATTTGAGTTTTTAATGGATTCTATCATGTCTTGGACTCCTGTTTTCTCTGGGATATATTGTGCCGTCTAGTGGTCTCTCCATATGAGATTGAGCATAATTCTTTGGTATGCACGTTGCATGGTTCTCAGTTTGCAGGTCTGTCTCTTGGTTAGGTTCCAGAGAACAAAAAGATATGATTTCATATAAATTAGAATCCTCTCTGTCTGTCTGTCTGTCTGTTCCTTTTCTTGCTCTTTCTCTCTCTCTCTTTCTCTCTATATATAACCACACAGATGAGTTGTAATACCACGAAACAGCTGTCTGTGGATGACTCAATTATTAATTATTATTGTAATTAACGCTCCCTTCTTCTTCTTAAAGTAAGGCAACTTGTTCATTATAAGCTACACACACACACGCACCCCATATATATATATATATATATATATATATATATATATATATATATATATATATATATATATATATATATATATATAATTAAATATTGGTATGGATTATGAGTTATTCGACAATATGAAAGAGAATGACGGAATGAATATTGGAAGTCTTGTTAAGATGAATGAAATATTTCATTCAAACATTTCGTCCAGTTTCTGGACTCCCTCAAGGCAAATGACTGGATAAACAACTGTGCTTTGGTAGAATTTGAATTGTGGGTATCGCCTACACACAATAGTGTATTTTTTTTTTAAACAGCTGTGTGTGTGTGTTTTTACCTTTGCTTGTTAAGAATTTGCTAAGAAATGTCGATATGATGGAAATGTTTGTGGCTGGGTCAATTATCTATCTTTATGTCTTAGTTTGTTTCTATCTTTCTTTTTTATGTGTATGTTTATACGTCTGTCTGTCTATATATATGTGTGTACATATATGTATGTGTTTATGTAACGGAATGCTTATATATATATATATATATATATATATATATATATATATATATTAAACGTTATAATGAGCCAGTGGTACAGCCTTTCATAGTGTTAATTCTAATATATACATAACGTACGTACCTACGCGCATATAATGTGAATTCATACATACGTGCAAACATGTGTGTATATATATATATATATATACACACACACACACACACACACACACATATATATATATATATATATATATATATATATATATATATATATATATATATATATAGTACAGCTCAACCAAATTTGGTATGTATACTTAGTGGACCAATTGGAAGATTTGGGCCTATTTAACTTTTGAAACTGGGTCTATTTGGTTAAAAAAACGGATTTTACAGGAGGTTCTATTCACTATGCAGCTATAATGCTGAACTTATCACTTACTTCCAGTTCAATGTACATATATACATACTAGCTGGAAACCACTCGATAAGGCTCCGGCAAGGGGAGGCTCCCACAGAAACTAGCAGAATACCGCCCGATTGGGCATTTTTCTCTTAATTATATATACAAATAATTAAATAAAGGATTCGCTACACAAATACGTTTATGTTTCTCCCCTATTTGGGCTCCATCTGGCGAATGATTAGATTTATTTCAGATCCCTAATCAGGACGTTTTTAGGGTGTGTTTATTTTTCTGGGTAGAGAGGCTTCATCTTATTCTATTTATATATCTTTTCTTTTTCTTTTCCTTGTCTAGTTGTTGGTCACTGCGTAGTGGAAATACTTAACTGTCTGTTATAAATTAGCAGGGTATACCGTGGACACTCTCTTTATCAGTGTATTGTTAAAACATCAGCACTTTGTGGTATGTTTCCTCTCTGGAAGTATTTTATTTTTACTCTAATATGCTCCACAGTGTTTGGGTTCACTTTTACAAGACCCAAGTTGTTAATTTAATTGTTTAATTTCTTCTAGATTAGGTATGTTTCTTTATGTCTAATACAATTATGAAAATGTGATTGAGTTGTTCTTGAAGCGGCTGGGGGTATAAAATAATAATGATGTTATAATGATAGTAATGTTTCTACTACTATAGTTAATAATAATGAGGTGACTAAGATAGCTATTGTGGTTCATCTTTGTTAACACACACACACACACACACACACACACACACACATATATATATATATATATATATATATATATATATATATATATATATATATGCCTTGGTGCATTAAGTCCATAGCAAAACGATGAAAAACATTTATTTCACACAACTAATAATAATAATATTAATCTCATAGATCAGACATTATATATTTCAGATCAAAATTCAGATACTAAGTGGCTGGCTATGGACTTATTTATCTGCCCTTGTATAACACACACACACACACACGAATAAATATTTACAAGCATAACATATAATGAATGCAGTAATGAATATGAATAAACAGACAAGATTAGATTAGTCTAACACAAGTACACAATTTTAGGGAACTCACACTCATTGTGGCTCGAACTCACTCAGTAGAAATGATCAGCTAGATGAGTTAACTAACCATTAGCTCACACCAGGGGTGCCTAAATATGCAATGAGCTCGACTTAGACTGATACAAGGCCAGGAAAATTGTAGTAGCAAACTGGCCTGCGAGACTAGTTTCCTTAACATCGCACCACGGTAGGCGTCTTCCCCGCCCCTAAGTGTGTAAATCGCAAATCTATAAATGTCAGTTTGCTGCGACCCCGTTGATGCAGCCAGCCAAAATTTGGTTGTAAAAATAAAATTTATGTTGAACGTCGATAAAATACCTCCATAGGTCAGTCTGACCTTCGCTTCTCGCGAGCTGGTCAGGAAAGAATTATAAAATACGACTCGACCAACGCCGTCGCTGCGTTCAACTATACACCGTTTGATTTAAACAAAGACACATGAATATGAATATTCGAAACTATGTATGTATCTATTCATGCGTGTGCATGTGTATACGTGCTTATATCTATGTATGTGGGTATATCTATGCATGTGCATGTTTGTGTGTGTATATATACATATATGCATTAATTTATATTTGTATACGTGAGCATATATATATATATATATATATATATATATATGTGTGTGTGTGTGTGTGTATGTGTGTACGCTCACACATACGAATATAAATAGACATACATGCGTATATACATATAGAAAAACACACACATAAATATACACACACACACACACACACACACACACACACACACACACACACACACACAGAACCGCCAAGTTTGGAACGGTTTTTAAAAAGCTTCGATTACATCAAAAAAAGGTTTGTACTCAAACGAGAAAAAAAAAATGAAAAAAAAAAATCAAATGGACAGAGTTTTATCTATTATTTTTAACAATGTATGTTTAAATGAAGGATAGCCTCCTTGTTATACTCTTTTTATTGCCAACACGTACTTATGTTTAAGTAACTATGAATATACCCATCATTTGTGTGTGTGTGTGTGTGTGTGTGTGCGTGTGTGTGTGTGTGTAGGCATTCGCTTCTTCAATACACACTTTCTTTTCCATTCTCTAAAGCCCGTTTTAAGCGTCAAAACATTCTAGACTGTTTTATTATTATCTTTTTTTACCAGATGGAGTGTTATACATCTTTTTTTTTTTTTTTATTATTATTATTATTATTATTATTATTATTATTATTATTATTATTATTATTATTATTATTATTATTATTATTATTATTATTGCGATAAAAAGCAACTGGAAAATTGAGATGACGGTAATTAGTAATCATTCAAGTTAATGATAATGACTTTTGACTGTTGCTGGCAAATTTTACAATTTCTAAATATACTATTCTCCTTTCTTTAGTGGAGTTTTTTTGAAAGGAATCAAGAACCATAAGTTCAACGATGCGTCCACCATATGTGGTAGCAGTAGCAGGACGGAGGAGAAAAAGGAAGATGAGGATCGTTCACCTGAAGGTTTGGCTCAAGTTTCATATCAATCTCACATGATACGGCTGAGGAAATTGATATTTAGCATTACTGGTTGTTCTAGTTGAAGAAGAAGAAGAAGAAGAAGAAGAAGAAGAAGAAGAAGAAGAAGAAAGGGGATGATTCACCTGAAGGTCTGGTTCAGGTTTCATATATATCCAATATGATACGGCTGGTAAAATTAGAATTTAACACATATTAGGGACCGACCGACTGGAAAGTGTCTTGTAGAGATGTCTGGGCGTATCTATGAAAATGCTTGTAAATGTAAAGATTCGTGTTTACGGGCTTCCATGTCTGCCATGGATGAATTCCAAGTTCCCATGGATGAATATATATATCTGAATGTCTACAATCAAAATAGTTGTGTAAGTAAATTAATAAGTCCGTAATTAACGAATACTAAATAAAGAAGAGGAGAAGCTGACGGTTAGGGAGGAACAGACAAGAAAGAAAAAGACTATGAGTTGAAATTTGATAATAGAAAGAAGAGGAAGAAAAAATAAAATTTTCAAAAATGCAAAAATGCAAAAATTTTTAACTGTTAAACTTTACGGAGTGTCCAGGATCTTTCAGGGAGACATCTATAGTTAGCCCGAGTATCTACCTAGAAGAAAGAAACCCCAACAGAAAACCTACGACCTCGTTCCCATGATCTCACGTCCGTGAGACACTGCACGCAAACACTTGGTTTAAAGGGTGGGGTCAGTCACGTGCACACCGCACTTCACACCTGAAAACTTCATTAACGCCGGCCTGAGGGCTATTCCACACACCTCTCCTGCATAGACCTCACTGGCCATGTGAGAACCTGCAACATACGTGAAAAACCTTCCTATATCTTTTATCACGAAGTCAAGTCGTGTATGTTTAGCAAGCTTGTCTCGCACATCATTACTACTGCGTTCTGAGTTCGATCCTCGCTGCAATCCCCACCCTTGTGACTGCGTGTTAAGACTATGTTAAGCTTGATATATATATATATATATATATATATATATATATATGTGTGTGTGTGTGTGTGTGTGCCAGATCGAATTCCGATTGAATAACCGTTGCCATCAAAGATAGTGACGGATTCTGTCCTTTTTTTCAAACGTGTGTGTGTTTGTTCGTTTGTGTTTTCCAGTGCTCCTGGCCATGCCGTTTTGTCTGCAGGCGTGAAAATTGGCACCAGTACTCCAGTAGACCCCTCCTTAAATGTTTTTTCTTTTAATTTCAAGAAAAATTCATCCTTTGATCTCTTTGGGGCCTCTTCTGGCGGCTTTAATCATAACAGTATCCGGAATCTAGATGTTTCTAGTTGTTTGTTTTTTCCTCTATTTTAGATGTTTCCTTTGGAAAATGCCTGTGACGTCATGAATATGATTCATTCTGACCATATTTATTATTTGATGGAATTTGTTGTACATGGCTTCAAATTTTGACGCTATGGTTGTTTAATCATTAACTGGGATGATGAATTATATACTCTTGTAAAAAGCTAGTAATCTTTCTGTCACATGTGTTGGTCAGAAAAGTTTATATCCTAATTCTTTATTTTCGTAAAGGCAGAGCGTAAATAATTCTTAAGAATTCAATTTTTCTTAAACCAGTATTTGTTATTAAGCTGTTTGGTGAGAACCGACTTTTATTGGTTTTTGACCAATTTTGAAGCAGGATTACATCTCAAATTAGAATGCAGTAGCTTGGAAAGTTAATCTGAGAGCTTCATATGATTCGCAAAGAAATATCACTCGGAAGATTTATGGGGAAAATTACATGAAATTATGGTTCCCGGTCGCTACCCGAGAAAACCTACTTATCAACAGACTATCACATATATGTGGCGTTGTTCGGTGAAAAATAGAGATTACTGACAAAATGTTTTGATTAAATAATCCTGAAATATCTTTTAGCAAGATTATATGGACAAAGAAATAAGAACATGACATAAATACACTGCGAACAGAGTTTTAAACTTGAAGAAAAATGCTGATTAGAAAGATTGTCGAAAATCTTATAAAAATCATCTCTCTCTCTCTCTCTGTCTATATATATATATATATATATATATATATATATATATATATATATATACAGAGAGAGAGAGAGAGAGAGAGAGAGAGATAGTTGTTTGATTAGTCGTTTACACAAAACAAACAGGTGTGACGTGATAAATCGGGTTGAGGAGGAGGACAACGTTGATATTATTATTCCGTTCAGAGACTCTCCCCCCCTCTCTCTCTCTCTCTATCTATCTCTATTTCTCTTTGTTTATACTTCCTTTTTTTTCTCGTGGGTGCGCTTATTTATACCTGTGGATACGCAGAATTCACAAGACGACGGCCAAGAAAACAGGGATTCGTTTTTGTTTTGTTATGAAATTATAAATATCATTCTCACCGAGAGAATTTTCACTGATATTTTGGCATTAAAAAGAATGCCCCTTACTTATGAGAGTGTGTGTCTTGGTAGGGCCAAAGCATTTGCGTGGGCGTTAGTTTAGGCGTTCATACCTTTTCCACGAGTATTCGCTCAAAATATGGCAAATGTTTTCCTCATGAAAACTGTTACGATGGTGCTGTTCGCTTATCCACTAGGCTTTCGCTGATAGTATTCAGATGAAGCCGCTCATTGTGATCACTCTGGATCAGTGTCTTTGAGATAAATATAACCGACAGATAACATTAAACGAAGGACATTAAAGGGGGAAGCTGCTTACTGTGTTCACTTTTAATAAATTGTTTGGGGCCGGCTGATTTTGATTACAATAACCGTTTCGTAAAATTATCTGACATCCTTTCGCTAATCGTCCCTGGCCGTTCCAACCATTCCTGAAAGTAAGTATGGTAGGCCCGCAGCGACTAAAAAATCTACATCTTCTTGCACCTAAATTTAAATGGATTACATGAAATATTAGAGACGAGATTACACCAATTGTTATCTATTTTACAAAAAATATTGAGTTAATGAATTAAGTATTGGGGACGGGATCTAATTGAATAAAATATTAGAAACAGGAATAACATTTGATCTATTTATCTATTTATAATTGTAAAGCTTTAACAACATTTTTTCTTCTTATTCAGTTTTTTACATTTATATTTCATGTATATTCACCGTTTGCTTTCGTTTTATTCAAGAAATGTTGTTTTTATTTTCTCTCGCCATCCAAATCAATTTACTAACTCTGAAGTTTTTTCTCTTTGTTGGTTGTCCACAACAAATAATAATTCTGAATTCCTGTAGAAGCAGGTCAGGTGGATTCGGTAAGAAAATAATGAAAGAAATTGAAGGATTTCTCCTGCATCTTGGAGAAAAGGGACACAGAAAAGTAAGAAGCTTTTTATTTAATTTAATCACTCGATTATAAATGAATAATTATAAATAAATGCATCTGATTATGTTTCCGTTTCTAATATTTTGTCTAATTTTATTTCGTCCTTAATACACAATTCAATTCAATAATTCAATATTCTTTATAAAATGAATATGCATAAATCTAACAAATGGTGTAAACCCATCTCTAATTTTCATCCAGTCCTTAGATTTAGGTGTATGAAGAGGTAGACGTTTTAATCACTTCGGGTCTACCATACCTACTTTCATAAATGACTGACATGACCGGCGACGGTTTGCGAAAAAATGCCAATTGTCTTTTATTATGATAAGCGCTTCCTCTGTCTTATTAGATCGATTGAAATTAGCATGTGCTTCTGAACACATAAAATGTTCAATAAATAATCACTTGCTTCCGTTTTGGCTGTTAAGTTTTAAAAAAAGGTCCAACTTTTTGTTTAATTATCGTGATGCCGCGTGTCGTGTACTTGGTGCATTTAGTGTATTCACTGCATTCGGATTCTTGTAAAGTAATTGGGGGAGTAAGCATTGACCTATTTACCAGATGACTTATGGCATCTTCCTTTGATGAGTGTACTGAGAAACTGAATGTCATCTCACAGCTGTTTTGATGGGCTTAAGTAACATTGACACATCTTTTCATACACTGTAAGTGTTCGTGCGTGTGTGTCGATTTCGTAAGAATTCCGAAGTCTTACGTTCGCAGGCTCGAGATACCGGAGAACATAATTGATTGTAAATGAAAAAAAGAAAAAAAAACCACGAAAAAAAAAATGTCATAAATACAAAGGAAGCCATTTATCAAATGGATATCGTTATCAAAATCAGTCAGCCCGAAGCATTTCATTTAAAATGAATTGAAAATGATATTAAGATATTTATATTAATCATGTTATTTTTTTATGATGTAAAATTGTTCATAACTACGAATTTAATTACATAATGAATTCATAACAATGAATGTAAATTCATAACAATGAACATGAATTGATACAATTTTTATATCCTTCGCTTTGTATTATCATAATATTATTATTATATTTAGAATTATATTATAATTATTATGATAAAAAAAAACGTCCAAAAGTGACCATATTAAGCGTCTTTCCCTACATAGCGTTTGCTCGTATGAACGCTGTCGATTTTTAAGCAGACTTGACCAGGATCTAGAGACTTCTCTCTCTTGTGTTATAACTCAAGCAAAACTGTTAAAAGCTCGACATTTTTAGCAGAAGCTGCGGCAGACAGTACGCTTTTTACGCCTCACCGATCTTTCGCGCCGTTTCTTTTGGTGAGTGATTTAAAAAAAATGCTAGTTCAGCTAATGCTAACGTCAGGCCACTGACGTAACAAGGGGGAGGGGGCGCAGAGGGAGCGAATGCTCCCCCTGTGATCACATTCTTAGAAAATGGCGCCTTTCCAGCTTTTTCTTTTCAACTCTTTAGTTCCCTTGTGCAATAGAAGTTGAAATCTCATTATTTGCCTCTACCAAGGAAGTTGTTTTTTAATAGTTTCTATGATGTCACGGACTCCCGTTTTCTCCCTTATATACTATGCTGTCTTGTGATCTCTCCATGTAAGGTTGAGCATGATTCTCTCATGCGCACGTTACATACTTCTCAGTTTGTGGGTCTGTCTCTTGGTTAGGTTCCACGTTCAGTTCTATAAGTGACTATCGGGAGAATGCATTGGTTGTACACTCTTCTTTTTAGGATTATTGGGATCATCTGGTTTTCCAAGGATGAAAGACAACATGGATCCCCAGAGATCACATAAGAAACCGAGGCCGACAGAACACAAGATGGAGAGATGAACTAGACAGATTCAGGAAATTCTGGCCTCACGACGCCCATGATAGAGAAATGTGGCGAATCCTGTGGAAGGTCTATGTCCAACGACGGACGTTAAAAGACTGATGATGATGATGATGATGTTGTTGATAATGATTATGAAGGAAGTTGGGAGAAGTACAAATATTCATTCGTATCTGCCTGTCCGTCTGCCAACACGATATCTCGAATAGTTCTCAAAGAAACATAGTGGAAGTGTGGGCACTGGGCCTAAAGGAGAATTGATTGAATTTCTGAACGGATCTATATCCATTTACCGCCTGTGTATTGTAGCAATATATCCACACCACACAATACCTCCAAAAGTTCTCAATGAATATCAAGAAGGTTTGTAAAAAGGGTGAACAATGGGCTACGAAAGGAGTGATTAAATTCGGGTCAGATCCATGAATTATTACAGTTACCTCCCTGCATCGTTGCTATATGTCTACACAACATCTCCCAAAGTTCTGAATGAATTTCCATGAAATTTCTCTGGAGGTTAGCTCGTGGTGTAAGGAAGAATTTGTTAAATTAAGGGGTGGATCCAGGAATATCTTTTCGATGTAGATACACTTGGTTTTTGTCCACACATTATCTGTTAAAAACCAAATAAATTCCAATGACATATTGTCGAAAGGTAAGCTATGGGCTAAGCAAGAATTGGTTAAATTTTGGAGTGACGTTCCTTGCATCTTATCCATTTATGAAATAATTTTCGTTCATTTTTAGTGACATTAGAGTTGGCAGGGGTATGTGCTCTCTGAATGCTTTGTAGTTTTTCTTTTTAGTGATATAGCTTTGAAAGAACTTTCTGGATTCATTACATCATTTGACTAATCTCCCAGTGTTTCAGAGTGTGTGCATACATTTTTCCATATTCCTTCATTTGCCTTCATTTTATGTTTAAAATGTAAAATAATTAAATTAAATAACACACGTTCTCTTATTAAGCTTTGATTTTGAATACAATATAAATTTATGAGCCAACGGTAAAATATTTTATATCTTTGATTTTTAATGCAAAATAACAATTATGTACTTTCGTTGAAACTGTATCATCCTTGCATTTTTATTTTGATTACAAAATAAAAACATAGATTGAATTTAGAATTATTTGGTACGTTTCTTGGTGCGTTTGTTATGAGCTAGCCACCCCTGACTTGAGAACCTGGGTACGCCCCTTCATCGTGTATGGAAAAAATTGTATACTAACGAAAAATAATCGATGATATACAAACTTCATGAATAGAATAACTACAATAGATAAGCGAGATTGTAGACAAGGGCAAGATAGTTTTTTTTTCTAGAATCGAACCCAACGTCTTTAACAACCAAGCAACGACATCCAGCCTTCTAGAATTTTCAACTTTGTGTGTGTATTATTCAAATTGAGGCTTAATATCAGAAGTGCCAGTTCTAAAAATATCCCATTATTCCAACAAAAATATGAATAAAATTAAATTTACATTAATTATTTCACAGGCTATGATATTGTAGTGCAGGTGACGACCCTGAAAACTTCATGCTCATCACACTAAAACACCGAAATTTCTAACGAAACGAGCTTCTGATAGAATTGCTATACAGGTGCGGATTCAGGGGTGTCCAGGGATTCCGACCCTCTTTATCCGGACATAATTATTATCTTTTTTCTTCAAATATCTAGATATTTTAACCAGTTATCTACAAAAGAAATTTCATTAAAAAAACACACACCAAAGAATCCGTAAGAATCATAAATTAATTTTTAAAACAAAGATGTATTGTTTGATTTTTTAAAATCTAATATAAGTAAGATGTCTTCCGTCTTGTTCATATATATATATATATATATATATATATATATATATATATATATATATATATATATATATATATATATATGTGTGTGTGTGTGTGTGTGTGAGTGTGTATTTATATTAATTCATTGGTTTTTGTGGATTTCGTGCAAGATGGGGTCCGAATAGAAAAGAATATTTTTTTACAAATAAAGACGTCAAAAAATCCTGTCAAAAAAGTAATTAATATGCGATCCAGCAATTTTCTCATACATTTTGAATCGTAATTTGTTTATCTTAGTTTTAACTGGAGGGTAAAGTAAAAAAAGAATCGAACAAAGAAATTTTCCACGGAATCAATAGATGGTAATTTATGAAGAGTAATACTGAGACATGGGCACCCGCTGCCACTTTTCCTGGGGTGGGCAAAGTATATATTTCTAGTGGAGGGGAGAAGCAAAAGGATGTATTTGGGATATATTTTAGCAGCGAGAGATAATACCACCTTTAGATAAGGGTACATCAAGTTGGAGTTGCAATTGTATTTCGCCATTATCCTCTTTGACTATAAGGTTTCAACTTTCGAACCCTCTCGCTACAGGTGAGACTGTCTGATCGGGGAGAATGCCCCGTTTGAACCCCCTCTTCCTGCAGACGCCAGTATCGGGAGACATTTTAGTTAGACGAAAAAGGAAATAATACATTTTTATTTCAAGTTTAATTCATGATTACCAGGGATTATATATAAAAAAATTCTAGGCATCCAAAGAAATTCAATTTTGTTTCACATGAGCAAGGTGGCGGTGGGTGTTCGCCCCTACCGGACCTCTGCTGGATCTGCGCCTGAACATATATATTAATATAGACACTAGGTGGTATAACAAACTACACAGCAGAAATAGACTGCAGAACTAAGTTGCTGACAACAACGAGTAACGACGAGGTTCCCGGTGTGTTTTGATATGCGAGTCTGAGATAGATAATTAGCTCGCGAGGGATAAATAGATGGTTAGAGAGATAGAGAGAGGAAGATAATGTCTCTGCATGAATATGTGTGTAGAGGTGAGTTAAGACAGCGTGCACATGTATGGTTAAGAGAGAGATAGAGAGAGAGAGAGAGAGAGAGACAGAGAGACAGAGAGAGAGAGAGGGGGGGAGGAGGAGGAAGAAAATGTTCGCACTTATTGTTCATGAAAGTCGAGGACTCCTTTTTCTCCGCCTGACTGCGTTCATGGTTATGTTATCTACGTAAGGTATTTACGTAATACACGTGTTACCATCGGCACGTTTTTCATTGCTGGTGCAAAATTACTTTCAGGTTGTCTGTAATCTGTAACGGCATTTCTACGTGCACGTGTGTATCAGCATCTGTCCGTCTGTTAGTGTTACGGGAGCATAGACTTCCTAATGAGCGAACAAGATTTGTTTTGTCGAAATTATGTTTATCGGAAATAACTTCTGTGTCTTCGTCTCAACTAAAAACGATTAGAGAGGAGCATGAACTGATTTAAAGTCATGATGCTGGCGATAAAGATTAAGCACCTTGACAACCACGGCTGGCCTAAAATAATATATATTGAAACTAAATAATGATTTAATTGATTTGGTCGATTAGGTTTGTTGCTCTGCTTAAAATTTATTTGTCATCATTTGTTGTTGTTGCACGATTCCCGAAAAATACATATGATTGAATGCTTGCGACAATAAACAATATTTCTCAGTATTCATCTAATACACGTAATTCACAGACACACAAACCACCATATGCTAAATCAATGTAAGCGATGCATCACAAGCCTGAGATGGTGAAGTGAGACACCTATCCAGCCTTACTCTCTCTTTTGAGCAATGTAACGTTTCTGGGCAAAAACAGTCTCGTAATTTTGAATGCCTACGCCTCACCGAAAATAGAAGTAATCGGAGGAAGGAATCTCTCCAATGGCTCCTTTCCTTCCCACGTTTATTCCCGTTGCTTCTTTATGTAGGTTTGCCTCTTGTACGAGACGTTGGTTTTATCGTTTCTCCGACGGAAGAAGAGAATGAGAAGCGATATATAGGGAAATCATTCGCCACCTGCTTTGTTCACTCGTGTTGTTGTTGTTGTTGTTGTTGTTGGCAAATGGGCCTCTCACCTCCCTCTTTTCAAGTGCTACCGGATATTATCACTACTCTGAAGTTGCGGCACTGATTCTCTAGCAGTAACGTTGGTACCAGAGTTGCCAAATGTATTCTAAGTTTACATCCAGAATTGAATAAAAAAACATCTAAAACACGTAGAAACATCTAAATTCCTCCGATATATATTTATCTAAAATCGAAAAAATATGCTACATGTTGATAAACTGAACATGATTTCAATCGTCAATATTTACTTTATTATAATATTAATTTTTTATCAAGAATATTACTTATTTTATTGCTATAAATCAAATAAAGAAATTACTAATTCTATTAAAAGATATCTACATGGCAATTCCAGGCAACTAAACGCAACCAAAAACATCTAGATGTAGATTAAAACATCTAAACTGGTAATACTGCTTGGTACTTCATCTGCTTCATAGTTACACATCATCATATCAGCTTAATTTTCTATCAGTTGCTGACAAAAATAGCAGAGAAATTATATTTACACAGCTACCTGCATAACTGTACTCTGGCTTCCTCCTGATCAGTATGATGACGTTACAGGTCTCCCCACGCTATTCCAAAATAGAGCGTTTCTATCAAAACCCGTAAACCGAAATGAGGAATTTTTTTAGCGTTCCCAGACCTAAAACAATAAACCCTGCGCAAGATTTTCTCTACGATCAACAGTGCAGCAATGATTACAGAAAAGTATGATTTTAATTTTGGAAAGGTTTGTAAGTTTAGGACTGGTTTACCGGATGTTCCAGTACATACAAAGAACAATGATAAGAAAATACTTGAGATTAAGCAGTCGAGTACACAGTCGTATATCAAGTCAGCCACAGCAGACGACGAATCTAGATCTTCGACAAAATGACACGCAAACATAGAAAAAGGTTTGTTTTGAGGTCAGGAAACGCCCAAACCTTTTCCATATGTTCACGGTAAATAAAGATACCCCAAATAAACAGTAGTCTTTTCAACGTTATTGATAATAGAATATAAGAATGACGTTGATTTTGATAAGAAGAATGGAAAATTCGGCGAAAACGTATAACTCGAAGGAGATAACGTTCAATCATAGTGAAAACTGTTTTATAACGAGCATAAGCCAATGTTGTGGATGTCAGTATCGAATATTCAAGCGTAAGTGCTTGATTATATGATGATGCTGCAAAATAAATATACTGAAAAATGCGAACATTGTTAGTAATCTCAAATAGTTTTCAACAATAACTCAAGCTTAATTTGGTATTTGGGTTATTTGGTGCCAAATGAATATTCTTGTTAGTCCATAGTTTGTCAATCATCTATCTAAAGGACATTTACAAGATAAAAATCGAGAAAATCAACTGATCCCAGAAGCCAAACAAAGTGATTGTGAATTTCCACGATATCAAAAAAGTTACTGAAGAAAAATCATCTCAAGATCAAGTAAACCAGTGAAATGAACGTCCATCTCAAGTATATGTCATTTTGTCTACCTAGTGTATTTCTTAGCAACGGAACAAAACGACCAAAAAGGACAAATAAATTGATTGACAATAACTCAGTTTACTACAAAAGCACAAAATAATTCCACAATCGCACAATTGCGCGATTGTCAGATTTTTGAATTCTAAGCCAATTCACCTGATAGAATGTACGTACCATCACCAAAAACTATCACATCTTTTTCAGGTTGTCCGTAGCCATCAAAGCATCTTCGATCAGTGAATAAAAGGGAATAAAAAATCCTTATTGCATGACGGCAGATGTATCCAAATCAGTTCAGCAGTGTGACATTTCGTCACATGGATTATCATTGAAAAGCAGCCGGGCAAAATACTCCTTGAAGCAGTCAACATTCCGAAAAGAAAGCACTAAGTAACTAAGATGGTTGACAGACCCTTGAGGTTTTGGCACATCATCATATTTTCAGAGGAGTTCTCACCAGACATTTTTGGACAGTGGGAATATATAGATTCGGAGATTGTCTAATAAAGAATTTCGGTACAACTTCCCTCTATCAAACAACGATTTTTGGTTATGATGTGAAGTGCATTTTGGAGCCTATTAGCCATTCAAAGCCTCGGCAGTGCATGGAGAACATCAGTTCAGAATGATACTCTTGAATTCTGCAGGATAGACCATTCCTAGTATCCATAGGCAGTTGTTTGGGCAAAATTTAAAACCTTTCTATGGGGAACTGAAACCATTGTCATTGAGAGAAAAATCAAGTAATAGATTCAAAAAGATAACAAATGGCATCCAGGTCAGTATTTTGACACGAATCCCATTGAACATATCAGTTCCCTCTGGGAACAGGAAATAAAGAGGATATCTGGAAAACGTTGTACAGAAGTTTTTCTTGGACCTTTGATGTTATCTCACAAGGAAAGATTTGATAAAATTCTTAACGCTCAGCAAATTTTATTGTGCATTATGACTTATTCTTGAATAGTTAAATCGTGAAATAAAAGCTTTTCTTTAAAATTAAACGTGTCTATCACACACACACACACACACCCATATATATATATATATATATATATATAGTACAGATCAGGTTAGCAGTATAGCATACCATAATATGATATAAAGCAACGTCTGATATATCATGGATTTATTTCATAGAGTGCTCGATACATTAAACTTTATACTACGAAAGTCAAGTCGTTTTAGAGTAGAGCTGGAAATAAATAATAAGATGTGGATTCGCTGCACAAACTAGTTCATGTTTCTGCCCTTTCGAGGCCTCACCAGGCGAATGATTGTCTGTGTTTTTGGATTCTAGTTTGGGGAATTTAGACAGAACATTATTCGCCTGATGAGGCCCAGAGAGGGCAAAAACATGAACTAGTTTGTGTAGTGAATAAACATCACATATATATATATATATATATATATATATATATATATATATATATATATATATATGAAGCTGGGTCAATAAGTTCGTCGGCTGACATAGTTTATCAGAAATTTCTACTGGCAGAGTAGATGAAACTGATTTTCTCTGTTCATCAATCTAATTTTGATAGCGAATAAAAGTATGTCACTCAGGTTAAGATTCATTTTGTACTTTCAAAAACGTTGATATATTATTGATTTGGAAAATTGTAGATACGTTATAATGAAAGCCAACCGAAAATATCAGTACGATGCTTTCAGATCATTTTTAAATGTTTCTCAGTACCAGAGCAGCTATTGTAAAAGTGCTGACAATGAGCCAATTTGCTATGGAGACAGCCAAAAGCATTCTATTTTCTCTTTTGGCTTCGTTCCGGTGTTGAAGTCACCTGTTTATGCTCTGGGGATCTTATGTACACGTACAATAGCCACTTATGATAACCAAACGATCATAATTTACGAGTTCTATCCAGAAACTATAGCCATTTGATATTAATTAAAAATATCAGCAGTCAGGAGAGTTCTCTTTTGAGATCACCGAAAGCTGCCTCCTTAATCTCGTCCAAGGCCTGAAATCCCTTTGGGGGCAAAGCCAGGAGTGACAGAGAGCTGAGTCTTTACCGTAGGGCTGGACCACCTGAAGAATATGTCGGGACCCGAGTAATGCAATTTACTAAGGCCACTAACTCCCTAATGCCCAACACATTACGATCATGTTTTTCAAAATGAAAAATTTGCTGCATATCGTTGCAGAAAATTTAGGTTCAGAGAAGGTTCTCTGCCTGCTATTTAATGATATGAACCTTGGTTTTTATTTATCAAATTGAAGTTCAGGGCTCCAGAAATTGCAGGGACAACTGCCCAGTCAGCCCATGCGATAAAAATTTCCTGACAGACCTAGGTGATGCGATGTTCTGCTTGAAAGCTCCATACGAGGCGTACAGAATGATAAGCTCAATCATTGTAAATGCGATGATCACATAGTGAAAAAGCTAAACCATTGGCTTCTTATAGCTGGTTGAGTAACCCCACAGGAGAGCGTCTGTTTACGAATGCACAGTAAGGTCCCTTATGATTCATTCTCAAAATACTTCAAGGCTGTGAAATCGGTTCTGTAGATATTCAAAATGGCTGGATACTCTCACGGGCAGACCTCGTATATTACACGCGCCGTGTTTAATCACAAATTGTATAAGTAGTTGGAGTAAATAAGTAGTCATTATCTTAAGATGATAATACACTTTTAATCCCATCACCCTTTTTGTTTAAGACAATGAATTTTACTATCTTAAGATCATGATACAATTTTATTTCATTTTTGTTGTCCCCCAACCCGCCGATGAGCGTCGTGGTTTTATAGTGACGAATAGAAATTTGCTGACTGAAAAAAACGATGCTCTTTTTCATTTTATTTCAATACGACGTTTTTTTCTTTTTCATTAATATTTGTTTGGGAGTGGAGTAGGTAGATACTGGACTGGCTATAGAAATGACAGAGAGCTTTTTACGACTTCGTTATTACCCAACACTAGCGGGAACATTCGACTTTTAATTTAAGTGAGTCACCTCTCAAATTGGCTCACTGATTGGCTGCTGCCTTGATTGACGCAAGTAGGGAATAATTTTTCGCTTGTTTATAATAATTTTATTGAGGCGGATATTTTTAATCTAGTATAATCTGTATTTTTGTCATTATCTTATGGCCTAGAATTTAGACATTTTCAACCATTTTTTTTGTCACGGTTCCCTGAACAGCTCTTCTCAAGTTCCAAGACTCGCAGTCAAGGATGCAACAAACATTCATTTATCATCATCTCGATCTATGGCCCATCAAAGTGTGCAATGCGTCTCAAAGGGGTCGTATGGCCCCATTTGAGAATTCTGTGCTAGAAAAAGAAATTTCGAATGCTGATTTGAAGCCCTTCCCATTTGGAAGATTGGTAATAATCTCCCTACTCTAATTCCTTAAACCCTGTCTTGTGATCTTTCCATGTGAGGTTCAGCATGATTCTTTCATGTGCACGTTGCAGGGTTCTCAGTTTGAGGGTCAATCTTTCGGGTTAGGTTCTATGTTTCAGCTCATTGAGGAATTATCGGGAGGATATATTGGTTGTAGACTCTTCTTCTTAGGACAGTTATGGGAGGTTTAGCCTGCTCTACCGAAGGCTTGCCATCCTAGAGTGATTCTTTGATTGATTTCTTCCTCTTTTGGGGATTTCATGGTGATTCCTTGTCCTACGTAGATGTAGCGGTCTACCTTTACCAGTTTTGCGTTTCCGATTTCGATCATTGTGTGTTTATTTCCAATTTGATTGTTGCACAGGATGTTTGTTTTGCTAAAGTTCATGCGAAGGCTGACTTCCTTGCTTTCTTCATTCAGTTCATCTACTATTCATTGGAGGTTGTGGAGGTACTCTGCCGCAAATATTCAAGGTCCCATATATACTGTAAATATGATTGTAATGACGTCTGCCTGTATATGGATAAGCTAAGATATACAGCAAGTAAAAATGTTTGCACCTATTTATGCTTGTATCTTGCTTTCTGTTCGAGAGTTCTGTTATTTCTCTTTTTCAGAAGCTTTCAAATTGTTTTTGTTGCTCGCGTAATTTTCATATTCATTTTTAAAGCAATTCACTGTTTTAGCTTCTATCATTCCTGGGTCTTGATCCATTAATTTGTTCCAATAGTTGACAACCTTCATGAAAAGAATCCTCTTCTTGATTTTTTCTCAATGTTCTGTATGTATTTTCTTATAAATTTTTTTTAATCCTCTATAAAGAATCTAAAGAATTTTACAATTTTTATACATTTTTCATACTCAAATAAATGTTCTAATGTTCAGCAAACCCCAATTTATCTAAGATTGGACCACGTGCATCCGGTTCCTGTTTAGGATAATTGAGGCAGCAACTTTCATTCATACGTCACTCAACAAATTCTGAATTCTGACCTTGTTACCGCTCTGCCATCACATGATCAGATCTCTGAAATAATTACTTTTCTCCAAGGAAATAAAGAGATATTTTTTCATAAAATGTGTTTCTTGTGGCTAGAGGGCTTAGATATCTAAGTTGATTCTTAATGCTTGCTAATCCATGATCCGTTACTTCGCCGACATTTATCATAACTACGCAACAACAGGCTACGCTGATGTCTGCTACTGATACTAAGGTGTGCCCCCGCAAACATTATGAGAACTTGAGAGTATCTTCATATATTCTGAACGTGAGATTTTTGAAGATTTATGTGAGTATCACGCAGGAGTACTCCAAAAAAATGTTGAGTTTTTTTTTAGTATATGGCAAACTGGACCAGCCTACTAGATGGGTTAGATAATTGCATTTTAGTCCTCGCCAGTCGTCGGTGTTCGAAGCGAGAGAAAATCTAGGATTTTGAATACTGATTTTCAAGGTAGGTGACTCAGTGGAATTTGGCGCAGCACAATCCTTCTACATAATTTTCTTCCCATTTGACATTGTGTAGAACTACGTTAAGCATCGGGAATATTAAGGCAAAATAGATCGAATGAATTGGGTATGTGTTCGTGCCACACCGCTTATCGCTTTATTGGTGTGTGTATATATATATATATATAGATAAATAGATAGATAGATAGATAGATATAGGTATATAGATATATTGACCTGTACACTCATTTACTTAAATAATCAGATACTTCTTTTCGTACCAAAAATTGAACTTGCTAATAAAATACCCCTTGGTAACTGTAAACCTAGGGATAGAAATCTAAAGCACTGTAGTACCTGAAAAAAAGATCATGGGAGTCGCCTGAAGCGACCGTCCTTGGCACTTGACTAAATCTTCCACTCATAGATACTCAAAAGCAAGTTCAATTCCACCATTTTACGTTATTGCTTTTCTTTTTTTCTCGACGATCGAATCCAGCCGCTCACCTTTGGTGAATATCTTAATTTCAGCCCTACCCTTTTGCGTACTCCTACCCTGCTTTCATCTCTCTGTCACTGCCCTCTTCGTAGTTTCTGTGTTGTGCTTTCATTCTCATAACCTCTCCTCCACTCACAACCCTTTCAACGTGATTTTTTTTTCCTAAGTGTGGCAGACGAACGGACACGTTACTTATTAAGAAATACAAAGAGCGTGACAGACTGACAAGTCACTTATTATGAAATAGAAAAGTGTGACAGCCGAACTGACACGTTACTCGTTATGAAATGAAAGTGTGACTGACGGACGCGTTATTTTTCAAGAAATAAAAATGCATGACAGACAGACGGACACGCTACTTATCTAGAAACAAAAAAAGTGTGACAGTCGAACGAACACGTCACTTATCATAAAATATAAAAGTGTGACGGACGGACACATAACTTATTCTAGAATGGGAAAGTGTGACAGTCGAGCAGACACGTTACTTATTATGAAATAGAAAAGTATGACAGACGGACGGATACATTACAATTTATGATATAGATTATAATCTAGATTGCAGGCTTGATTGTAGGTTGACCTATTTGAATAATCAAATTATTTACAGATAGTTCTTTTGTACTGAAAAATCATTCATTCGGTCCGAAACTTTCATTATTTTTGTATTCGAAATAATCAACACTTGAGCAAGTATTCATTCAGTCGTTGGTTGGAGCATGAGTAATATTTTGATTAAAGAATTACGACCCAGAAGGGACAAATTGGGACATTCTCTGATTAATTAACCAAATATCATAATGAACGAAAACTATGCATTTATTTATAGTAAGCAGGGGGAACGCTTA
Source organism: Thysanoteuthis rhombus (assembly GCA_963457665.1). Lineage (NCBI taxonomy): Eukaryota > Metazoa > Mollusca > Cephalopoda > Oegopsida > Thysanoteuthidae > Thysanoteuthis > Thysanoteuthis major. The sequence goes on along the minus strand of OY735204.1, from coordinate 68,573,173 downwards.
CTTAATTTTGTATTATTTTATGTCGGCCGGCGTCGATGATATTTTCTCGTAATGATAGTTGGGGTGTGGTTGACTGGCGAGTGAAAGGTAAGTAAGTATAAATGGACATTTTCTGGGTGACAAAAGTGGAATTAGGGGGACTGACAAGGTGGAAAAAGCCTGCAGCAAGAGAGAACTCCGGTTAACACGTACTGCATTTGATGGCCTATAAGACGCTCCTTATTTTCAGCTTGGAATATTTAGAAAAAATGTTCTCTCTTAAATTCTTGAAAAAAGGGATTGTGCAAGTGGAATCGAGGTAATGCACGTATACTCACGGACCCAGTTCAAAACTGCAGTTGCTCGAGGTCTTTCGTAAAAGCAAATTGGTGTTAAGCGGTATTCAACGCTGGGTCCACTGCAACCTTAGTTTCATCATTATTCATCGCAAGCATGTGATTTTGCATCATGACTCATATCACAATTAACACAATCACTGCCACGTCCATCTCCATCACGCCCTTGATCATTACAGTTGAGCATCACAAATTCGGCTACTTCGAGACCGTGGGTGTCCTAAGTTTCTGAAATTCTCAGATTTTTGGTGTAGCTTAGGCTAGGCCAGCTCAAAAGTACCACTGAGTTGGGTCATGAACACCACGAAATTACGTGAATAGACCAGACTTTGAGAGTACCCTAATATTAACGAAATACTCGTTTAATTTTACGAAATTTCAATAAAACATCTTAGTACCGTTTCCAAACTATCACCTATACTTTTTGGTTTTACAAAAAATATCTGCTGGAAATGTTTTCAATGTTTTTTTTCAAAAAACGTCATTTGGTTAATAATGTTTCATGTTACTTTCATACTTCTGAAACATTGTTGTTCAGAAAGACCGTTACTTTAACTTTTCAATTAATAAAAAATTCTACGAAATTGGATAATTATTCAATTCTCGATAGCTGGGTTTCTGATGTTACCGAGTTTCTGAAGTCCGAATTTCTGATGCTCAACTGCACTGTCATCATAACACCTACTAGATGTTCCCATTAATTTTGACTAATTTTTTTACCTTTATCTTATTTCAAGTCGTGTTCATCACAACTTTCAATTTCGGCTTTCAAAATTAATGAAATTTTGTATTACAATATTTCATATAATTATGATAAATAATAAAATTCGCCAGATGTGCTGTTTCTCCGTGGCAGCCGTACTAATCATAAAAATGGTATGTATCATGGTTCACTGGCCAGGAATTCCTTGGTCTTACTGGTTTGTTATGTTATGCTACCCATCAATGACAATATTTTAAGAATCGTATTGATGAGTGCTGTGTACATGCATTTATTTTGTCTTTTTCGTTAGTCCCTATCACACTAAATAATCATAGCAGAATCGATTGGCCGAAATGTAGTGTTAGCAACATGCGAAAAAGAGATTCAAGTGTCAGAACAGACTTTGGAAGGTTAATGATACTTCTCGAAGTTCTTGACAGTAGATATGAAGAATACTTTCAGAAACTCCTGATAAAGGGCCAAGCTTTTCCAACGACTGCAGATGCTTCTATCGAAGTTTTGTTGGTAAAGAGGAACTCCTCATAATTCAATTGATGGTGTGATAGCCACGCAATGCATTGTTATTAGACTGGTAAAAAAATAATCAACTTAAAAGTAGTATATCTCAGCTAAGAATAAAAGTTAGTGATCGAAATGAGAACTTTCAGAATCTACACATTTTGTCAACTCAACTAGAAACGTCCGTTTATTCTGGAAGCATTGGATTCTGGTATCCTGGAACCGATGAATTCCTTGCAGGTGTTTTGAACCGGTTGTTCAAGACCTTCCCTTGCAGGCAGTGGACAAAATGTCTGAAAAAGTTGTAGTCGGTCGGAAATAGCTCACGTGAGGCTGAGTGAGATTGAGTTTCGTAGACTAGCTCGCTCAATTTCTCCAGGGTCATTTTTTGATCTTCCAATATGGTGCAAATGTCGAGCAACTGTTGAATGGTCAATGTTTAGTTTCCGTTAAGAAAATTTTGGAACCAATGTTGAACTGTACATTCCTTGACGGTCTCCTGACCAAATGATTGGTTGATATTACTTGCAGTTTCTGTTGAATCGCGTCTCTATTTTAAGTCATTCAACGAAATTGCTTTATTTAAATCTTTGATTTGAAAGCCTCAAATAAACCAGAATAAATAGTGAAAAGAAAACGTTCAGCTTACATGAATAAAGCGAAATTCACGTTTTAAACTGGTGTTGAAGAGTGGAAGCAAAGGTCAAAGGATTTATGTTATATCCAGTGCCCACTGATAAAGATGAACAGGATGTGCAAATGCAGGAAAGCATCCTTTGGACACTTCGATGGCTGGTGATGACGAAAAATATCCTAACGAGTGTGTTGACAAGCGTAGGTGGATGTGGGCGGAGACACCAAATAGCGTTGGTAGATCCACCGTACGTGTGGGCGTAGTCCCCCTATAAGGAGGTAATGATCGCCGTCTTGGAGAGACCAGATTCCCGGCGAGTGCAGATCACAAGATACTAAGACGGTTCCAGTGTGCCCATCTGTCGTCTTGAACACTACTCTATCTGTTCTATGCGACGTCACTTGGAACTGTACCAATAAGAATTTGTCTATATTTTTATAAATCTGTCTTTGTTCTTGAATACTTTGAAGTCTCATGCCTAAGTAATACTGATATACTACACGAACATGGTTAAATAATAGTTTATTCCAAAATATGAGCAAAAGAGAAAAACTGCAATAATCTTTGCCACTTAATCGCTCATCTCTGAGTTCTCCTTAAATGGATAGTATGAAACTACAAGACTGGAGTACCAAGTGAAGATGAAGCTAATTACTACTATGATAGTATTGGTAACTATACTGCTAATTATTGTGTCCTACTTGAATGTGTTTTTGTACAAAGGTTGGTCTGAAATGTGTTTGTTCCCACCTGTTCTCTGCCATGAACGAGATAACTCGTCTTAGCAAGTCGACTATACAGTGCCACGGACGAGATAAATCGTCTTATGATAGTGTTATTCTTTATCTATTCTTACTTACACTCATGTATGTATCAAATATTCTGTTGTACGTGTTAGTTGGTTTGTATGAAAATAAAACCGCTTTAAACATGCAATTCAGACTTTCGATCTGGCGCAGGAGTTAGGGAGAACGTTAATATATATATATATATATATATATATATATATATATATATATATATATATATACACACACATCTGGTATATATATATATATATATATATATACATCTTGTATATATATATATATATATATATACATTTTGTATATATATATATATATATATATATATATATATATATATATATATATATATATATATATATATATATATATATATATATATATATATGGTAGCTGAAAGGTTAAAGGATAGTGAGTAAGATATATCCAATTCATCAAGAAAAAAACAGAACAATACCTATTCGCCCTCAAGTCAAAAATGGATTCACTCGATATAAAAAAATGTCGTATACTAAATGGAACGTCTGTAAAACATCTTTAAAAAGCTGCGAACACCAATAACAGACTTGATTAAGTAGCAAACCTTATTTCCATTAATCCCTCTATTTATAAACCTGCTATTTGATCACAGTTATTGGTACCGAGAAATGTTAATTTTCTGGTGACAACTCTTGAGAGTTCATTAAACCTGGGTATTGCTTAAGCCAAAGTTAGTAAATATCAAGTTTATTCCGCTTCAGGATTTACAATGTATGTAGCTTAGTTTCGACGCAAAGTCACAGTAATGAAGCACCAACTGAGTATCGAACTCGTCACAGTAGAAATAGTCAGCATCACAAGCTCGTTGACCATTACTACACTGATTGAATGAAATAACAGAAATATTCAGGTATTTCACAAAATTCCTCGGGGTTTTACGAAATCATCAGTTTCACAATCTTGTTGTAACATATACACGTCAGCATACCCAGGCTTAATGACAATAACGGTCTGGCATGTAGTTTTCGTTGTTGTTGTTGTTGCAACATATAAATATACCTTTGTCTTTCTTTATCTATTCTAGTGTACTCTGCAGACACTGTGTTCTGTTTTTTAATGCGTTTGGGTGTAATGAGACCGCACAAGTCGGTTTTAACGACCAAATGAACTTTTTGCTACTTCTACATTAATAAAAGTTGGCTGTGTAGAACATTAGGATTTGTATTGTGTCTAGACACTTAGGTCTACTGAGGTCACACCTTGTCATTAAATGTGAAGTACAACTGAAAAGGCTGGCTGCTTCAGGGTCAACTCCATTCAAAATTTTTTCACGTCTGAAAATGATTTTTGCAACTTTTGTATTGTATATATGATGAATAAAAAATCATTGAAAAAAAATTTTTTGTAAAAATGTTTTTATTTATCGGAATAAAATAAGCTAGGTATCTAGGTGATAAATTTTCGATGATATCTAAGACCTGTCAGTTTAGCTCAGTCAGTAAGATAGCCGCCTGGCAATCAGTTGGTCGTAAGTCTAGATCACTGAAGGGGAACATGAATTTTACAGGTAAGTTTGCACCCCTAATTTTGATGGGGATTGTTCTTGATACTTGTTACGGTAGGAAAACAAAATCAACTCAAGGCTCCGTACCGGAATTCGACCCCCCCCCCAAAAAAACAACAACTTAATCATGAAGTACTGTTGATCAAATGAGCAAGAACCAGTTCCATGTGGTGGTTTGTATCATGGGTGTGCTCTGGGCTACAGATGCACAAAATTTTTTCTTAGTCCCGGTAAAAAGCAATGGTAAATCTCTTCGGTAGGGAAGGTTAAGTACAATAAAGAGAACGCGCATGTTTGTCATCATAAACGGCATTTTTCGAAATTGTCCATTTTATTTCCATAGAGTATACCTAAATATTTTCTGTCGGGTCATCCCCTAATGTGAATGTCTGTCGAAAGAAGCTTTTAAGGATTTATTTAAAAAAAAAGGAAGAAGATTTATCCCCTGTTCCCTTTCATGTTTAACGCATCCAGTAATTACAGAAATTGAAAATAGTTTGTACCACTAAAATGATTTTCATTAATTCTCTTATTTCTCCTTATTTGTTCGCCGTTTGCATCATCGAGAGGGCGAGGGTATAAAATTTTACAATTTACAATCGAACCACCTTCCCTATATTGTACCAATAAGTCTTTTACTGTCTATCGCTTTTTACAGACGCAAAAACATCTTTTGCACTTTTGTGCATCCGTAGCTCAGTGCACATATAAAGTCCCATGTGCCATTTTACCTAACAATAACGCTAATGATTCTCGTATAATTCGTACAACCATCGTTTTCTTTGATATTGATACTTACTGAGCCTTGTGCTGAATAGGTTGAGCTAAGAAGAGGAAAGTTAGGTAGAAAGATTCTACTGCGTCAGACTTTCAAACGGCAAAGGTCTGCCTGCTTTGAAAATCTGCATTTGAAATTCGGGCTTTATCTGGCCTCGAACATAGACCATTGGTAATAGGGGCAAATACGCACTCATCTAACACAATATAGGGTTTAGATCTATGGGTATTATCGTCATCACCATGAAAAGCCTTTTTACGCCCGTCGTTGGACATAGACCTTGCTTAAAATTCAAAAGATCTGTCTATCATGGATGTCGCAGAGCCAATACTTCCAGAATTTGTCTAGTCATTCTGCTATCGTATCCTGTCAGTTACGGTTTCGCATGTGATCTCTGGGGATCCACGTTGTGACTCTATGGTATCTTTGACTGTTTTCTCTCTAATATATTGTGCTGTCTTGTGATCTCTCCATGATTATCTCCTGTGCACTTTGCACGGTTCCCAGTTCAAAGATCAATCTTCTGCTTAGATTCCATGGAAGTTAACCCAAAATAGGTATTACCTAAGTCTTACTTTGTCTGGTACAGAGCTACAAGTGCGATACAAACACAGAGGATTGAATTCATCTCAGTAGTAATGGTCTGCAGGGTTTGTTAGTTAACTTTTACTCCAAAGCGAAATGCCTCATTTACTAAGCTTACTTCAGTTTGACACAGGGACACAATAGAGGAGCACTTTTGATTTGTTTAGTGAGACTGAATTGCTTGCTCTTACTCTACTCGGCGAATAGTTTGGTGTTTATTGAGCTTACCTTTAGTGTAGGGTCCTTGGTCTTGACTACAAAGCCACAAGCATAGGGCACTTTGGTCTTTTCCATTAGTTCTCAACACTCTAAATTATATGGCTGTTACAGTTCAACGTATTTTTGTTTGCTAACAAATTTAAACGAAGAAAATTTAAGGACCTTTTAGCGAGTCTGCTGTTATCATCTTATCGATATAACAACCAAGGGTTAGCGTCACGTTTAGGGCTTAGGTTTTGTAGAGTAATTAGATTTTAATTTTGAAAGGTTTACAGTTATTTAGCAAACAAAAATTTGGTCCGTTGAAATAGCTATTATATTTAGCATGGTGATAACTAACGTAAAAGACCCTGGTACTCTGTGAGGAATAAAATCACTTCAATGGTAATGGTCTGCAAGATTAGCTGGCTAACCATTGTTCCACGGTGATGCAATCGTTTTAATTGATTTTAAAATGGATGTAAAATATCATGTTCACAATACTCGTCTCTAATCATATTCCTTATTATATTCTCTAGAGTGTTGTGACATACCCCACAAGAACTATTGGGGCCACCTGGAATTATCCACACAACAGAGGTATCACCTGTCGCCTTGGTTTGAAATGAGGTTTCGTTCTTTTGATTACTACTGAGTCTAACCTTTTATCACTTAAGGTTTGAAAGCTGACAGAGGCGTAACTGAGGGAGTGATTGGGTACGATATTAGATAGTCCCTACGGTCCCCAAAAGCTTTATGAATTGTAGTTCATTTACTGCATTTTTACTAACGTTATACAATAACAAGTCTCAGTAAATGTTAGAGGTGGGCTCTCAAAGGGCCAAGCTCTACGTCTGGTCCATCAAATCTCTCGCTACGTCACTGGCTTTAATAATTTTCATTTTCTATCCGCTACAAGTTACCAACTTTTTCATTATCAAGGATCCTGTTTATTCAAATTAATTTTCATATGAACCCCAGACTTTTCAAAAGTCTTTCTATTCAACAAGTTCACGGATCCCAGGCGTTTGAGAGGTCTGTTCATGGAACCCTAGTGATACCTTTGTAGACTCTAGGATTCTGTGAGACTCATTGCACTAAATGTTGGAGGGGTTCCAATGAGTCAGGCCCCGAGCCTCCTAATCTCCAGCTACACCCCTAACTGCAGACCTCTCAGTTTTTTACTTTGTCTTTTACTACCAAGCCCAGGCATGCATCAGTTGAAGATTCAGTATTTATTGATGATGTTGCCTCAAATCTTGCCCATTAGGTGTATTTTTGAAACACAAGATGAAAGTAATTCCGAAAACGTATATTTGTTGGTAATTAGTATTTGATTAATGTTTCTTGGATGATATAGATAAACATTAAGGTATTAACAAAGTGTACCATCCTTGTCAGTTAGTCGAATATCTATTATCTGCAGATATCTTCTTTGAAAATATTGTCACTCGTGAGAACAGGAGGCTTAAATGGGAATAAAAAATAAAAATCGTTTTTAGAGGTACTTTAATTCGATTCCTCTAGTTAAAAGTATAGCAAAAGATACTTCTTGCTGACTCCAGTATTTGCATAAGAGTATAAAAACAGCCAGCCAAAATGTTCTTAGTACGTCTAACCAAGTTTTTCCTCCATAATGGACTTCTTTGCTGATCAACAAATTTATTATTTATTTATTATTTCGTTCGCTGTCCACTTAGAAAGATAGAATGTATTCAGAGCAAGAGATCAAGTATATATGCTTCTTTTCAAAATTCTTTCATGTTCATCTAATTCTTTCACGCAGATATTTTGTTAAGTTTAACTTCGTCGGGCGCAGGACTATCGGATGAGGAACGTGATGAGGATCAAAATCGTTATTTATTGCTTGCGAGACGGACCCCCCACGACAAGTGCTCTCTACAGGATAGATGACACGTCCAAACCATATTTCTCAAAAGTATGGCCATCTCTTAGCTATAGAATGTAATTGGTAAGTGTGAACAATATGGATGCAATTTAACTGGAAAGTACACACCCGGGAAATTTGAAGATCTAGCAAAAATTAGCATATTATTCGATTTTTATAAAATTTTCGATACTTGTTTATTAAATGACGAATTAAAAACATATTTCATTCCAAATATCGGAAAAAAGATTTTTTTACAAATGATTCTTACCATTTTGATAATTTATTGTATAAATATATGTATGTATGTATATATATATGTATATATATATATATATATATATATATATATATATATATATATAAATATATTTTTTTTCATTGGTTATTACATTTTTAACGGATAAATTTTAGAAAAGCTCTCCGGAATTGGAGTCTTTCTTTTGGAATTAAAAAATAGGAAAATCAAGAAAAATATTTTTCTTCCTGGCATTTTTCTTAATTTCATTCGATTTAGGCCTTTGATCTGGAAAAATATTTTTTACTAAATATTTGGAACCCCCCCCCAGCATTTTTAATCCCTTTTATCCATTACATTCGAGCAGTTCCTGAGCGCTTTTCTAAAAACAACATAATTATCATCTCAAGGGGCTTATTTGCTTGATGTGTAGAAATCAATGAAAACATTAATGTATAGATTAAATAAATCCTCAAAATGATATAAGGTTGGGTCGGAATCACATAAAAGAAAATCTTTTCCAACATTTGGAATAAGAAAAAGCGTGCAGAGCTCTGCATTGAAAAAAGACCTTGTGTTACATTTCGCCGCTATGGGAAGCAAAATAGATACCTTGCTGTTTTTATTTATTTCTTTTTCCTTATGACGCTTGTGGTGTATGCTATCTTATCACTGGCATGCTTTTTTCTCCTATAATATGATTGCATTCGTTAATTTGAAACATTGTCCAATGCATTATTATATGCAAAGGCCCCAGCCAAGTAAATAATGCAGCAGATATTTAGACGTCTGATATGTTTCCATTTAAGTATCATCATTGTCCAGTCTTCGGAAAGGTTTAACCAAGAAGCGATAAAAAGATCGGTTGGCGCCTGGTGATGATAAGCAAGTTTTTCTGACAAACCATTAACTAATGTAGGGAGCGCAATAATCAAAGATGCCCACTATTGTCGTCTTGTGCCGTACAAGGTAAAGTTTTATAAAAAAAACAAAAAAAACTCGTTTAATCATACTCAGATGTATCCAACATTTTCTTCGGCTTTACTTGATGAAAATAAATGAATAAATCTAAGAAGGTATTTATCTGCCTCATTACGTGGGCGAAATGTAAGTGATGACCAATGGTCGAGTTCAACTTTGGGACCCACACGTTTTGCACCCCCCCACCCGCGGCCAGGGTCACGCAGGCGTCAGAAATGTCCTCTGACCCCCTTCCTTTAAGCGCAATAGAGAAGCGTTGCCGTGTGGTCGGAATCCTCGGGACTAGACAATGAATACTTTTGGTGGCTATAAGACGAATCCTGTACTGTAAATGAACAACTTGCCCTGCAAGCAATCTACACTCAGCATTAGTAAGCTAGTCTCGCAAATCATAGCTGTTGTCGTGAGCCAGACCCTGATTGAACGTCCGACTGGAGTAGCCCTGTGTCAGACTCAGCCAAATGAATATAACACTCACACACAATATCGAATTCGTACAGTAACGGACTGAATTTGAAGCTCAGATAAAAAGGAAAAATTATTTTAGGGTATTAAAAAAAAAAATCACTGAGGGGGAGAAAGCAAAATAAATGCAAGCCAAACGCTGTTTGCGTGTTGCTGCCAGGAAGTGACGTAATCAACAATGTAGTCGCTCGTACTATATTAAGCTCCTTTATATCACAGACATTTACATACCGTATCATATATCTAAGACGTGGGGGAAAGCGGTCGGGGTTGTAAGTGTATTTTCGTCTTCTGCCAAAAAGCGCTTCCTGGGTTTAAACCACCGAACGCCCCCCTGTCTCCTCGAACTTTCATTTTTCCTTGCTACTATTTACAACTTGTCTTCACTACCAGTGATGATCACGTTTCTCGAGTATGTTCACTTCACTAAGCAGTTAAAGGGGAGAAAAGGCTGAAATTTTGACGTTCTCCTAGAAACAGACTTGTTACACTTATTTTTTTTTATTTATTCATTACTTGATTAGTTTGTGCTTAGCTGTTGTGACTTCTAAACTCTTCGTTAAGAAATGTAATCTTTTCAAGAGTCGTTAATGAAAAAAACAACAACAACAACAAACAAAAAAACAAAAACAAACCCCAAAGTACCTAACTTAATTACTTAATTTTCTTTACAATGCAAGTAGATTTTTGTCTAATTATGGTGGGCGTAACCAAAGGGTTGATAAAGCAAATAAATGAATGTGTTCATGATAAAATGTTGGCGTTAAAGTTAAGTCTGGACACAATTTTGATTAAGTAGAGAAACTTTACATTTTCAGTCGTGTAAATGGTTTGTACATATGTGGAATTGCATATGTCGATAGAGTTGCTATTTATTCGCCATATTTGCCTTTTGGGGACGCATTAGTCAATGAACCTGCCCCTGTCTCTTAAGTGCACTGGGTGCTGAGTTGATAGAAAAGGAGACAACATTTTAATAAGAATAACGATTGTTGCCCAAATTTCGTACAAATTTCGTTAAGATTTTTGATGATCAAGTTTTGACTACTTTATCTTACATCTTACTTTTTTTGCTTTTTATCACAACGCTCAGGCCATTTTTACATTCTACAACCGTTATGTAAGCAGTATAGATTGGAAATGAAACAAGCTTTCGACGAGGCTCGAACTTGAATGGAAATTAATCAAAAATGAATAATGACAGAATTTTTTTATTTGTTGATTCTTTTGAGCATGTTGGGAATAGTAACAGTAATTTTTCTGACTATGCTGTTCAAGTGGAACTTTAGATCCTAGTTTGTGAAAGAAATCTAATGTAGGGCAGAACGTATATCAAGTAGCAGTTGGTAAGTGGGATGATTCTTGGAACCGACTCTGTTTTACGCTGTGGCGAATAATCTGTAGCAGCTGGCAATTGCAAGTGACAGGATCCCAAAGTCTCTTTTGAGTTCGGGCACTCCTTACATACTACTTGTTAGGATCCCAAGGCAAAATCGGCTCAGTGAATACTAATTGGTTAACGAATTAGTCTGAGACCTAAGTGATGGAGAGTTTTGCCACACATTTAAATTCTGCATGTGTCACAAAATTATTTTGTTTGGCTCTGATAGTAGTTATTGGATATCCCCCTCAGACCCATGAAACAAATAGGACTGCCATCAATTGCAAACCCTATGGACTAAAGTTACCAAAATTGTGACAAAGACAAAAAGTGCTGACATGACGATGGCAAGCAAATATGATAATTGAACGAGTTGGACATTATCAATCTTCAACTTTTTAAAGCAACGATAGTTGAATTTCATCTTACTTTTGAAGTGTACGTATCTTCGTCGGGGGCATTTTTGATACCACCTTTTTATCTCCTATATCTCGGAGCGCGAAGGTTTATATTATGATCCACCATTTTGTTTAGCATTCAGGCCAGTCAGCGGATGGAAGAGTATTTCGAAGTGTAAGAAAAAGAAATCTACCCAAATAGTTGAAACACAGAGAAAAAAAATGCATTCTGACTCGTATTTCCACTGACGAAGGTTGTGTACATAATCTGCCGCCTCCATTTGGGAGTTCTCGTTTTCTCGTAGACATCAACCCATAGAGCGACATCCTCGAAATATGGCAGTTAGACAACGATGAACCTGATCTTTACAGGAATAGGTAACCATTTAAAGTACTCGTTTTAGTACAATTCTGTGAAGTATTCAGACTAGTATCCTTATTTGTGTTGTTTCAAGCACTAAATTTCGATCTGTGTGCACTTTGACCTTCTCCAGCAATCTTCACTGAGCTGCAAGCAGAATACCTTTGCCCATTCACATTGAAAAAAAGTTCAAGCACATTACAAAAGAAAATTTCTGAGTATCTGTTGAACATAGCGGTACAAGATGAATTGGAAATGGAAGAAGATCGTGTTGTATTGAAAAAGAAACAATATAGGGAAACAGATGGGCTGATCTTAATTTGGAATATTGAAACAGTTGCAATCATCAGATGAACTCCTTCAACAATAATGACTATTAACATGTTTTGGGTTCTTAAATACCCTTTTAAAAAATCAGACATTGTGCACCTTAATAGTAGGGAGGTCAGGTGAATTTCACTGTGCGAGTAGTGTTACTGAAAGTTATTGTAAAAGATAAAGGGCATCCCGTTGAACACAAAGTACTTTATTCGACCAAAATCCATTCATTGAATCAAAAGTTATGAAAGTTGCAATTTTTGGGAAAAAAAATTAGAAATTGATGTAATGAAATCTAGCCTTTCCACTTGGTCTATGAGAGAAAAATGTTGCAAAAATAAAATCCTTTTACTGCAAAACTTACCCACCCTCTGGAATGAAATATGTGGCAAATAGGTAAATCACTATGGGGAATTCATATTTCATATTTATATTTTCGTAAGACCCATGTTTCAGACGACTATGACTAATCAGTCAAACTGGTTTGGTTCAGCAGAACATATGTTTCGAGCTATGTTGCCAATTTAGCTCTTTTGGAACTAGATTTAACTTTTTTTTCTATTAAGCCACAAATTCCGAACCTTCGTTCTAGCTTCAAATCTTTCATTAATTAATATTTACAGTAATCTTACAATGGAAATATTGGCCCCGTTCAAGTGTGATAGCAAAAGTAATATCATCGCAGGTCAAGTTACTGCCAATGTTTATAGACAGCCAGGCTGTCATAACTAAAAGGGCTAGATTTTTATGAAAAAAACCCCAGCTGATTTGGCATCACAGGATTGGTGCAGTAAGATTCAAGGTCGGCGTATGCAAAACTATCTGATCCAAAAGTTTTCAAATAATTTCATGTTGATGCTTAAAACATTGAATTTTAGTGCAATTGGTTATTCAATTCTGTGATTTTCAATTATCATTGATTATTTCACTTATGGAATATTAATTCTGTTGTGCAACATAGTAAAATACTGAGGAGAAAGAACCGTGACCTATGTTAATTAAGAACAAAGCATGGAAAATTCTGATCAAAAGATATTTCCATCATTTTCACAAGGGGGGCCCGTACGAGAGCAAAACCGACCGAGGTGTCTTAGTGGACCGTTTGCGTGCAATGCAGTGAGTTGATCTTTGTTCGCCAAAACCTTCGTCAAAACAACATTATCTACCATACTTTGGAATAGAAAAATATAGAGAGAATCAATTAAGGTACAACTTATGATTTGGTACTGGAAAAAGTTTCACGGAAAGAAAATCTCGATTGATTTCAATGACGTGGCAACGATCTGGTAATTTTTCGATCATATTTGTCACGTGGCTGGCTTCCATATAAATAGGTTAATCGTGATAGGCTTAATTGATATTTATTGAAGTGATGGACAGTTTTCTTTTCGTAGAAGAATTGTTCTTCTTTCGTAGAAGAAATGTTCTTGTTGTGAAGACATTGTTGTACCGTCAGCAGATTTCATTGTTTATTGGAAAGACCTGATGCTCGTCAAGAGAACCAAGCAGAAAATGTCAACCTATTGGAGTATCATGAATCAGTGTTTGAACCAAGGTAGGAAAGTTACTTCAAACAAACCTGGCCTCTGCAGGATCAGACTTCATTCCTGCTTCAATCCCGGCTAGAGATGATTACTGCAACTTTTGTATTGTATAGATGATAAATTAGTTGATATATAAAACAATTAGATTTCGTATGGACACTACATTCCTATATAGGTTAATGGTGCCACAGAGTATAGAACAAGCGTGCATTGTTCCCACAACGTGGCCATCTTGAAATACAATAATCATTTTAATTTAGTACAGTAATGAAATGTCACTACTATAGAAGTTTTGCTAAGTGCGCTTTTCATTTAACACCACAACTATGCTCATAGCAAAATTATGCAATGATCATTTTCTCTTATTTTATACCATGCAGTTCAATATGCATGTATAGGTACGATCTGATATTTATCATTCAAATTACAACCCTATAATTTATATCCACTAAAGTTTGTCAGAGCTCATAGTAGCTAGTGCGTTACCGCAGCACCAAATTAAAAAATGTTATTCTCAGAAATTAATTATCTATTGGGAAGTCGAGTTGTCGAAAGTCTGGCGGCGATACAAAAATGTCTCTGATCGAGGAGTCACCGGGAGTTGTCTTCTGTGAGATTTGTATTGTGTTCGATGAAAACCTCCCATAATTTCTGGGTGTTTCGATGCGACAAAAGAAAAAGTTGTGGACGGAATCAGAACACCATGCTTGAAATTTTTCTGCTGAAACAAAAAATGCGAACACTATTTATATAAAAAATATCTCAACATATCATTGTTTATGTTAACTAGGAATCTCTTATTACAAAACAATTACAATTTCTGCGAAGAATAGTTGTTAGTAGAGGAAGGTTGACCAGTCTTTTCTGGGCGTGCGTAACAAGTACAATGTCGCTTTTCTGCTTGGACGAAGCTGACACCGGGTGGGTCTCCCTCTTTCGGTCACAACGTATGGGGAACTGTCTGTTCTGCAACAACAAAACAATGATAACTCGTCAATAATTGAACAACCGTAGCGTCGAAATTTCATGTCGTGTAAAAAAATCCATCGAAGAATAAATATGGTCAGAATAAATTCTATTTATGATATCACTGGCGTTCTCCACTGGAAAACAATAGAAATAGAGGAAGGAAAACATCTAAAAATATCTAGAAAAAAATCTAGGTTCTGGATATAAACCGTCAGAATGAAGCCCAAATAATGCCAAAGAACTTTTTTTCCATAAGTAATAGAAAAAAAAATTATTTAAAAGGGGGCTAGTGGAGTACTGATGTCAATTTTAAAGTCTGTATACAAAACTGCATGGCCAGAAGCACATGATATGTAAACAAATACAAACACATGCATCTATAAAAAAAAGACATAACCCTTTGCCATCTTCGACGAAAGAAGAGGGCGTAAGATTAGATTTAAATTTCTGTTGACACGAAACAGATCAAATACATCTTTTGGATTTTCAGGCTGCGAAAAATTGTATGGCTTTTCAACGGGAAAAATTTGTGAGAATTTGAAATTGTTACTTGTTGTATTACACCAGCGCATAAGCTGTTAGCTTTTGTTGGTTTGAGAATCCTTTAGACGCCCATCAAATGGGTGAATAACAGAGAAATCTTTTTTGTAAACTTTTTGCTGATATTTCAAAGGGTCTTAGAGATAAATGAAAACCTGGGATCCTCTCATTCTGTGAATTCTTAGGGACCAAACTCAGTGAACAAGAATTATGCAAATATAAGCTCCACCAATTCCCCCCGAAATCGTAAGAGGAAATATTTAAAAATTAAAATAAATACAATATTACGAATCAGAAGCCAGTATCCAACAGGCATATGATTGCACAGCACACATTACTTACACATCAATGAATTGTGAGTAATCTTTTCCCTCACTTAAGTTTGCATACAAACATAACCTGATGCGTGTACCTGCGACTAAAAGCCCATACGCTATCTCACAAACTATCCTTTGTTGTTATTATTGAATAAAGAGATATATTATCATATTCACCTTTGCCCAATGATCTATTGAACTTAGCTTTTTGTAATATTAAAGTTGGTTTATGTTGTATACGTAACCCATATGTAGCAACCATCACAAACTCTTCGAAAATTCTCCGATCATTGTTTAGAGGTGTTTTTCTTTTCTTGACTCTTTCAAGACTAACTTATAAAAGGTGCGTAACGCCTGAATTGATAAGTAGATTTCTAAAAGAGATTTTTTTATCCTAAGAGTCACAGAAATCTCGAAATATATACGTCCCAAGAGTCTTGAAAGTGTTAAACGTCCCATTTTTGAGGCTCTATGCTCAGTTTATCTTCCCTATATAATAGTGACTTTTAAAGCTTATCGCTATACTGTAAAGTGTAAAGAATGGCTGGAGAAGAATAAGCAGACATTATATCAAAGTTGGCTGACTCCTAAAAACCGAGACTGGGAGATACAGAAGACAATGGTGTTTTATTTAGCTCTAGAACCAAGAACCAGATTTGTAATGTTCTTGATAGATTTAATCAACTTATTCAATCAGTTAACACGACATTCTTTCATATCTTATGTCTCTTAGTTGGAAAAACGGCCAAGAAATGCAGAAGATTTTATAAACAAGTTAGGCTAGAGAGAAGCTAAATAAGAACGCTGAAGAGTCATTTGAGTTTACAGACGACCTCTAATCTATAAATGCTAAACGAAATAGCAGATTTGGATGGAATTTAGCCCTCTGAAGACTCCCAGAACATATATATCTCGAGGTTCCTATGGCTGCTGGGATATATATATATATCCTTTAGATCTCTTTGAGAAGTCTACTGGGTCATTTTAATTCAGGCATTAAGAATTTTAATACAATAGTCTTGAAAAGTAAGATGCAGCTTCATGCGAGCAGTTATCTTAACCAGAGATGTAACTGCAACTATTACCAGACGGACCTGTTTTCAAACATAGGTTGTACAGAAAATTAACTGAAGTCTTATGTTTATGAGTGCAAATTGTACATACATTGTCATTTATTGTATCGGCAAACGATAGAAGGGGCAGATTATATCTAGACTGCATATATAGAAAGCATTCAGAGAGTGCATACCTCTGTCAACATGATTGTCAGGGGAAGGGACAATTACGCATGGATCTGCCAAAAATTTCCATCTTTTCTTCCGTAACCTATTGCACCCCCTTCCATAAAATGTTGTTGGAATTCATTGAGAACTTCTGGACATAGCGTATGAACAAACGTGAAATTTGGCGATATTATGTGATTTGGATATCGTAGACGTAGAGGAAATAATTGTGGATGGATCTGCTCCAAAATTTAATCGGTTTTTCCGTTGTCTATTGCTCACTCTCCTAACTTTTGGAGACATCTTGCAGACAGGGGGAAGATCTTCAATATTATGTGATTTTGACGTATAACTGCGACATAGGGGGATTACATTTGCCTGAATCCACACCAACATTTAATCACGTCTACCATAGCTTACTGACTATCCTTCCACAGAATATCATAGAAATTCATCGAGATTTAGCGTGGACATAGAATTATGGCGATATTATGTAGTTATAAAATGTAACTACGACGTGGGAGAGATATATGTTCGTGGATTCTCTTCAAAATTTAATTAGTACTCATGTTGTCTATCATCAACCCCGAGCCTGCCACATAGTTTTCATAGAAATTCATTGTGAACTTAAAGAGATATCGTGTGGACAATCCCGAAATAATTCTCAGATCCACTCCAAAATTTTATCACCTGTTTCTTACCCCCTTGCCCGGCCTTCAACATGTATGGACAGATGAACAAATAAACGAACGAACGAACAAATAAGCGAACGAATAAACAAACCAATTAACAGATGAACAGACACAACCAAAACATACACCTCTTTCCAACTTCGTTGACAGAAGTAAGAAAGAATATGTTGTTGAAATCCTGCTGTTCACATTCTCTTTCCGTAAATTCCTCTAATTGTTTAGTGACAGGAATTAGATAACATGATCTCTAAGAAATTCACGGCGGCATTTGATTCAACCTGATTCGTGAGCGACTCTCACAGTAACATGCCGCAATCAAGGTGTGATACATTTGTATCTTTTTTTATGCCTTACTTACGATCTGCTACCCAAAAGTACAGAGAATTAAAACAGCATGTACAAAACGAATGAGGCACTTTCGCCGGTTCGCTTTATGAGAACATTGTATACAAATCCAATGGGAGTGCTTCGAAGATGACCGGGGAAATTAGGTGTTATGGTAAGTATTTTTGTTTTCATCGCAAAATTTCAGACACTCTCGAGTAGCACATGTGTATACTATATATAAAATGTCAAATACATTTATTTTCTTTATGTTATTGTTGATATAAGAGACCGTCATATCTTTGAGAAATTGATGGTAACAAGTGTCACTAACTTGATGTTTCTTTTGGTACTTTCCTTATTCTTCAGTTCTCTTGGAAGCTGGTATAAAAGCTAACAAACTGATTTCTTCACGTATAAGGTAACCTATAGCAAACGTCTTCACTCTTTGAAGACCAGGAAGCAAATGACAAAAAGTAGTACTTCCAAACTAACCGATAAGATCTAAATAACAACTTTCGTTTACTAACAGAAATGGACGACATAACAGCATACATATTTTCCGTCCAATCAGGTCTAAAGTTGCATCTCTGAATGGAATTCATGGTGTTTTGCCGCCTATTTCTATAGCTACTAAAACTATGTGTACAGGCTCGACCTCGGCTTCATAGTGCCCCAAGTAAACTGAACCTCGGCATCAAATAATTCATTTAGGTTTTACTGTGAGAAAAATAAATTTATAGGCATAAAAGGTTTATTACAATAATCAGGTAAAAACCCAGATATGACAAAGCATTAGAGGTTCAGATCTTATTTGGATTGTTTTCATTCTGTTTGATGTGTTCATTTTACCATTTGTCTCAGACACATGACAGGCACATTGACAACAAATCGGTCAAGATTCGTTTTTTTTTTAGCCACAGCGTGAATCATATGATTCATTGAGTGACAGCAATGAGATTTGAAACTTTTGTAGAGATCAGCCTGTCATAAGTTGTAAATAACTGGCATTTTTTCTATTGAAAGTCAATTGAAATTATTAATACCCTTCTTACATTTCTTGAATTGTGATAGGAGGACATAAATAAACCTGCTGTTTATGTAACCGGCGATATCATGGGAAGGACTTATTAAACAAATATGCCAGAACTTTCTTAACTTTTTTACAGTTCCAGACCTTTCGGTGCACCGATCTTTATGACCCCATACCCCCCTCCATCCAACGATCGAAATAAGCTTCATCATCATCATTCTTTTAGAATAATGCAAGAAAACAAATAAATTGATGATCAAACACCGAATTTCGTAATTTCTTACATGAATTTGTTTTAGAAATTTTCAGCGGTCAATTTGTATGAAATGAAGATCGGGAAAAAGAATTGTCGGTTGTCCACAATTAATGCAGGCGTTTCGGACAGAATAGTGCGATGTAATCTACATACACTTTTGTCCGAATCTTCATCGTCAATTATATTCACATATACTACCATTCAACAGTTTAGATACCATAGTAAAAATACGTTGGTTTGAAAAAATATGAAATCTACATTTTTTTAATCTACATTTTTAAAAAAGTTCTGATTTCTGACAAGTCTTATTGATTGGTCAAGCGTCTTATCTCTTTTTTAAATAAGGAACATTGCTGTCGGGTCCAATACAGGGTTGCTAATTTAGATGTGTTTTTCAATCTTTCGATTCTGAAAGTCACTCTCAAGTACGAAAAATGAAAAAAAACAAAAACAAAACAAAAACATCCCAATTGCCAACACCGGATTTAAAAATATGATAATATTTAATAGAATAAATGTAAGTATTGTCAACACAGGATTCATTAATTGGGAAAAACAAAACAAAACGAAACAAAAAAAAACAAAAAAAAAACGTGTAAATTAGCAACCCTGGTCTAATGTAATTTTTATATGAGACAACTTTAGTTTAAAAAAAAAACAACATTTTTTCAAATGCGATCTATAACGATTAGAAAAGATTGTGATTTGTAGCTAATTTTGAATCATTGGTGATGGTTATGCATTGCTATTTAACGAATCTCACATGACAGAGAGACAACTGCATGTATTGTTGTTGAGAACTCTTGAAGTTGAAGCCGGAAGACTGCTGAAAGAATGTTGAATATGCATGCACTGATACAAAGCGAGTCTTGTGTCATTGGGTCACGTGACAATACCGATCAATCCCAAGTAATGATAATGGACTGAAGTGGAATCTAAGCTCGAAAATAAACCTCAAAACTAGGATATAAATCTGTTGAGGTGACAGTTTGATGTTCCGTTATCATAAAATATCAGATCTCACTCTCAGAAAGAAGCAAAAAAAAAAAATCACTTTTCTTAGAGCGTAGACTGGCATTTGTAAAATGGAAATATCTACGAGATAATTGCTCAGATAAGTGTTTAGGTAAAGCGACGGTCTCCCAAGAGACATTCCCAATTGAGTATGAAAGGCCGGTGACGACGTCCCGGTCTCTTGTGTATGCGTCTGAACGAGACCAGAACTTTATACCAATAGGTTTTTATGATCACCCCCTTAGCAGGGTACGAGTCCAACGAAGGGATAGCTGCATCTTGATTACACAGCTTAGAGTGTACTTAATTAGCTACTTAAGGCACAGGGTTTTTTTTCCTAATGAAGAGTTTTCCGCTCTCTTTTCACATATCGTACCCGGGAACTTCTGAGGCAGACGTCTTAACCATTACACTGTCCAAGTGGAGAACAAATAGGTGTTTATATAACAGAAAATTATATTTTATGATTCTGCATTGATTTAATTGAATATTTTTTAAAAACGTCATCGTTTTATATTTCAATATTTATTAACACCTTTCCCCTTTGTTTTTCCGAAACAGATGATTTTTTTCACGCTCACAGATGAATCCTAACGCTATCAGGGTTTTAGGGTATCAATAATGATTTAACTAAGTTCAAGGCTTCCATACTTTAAAAATATGGACGTAAACTTTTGGTAGGAACTAACGAAAGAGCCCCTAAATGGTTCATTGCTTTCTAAATATTCCTGATAGTTTTCTGATACTTGTATAAGTTAAAAATGTCTGAATAGGAAGTATATCATTTTCTGTCTATTGGCAGATATTTAGGTCTTTTTTCTGTTCACCAATTCTTCTAGTTTATCTCTGCCAACGAAGTTAAAAGAGGTATATGCATTTATTCACGTTTGTCTGCACAACATCTCAAAAAGTTCTCAATGGATTTCAATTACATTTTGTGTACGGGTAAGCGATGGGCTAAAGAAAAATTGATTCAATATTTTTGGAGGGGGCAGATCCAGGAATATCTTACAGTTACTTCTTTGCATCGTAGCTATATGTCTAAAAATCTCTGAAGGTTCCCTATTAATTTCATTGAAATTCTATCGAAGGGTAGGCCATAGAGCAAGGAAGAACTGGTTATACAGTGAAGCCTTGTATAAACGCATCTCTTATCACCAGATTTAGGAAATACCAGACAAAATATGTTCATTGCTAAGATTTCGTCCGACACAGAAATATCGAGAATATCTAAAAGAAAAAAGTATTCACAAAAATTCGTTTACGTACGTAAGAAAATATGAAAAAATACTTTTCTTATGTAGGAAGGTAGTATGAATCGCTTTGACTGAATCTGACCTTAGTTTCTTCGTTTTTGAGAAAGAGCAACTTTTATTCGGAAAGAAAGTAGTATGTAGGTGTGTGTACGATCGTACTAAATGTTTGTGATTTTGTGTTTTAATTAGGTAAAAAAACACACAATTCTCTGCCTGTACAAATAGCACCCTCTATTGTAAACTTGTATCTAAGATTAAATAATGCACAACCAATTATTCCACCTAACCTTACAGTATTAAAAATGCAAGGGGTGGCCATGTGTTGACTGTTAATAAGATCACATCGTCTCCCGAATCCTACACCTGCACCCAAGATTTATTAATGGTCAACCCCAACTTTTGGTCATAATCAGAATCTTTCGTTTACAAAATCACTTGGAAAAACAACAACAGTATATCTTAAAAAGATGAGAAACTAACATGAAAATTAGATACAACAGGAAGATTCTGGACATTTTGATGCGAGATTGTATTTTATGTTGCAAACTTGAATGTGTCGACCTTTCTATTTATTACTCAGTGACAAAACGAGAATTGATAATTTTATAATAAACCTTAATTATAGTTCCCTGAAGGGAGCTGTTTGTATTGATTTTGAAAAAGTCAATCCGAATCTATGTGCAGCCGGAACTTAGATGAAATTCGAACAATGTGGGATGTTCAATTGATTTGAATTTTTTTTATCGGATATACAGGACTAAATACGGACACGATGTCTGGAATCGGACATATTTATGCCTGTTTTGCTCGTTAGTGTGCGAAGTGACCGGTAGGCGGTAGACACGGCACTGCTTCATGCGTCTCGCTCTTCCTTATTTATTTACACTCTCGGGAGAGGCAATGTTTTACTCATTCGTTTCCTTTATGACACATGTATTTATTGTGCTTTTTTACGTTATCACTTACTATGGTCTCTGATCAAAGTGGTGGTACTGATATAATTACCAAGAAATGTTGTGTTATCAGTAGATAAGATTAGTCTAATTTATCTTATGTATGATTATGTTGAAATTTTCTCACTACGTTATTTATATCCACGTATTATGTCATGTATGCGTTTGTGCTATTTAAAAAAAAAATATTTTAGTTATTTTTTTAAAAAAATACATGTTTCAGTAGTACCGGACAATCAAAATTAACTGACATCAGCACCTCCTTTTAGTCCATCAATAAAAAGGTTAATAGTTTTTGGAGGGCAGACCCAGGAATTTTCGATTGAGAGATTTAAAAATTTTTTCTTTCATATATCTATATATCAACTCATTTGTTTTTAATCAATTTCAATGACGTTTTGTTGGAAGGTGAGTCACGGACTGAGGAGGATTTGATTGAATTTTGGGCGGATACAGGAATTATTTCGTTACCTTCCTGCATCGTAGCTATATATAAATGGATTTTCATTTAGCTTTCTTCAGTGACAATGGCATTGGGAAAGGTACGCACTCTCCGAGTGCTTCCTAGTTGCTGCTGTTTTTTTTTTTCTTTTTCAATAAATTAAAGCGACTGTGTCAATGTCCCGACCAATAGAATAACAAAATAATCCTCATGATTCAACGACCAGTCCAAACCAGAACAAAGAAACAAAAGATATTTTTTTACAGAACCAAAGAGAAAAAACAAAAAAACAAAAAAACAGAACAAAATCTCAGCGGTGTTCAAACAAAGCAATTAGAAAAATAAAATCCGACTAAGACAATAGGAAAAAAGACAATGCAATTACTTTCTGTTTGGACAAAAGCCAAGCTTTCTTGAATCTTACACGTCGAGAATTCTTTGCGAGCTTCTCTTAGAGATAAGCACTGAAGACTGACAACAGAAAACATACTCAGTGGCGTAGCTACAAATAGCTAGAGATGTAGAGTCCCGGAGGGGGTGGAGCTTGGCTCCTCGAGGGGCACCTTCCGACATTCAGTAAGATTTGATGGGAAAGGAAAATTTGCAATAAACAGAATTGTACTATCACTTGGCGAAGAAGAATCCGTACAGACTGAATTATTATTTATGTAATTCGTGTATCTACTAACATAACCTTGCTATTGTATAATGTCAGCAGAAATGCTATAAATGAACTATAATCTATAAATCTTTCGAGAGACCCCTCAATCGGGGACCCAGGCATTTTCAAATAGCCCCCACTTCATGTATCTGAGAACACCGTATCATTTCGACCGTCGCTTATGTTCTATATGCACTGACCTCAAGCTGAACGAAATCTTTTTTTCTTTTATCTTGATATAGTTTAATTTTAGATGAAGCATTGTCGGCCATTGATAATTTTATGAAACGTCTAGTATTCCTTTCTTTTTAATTTTTTGCTTCTTTTCATCAGTCTACGACTGGGAGCGAACATTACAGGTTGGAAATTGAGAAATAGTCTCCGGTCGAGACTGAGAGAAACTTACATCTCTTTTTAACTCGGGAAGAAGTCTGTCTATGTACGACAGCAACTCTTACGATTTAGCTATCAGGACTCTTGCGACTGACAGAAGATCAAATTTAACCTTCAAGTAGCGTCCTTGTGATATTAATTCTATTTTACATATCACACCCAAAGTGGCGACAAGCACCGGAAGTGACGTCCCTCACTTCATCCTGCTGTAACCCTTAAGCCTATCCTGAATGTTACCCTGATCGCTTGGCACCATAATTGTTATTGTTTTACGTACACTAATTTTACTATTAGTTGTAATATCATCTTGATCAATTTGTATTAGACGAAGCATTGTTGACTATCATTAATTTTTTTACTAGTATTTCTTTCATCTTAATTTCATTTGTTTCTCATCGCAATTACTCAGAACGTCGGTCAACGGCTGTGAGTATTTCCAATTTGTGCTGTTTACTAACAATCGTAGAAAGATGAGTAGTTGCGATGAGAAGTGTCGCACAACCACGCATTCGCAAAATAAACTGAAGGAAACCCATTGTGAATTAAATAGCACGTTGAAGTTACAGAAACAGCCTCCGAAAAAACACGATGTAAACAACAAGCGAAAAACAGCAAGACAAACATTTGACGAGGGAAAATAAGGAGTTTTGAATTCAGACAGAAATGAAAAAAAACATAGAAAGAATTTTTTTTCTCTCCAACAAAGTATTCAAATCGGTTAGACACTGACTTCCCTATCTACACTACCACAGCCTCACCGGGCGTGTCTCATCCCAGCCTCTTTCGCTGTCTTAATACGTTGTCAATCTTCAACTCTCCTTGACCAGCATGAAGCTGGGGGAGATCGCAACGCTCTATGTGTCTTCCTCCGTCTGGCCTTCTACGTCTTGATTCTCCCTTCTGCTGACGCTGTCATCATGGCGTCTCTGTTAGAATAGTTATCAATCAGAAAAGAGAAAGTTACTTTTGAACTGTAAACTAATTGGCCAGATGATTCATAAGTTTTCGTCAGGAAGACTAGGATTGGCCAGCCGATTCCACAACTAATACCCAGTTTCTTTTCCTTTGTTCGATGTGCAAAAACGTGCTTCAGTACAGAAGCAACTAAAACTAATATGAGATAAATACAAGAAAAAAAAATGGCTTATTCCCTTTTATCACTCGTCTTCTATAATCTCTTTCACAACTAATAATGATAGAACTAGGTATATTGTAAGGCTGTATTAAGGATTTATGCTCGGGGCCCCACAATGATGAGCGAAGTAAAACAATGCAGCCGGGGATCTATAAGCTTCCGTGGATAATCTAACAAAGGAAAAAGAATAATAACTGTCTCAATTAGTAGACATTGGACATATAAAAAAACAAACAAACTAAAAATTGATGAGTAGGTATATGTCGATATCCCCCCCCCTTTTCCACTAATGCTGACTGGACATTTATCGGTTTGTTTTCGTAGTTAGATATAAATTTGGGGTTTGGATGTCAAAAATTCCCAACAAATTAATAAGACGGGTCAGTTTGGTCTCTCAGTAGAAACCAACAAGTGACCAACGTCTTTTGGAAACATGTCGTGTTGGGGATGATCAATGAATAAGTCATGCCTCTTGCCTTTTGTTGGGCAGTGATCAATGATAGTCTGAATTTGTTAAAACGAAGACAAAACAAAAAAAAAAACGTGGATGCTGCTGGTCACAAACTAAGAGATCAGTTTAGCATCAACTGTCATTGCAAATTCATCCCCCACACTAAAAACTTTTTGAAAAACAAATAAGTTTTTTGTAGACTAAATAAGGTGTATATGTTTAAATTTTCTGCCTTTTAGCCCCAATGGTGTGGCCCGTATACTTGATAGATACATAGCCAGCCAGCTAGCCAGACAGACAGCCTGCCAGACCAACCTGAAAACTGAAAATACTTTTGTTGACGGTCTTGGTTGACGGTTTCTAAGTAATGTTTAGACTCTTTAGAAAAAAATACTATCAAGCACAAATCTCATAAGCAGCCAGTCTAGCAGTCATAAAACTACGAATGCTTTTAGGTTATAAATACATTCATACAAATACTACTTGGCGGGAAGGGCTTAATGGCACAACAGTATTAATAACTGAAAGGTTAGAGATTCCATCCAAAGTGATAGTTTAGTGAAGGTTCTACAGAATCCGTAAAGTTAAGAAAATAATATTCCTGGCATGAATTATTGATCAGCACACGTATAGTCCACTTGGATAATGTAATGTTTAGCACGTCGGCCTCCCGTGCTCAAGGTCCTGGGTTCGATTCCCGGTATGAATGAAGAGTGTGGAAAAACTCTTAATTTGGGAGCACCAAATTGAGTACACTCTGAGCTGTGTGATTAGGGTGGAGGTATCCTTTCGGTGGACTTGTATACTGCCAGGGAGGGGGGCTTGATAACTTCTAGGTATAAAGTCTTGGTCTCGACTAGACTTGAGTCTGACTAAGATCACTAAGCTAACGAATGCAACAGAAATCGGACTTCATCGCCGGCAATCATACTCCATTGGGGATTGTCTCTGGAGAGACGCGATGCTTTACCTCACACTTGGAGGATGTTCATCCGGATGTTTTATTTCACAGCAAATAAACGAATCACAGCTATGACATAAAACAGTTTTTGTTTAATACCTTGGCATCCTGGCTTCATAAAACTCAAATTATATTATATTTATTTATACTTGGCATATTCTTTTCCAGAGTAGAGGAAAATATTATGGAATCATCCACAAGAAAATCACGATTAGTATTTTCTTGCTCCGTCCTTTGCTTTTATGATGACCTGAATCCTTTGAAGTATTGATTTCACTAATGAGAAACAATATTCCCCATCAAATTGGTTTCAAATTCGAATAGCAATTGACAAATCAATTTTACTGAATGGAGCCCTGTCATGGTCAATATAAAAAAGTTCACCATAAATTTTCAATTGGATTGAGATCCGGACTGTTCGCTGACCATATCATTGAGTTTATTGCCTTTCCTGCAGAAAAGCTGTAGCTCTCTTTGCTGTGTAACAAGGTACGTTATCATCTTGAAAAATGACTCAATCGTCATCAAACCTATTTTCTGTCGATGGATTAAGAATTTCAACGGGCACGAGTGCAGTTAGGTAATGGTTGTCATCTTCCTTGGTCTTTCACCTGACTTGTAACCCCATAACGTAAATGAGTCGAGAGATTCGCTTTTTTCTCCATCAGGTAGTTATCTTTATATGTTTAATTTGGATGGCACCCGACAAAAGTTACTGAATCATCGCCTTGGCCAATGCAGATTCACGATTCATCACTGAATATCACTTTCATCAAATCATCCACACTTCATGATTGCTTCTCTTTAGCCCATTGAATCCTAGTTTTTTTTCTGTTCAGGTATTAGAGCTGTTTGTTTGGCTTTTCTGTATGCGAATCCCACTTAATTCAGCATAATTCATACAGTTCTGTCACGAATACTGATGGCTGTTTCAACACACTTGTTTTCCGATTCTTTTGTTGAACAATTTCGATTTTCAAGACAAACTGATTTTAGATTTTTTTTCATCCCAATGCCTTGACGTCTTCTGGTGTCTAGCAATATGTTTTCCTTTATAACCTTCCCATTTTGTTCATACTTGCACCAAATTTTAGACACTGTGAACAATCAGCATCTTTTGCTACACTCCATGTTGGATTTCCCTCTCGAACGATTTTTGTAATCCTCTCCATCATGTCAATTGAGAGCTCTCTTATTGTCATGTTTTCTTTCAATTAGCCTAGTCCCAAAATAAGTCCAACAGATCATTTAGGGTTGCGAGTACTTTCTTTTAACACTATACGAATTTGTATATTTATACTCGTGCTAGTATTTGTTTCAGAAATGCAAATTACAAGACGATTCCATAATTTTCTCATCGACATTTTTTTCTCAAATAATTTTTCTGTACTCGACCCGGAAAAAAAAATATGCCAATAATTTGAATATTCTTGTTTAATTTGTTTGAGTTATTTTTCATGGAACCAGAATATCAAGCTATTAAGCAAAAATTGATTTTGTCATATTTGCTAAAAAAAAAGCCGGGTTAACATCCTTTAAGTGCGCTGATTCCATAATTTTTGCAAGAAGTATCAAATATAAAGTATTAGCAAGGTTCACTAAAGAGTCAATCTTCAGTTATTATTAGTATTGTTTATGGTATGGGCGTCAGCTGCTACTTTTACGGGAGAGGGGAATATATTTCCCGGGAGGGAGGAAAAATTATATACTCAGAATATATCTCTGTTTCGGGATGAGGATTCCATTCGTGAGGGAATGTGCTGCACTCGCTGCCAATCTTATAAACCACTGTATGATCCATATGTCAGATAGTGCACTCAATCGTTGACTGATAGATATGACCTGACCCCAGGGATTACACAATGGAGCAGACATCAGCAAAAAATGATACATTTTTTATTTTATTTCGGGGCATCGATTGGGGTTATATAAAACCATTGTGCTGTACCGTTATCCTCTGTTTACTATAATATTCCAACTTTCAAACCCCTCGATTTCCGTGAGGAAGCCTGATCCGGGGGTGGTGGTCCAAATGCGTTTTTTGCAACCCCCTCATTCCTGGCGGACGCTGATGGTTTATGTCTACGCCAACATAAGAACGAGAACTAAATTGCAGATACGATTACCTGTTCGTGGGGAAAACCTAAACAAATAGAGATAGAGATACTAGACAGTTTCGGATGGCTCATCATGTAAAAACGTTGGATATATCACCAGCCACCTGAAGTGGAAATGAATTGCGAGTTCAAGTTGAAACAATTATGTTTTTTTTTGCACATTCATGAAAAGGTTTTACCCGCAATCCTCAAATAAGCGCCCCTGCGAAAACCTTGCACGAAGCAAAGAAGCAATTACCATTAATTTATTCGCGAAACTTTTAATGTACAAATAAACTTGGTTAAAATGCCATGAGAGCAAAATAGAATGTAAGTGCAAAAAAGGAAGAAAGAAATGAATAATCAGAATGTTTTCTCATGTTAATTTACACGAACTGTTACTTTGATTATTATTCTCGTCTTATATCCTGGGTGTACCAACTAAATAGTAGCCACCTCTCAAGTTTCAGTTATTTGATACGAACATTGGGACGTTTAAGAGAGTCATTTTGAACCCTAAGTAGTATTATTGATTCTCTCTTTCTCCTCTCCCCTTCTCTCTCCAAATGCCCGACAATAAGTGGATGGCATCGCTTTACTGAGAAAAAACATCTCTTACTTTACAACGCACTGGTTTTCATCCAAGACTAAGTATGACTGGGAGAATCTTTCAGTCGACATGCCCTTCACGGCCAGTACATTATGTCTTTATAAAAACTTCAAAATTGTAAAAATATACAGTATCACCCATAAATGAGTGCACCCTACCACTTAAAGGTTACTTTCATCTAAACCATAGCAGGATTTTTTTTCATTTTTACTGAAACATTACACAATTAAAACGGATATTATCAAGTATCATCTATAACCAAACTCAACTGCATTAGAGCTTTGATGCCCAAAACTATGAATATGCTACCATTCAGGAATGAGTACAACCCCTACAAAAATATTTTTGGAAACAGGGTTCCGATGCTGTAGAGTTTGATTATTAGGTTAGAAGAATACTTAATAATATCCATTTAGATTGTGTAATGTTTCATTCATCATCATCAATGTTTAATCGTTCATTGTTGGACAGAGACGTTTACCAGGATTTGTCACATCTCTATCGTAAGCGTCGCAGAGCCAATATCTTCTGAACCTATCTAGTTCGTCTTGTCATCTCATATACTGCCGGCCTCGGTTCTGCATTTGATCTCTAGGGATCCATGTTGTGATGTCCATCGGTTGTTTGCTATTCTTGCAACATGGCTAGCCTATTGCCATTTGAGTTTCCTAATAGTCTCCATAATGTATTAGGCTCTTGCTCTTCCCTTAATATACTGAGCTGTCGTGTGTAATATTGAATCCTGCTATGTTTGGTTGAGAAGAAAATCGTTGGGTGTACTCGTTTATGGTCTAAACAGTAGATATTATCAGTTGCCCTTAAAAAGGGAAATTGATAATCAAAACGATCTTTCGGTTCAGATTGATGCAAAACTCTAAATCAAAGTTACCACTCAGAAGTACAGGGGAACAGAAGACTCCCACCGGGTGCAGGTATGGATGGGCAAAAAATCCCTTTGGTTTATAGTATCAGTTAATAAATAATCATGGCCTCCCTTAGAATATTGTGAAACTGCCCCCCTGGGTGTTGCCTTTGCCCCAGGGTGCTAAAACCCTTTTTAGCCTGTGTTTAGAAGGTGAGAATTGAGCACATTGTGTGCAGGTACCCGCCTATTAAGTGGCGAAACATGATCTTTAAAACTTCAATGCGAAATCTATCCACTTGGCATTTTTTACCGTTGAGGGAGTTTGAAATTGAGGGACATAGACGCGTGGGCTCATATTCTGGAAAATAAACAACGTCTGGTACAAGGGCGTATTCGGAGAGTATCCACTGAAGGAAGAACCCATTACTTACAACTTGCAAGATTAGTGTGCTAATCATCATCATCATCATCATCATCATCATCATCATCATCATCATCATCATCAGTCTTTTAACGTCCGTCGTTGGACATAGACCTTCCCCAGGATTCGCCACAATTCTCTCTCATGGGCGTCGCAGAGCCAGTATTTCCTGAATCTGTCCAGTTCATCTCTCCATCTTGTGTTCTGTCGACCTCAGTTTCTTATGTGATCTCTTGGGATCCATGTTGTGAGACGTGATATCCATCGGTTATCTTTCATCCTTGCAACATGGCCTGCCCATTGCCATTTGAGTTTTTTAATGATTTGTATGATTTCACGAACACTCGTTTTCTTCTTTATATACTGTGCTGTCTTCTGGTCTCTCCATGCAAGTTTGAGCATGATTCTCTCCTGTGCACGTTGCATACTTCTCAGCTTGCAAGTTTGTCTCTTGGTTAGGTTCCACGTTTCAGCTCCATAAGTGACTATCGGGAGAATCACTTTCTGGCAAATGGTCTTGAGTTCAGTGCTATGTAGCTAAAGTAGAACACGCTACGGACCCAGCAATTTCAAGGGTACTGCGTTAAATGCTTGCAAGCAATCAATCCAGATTCAGTGAACCTGAGCTTACGCTATTTCTCTAGTACTATACTACCTTGAACTTTTATGAACGATTGGATGTTTAATTTTAGCTAATTATCACATTTGATTAGGGTTAATATTTCAACACGGTAATTAATGGAATTAATTATCTATGTAATGCATACACAACGCATAAATGCAAAGATATTTGAAACTGAAGTCATTGTCGCTGCACAAAGGTCAAAACGAGAATGAAGTAATACTATTACTGAAATGCCAGACATATTTGCCGTATTATCTGGCTGTATTGCAAATAAAATAATTTAATCACTTTACGATGCAAATAAAAATTGTGTTTTGATATTCATGAGTATTTTTTAAATGTTTGGAGTCCCTTTATAGCATACGCTGTGCTCTAGCTTGATCCAATTCTACTTGGATAGATATTTGAATTCATGTAGAAGTGCATTGCTGTGCAGTACTAGTTAGCGAGGTAGTCTAGCAAACCATCACCACTGTGTAGTAAGTTTATAGTAATTAAATACTCCGCGCTTGTGGACTTGTGCTAAGCTAAGATATGCCTAGCAAAAAGCCGTATGCATCAATATATGCGTGCGAAGAACCGGTCTCTAGAATAGTTTTGCGCTCAAACTTAAATGAAAACTTAATTGCACATAGCATGAATAAACAAGAAGATCTGGCTATTAAATCTTCTTCGGAATATGCTAAAGGGGTTGACAACGTTAGAAATTCACGCTCAACTCAAAATTATGTGAATAAAAACATTAAGATATCTTCTAAGCTTAGGCTTGTCCGGTACAGGGCTCCTATATACTGATGACAGCACAAAAAAAACAAAAAACAAACAAACAAAACAAAACATCATGGCGTATGTTTATAGCAGCAATAGTTATCACAATGTTTTCAGTGTGATGCCAGCTTTGGGGGTTCCTGACAATAAGCTGTTAATGAAAAGAAAACATTCGGCTTAATCAAGAAGAATAATTTCTTCTGCTTCCGCCAAATGCTACCGATTATACCTTCATCTATGTATAGTGGGGTTTGGTACTCACGGGCAGTTGTTAGTAAGACCCACTTCCGACTTGCCAGGCCTGGCGAAGCTTTGTTCGGCTCACAGTACCTCAGTGTTGGTCACTCATCTAGGTATTGGCTTGGATCTTCATTTCTTAACCACGGTTATCATACGAAAACCGACCTATCCAACTTGATTTGACCATAACCTGTTAGCCTCGGGAAGAGGTTCCTCAATCCTTGTCCTTTTGCTGAGTGCGTAGCAGAGATGCATTGAGTACCATTTTAAAAGTCTTTGGTATGGCCTGATAGTGGATTGAACCACGGTCTATCGAACAGGAAGAACGTTTTCTTATACGGGAGAGAATCATCCTCGACATAACATGGAGAGATCACAAGACATCACATAGTATAAAATAGAAAAGGAGAAGTTTGAAAAATCAAATGGCAATGGGCTGGTCATGTTGCGAGAATGTCAGACAATCAATGGACTTCACGATTCACAACATGGATCCCCATAGTTCACGTGCAAAACCGTGGCCGGCAGAATATAAGATGGTGTGACGAACTAGATGAGTTCAGAGAGTATTGGCTCAGCATTACAGAGAAGTCTGGCGAATCTTGGGCAAGGTCTGTGTTCAACAATGGACGCTAAAAGGCTACTGCTGATATTTTGTGCAGACAAAATAGAGAGAGGAAGAAAAAAAAAAGAGAGCGGAAGAAACCCAATCAAATTTATCTATTTTATGAAGCACATGCACACACACATATCACCAATTATTAACTAATACCATCTGGTCTTTTGCTCCTGGGTCCGAGAGTGAGTCAATTAGCTGAGGTGACGTCATTAATCTTATTACCCACAAGCCCTCTGTTAGTTCTTTTCACACTCTTATTTCTTAAAAATCAATTTGATATCTTGCCCCAAATAAGTTGACTGTTGTTAGGCTATTACAATATTCACTTCAAACATATTTTTAGATATGACAGCATCTCAAATGACTGCACAATTTTTTCTTCATTGTATTTTATTTTAACCACGATGAACTTAGCTATGTTTATTTCATACACAATCCATTTTTCCTGACCCATGAATGGTCAGATATCCGATTACTCAAATTCCGGATGTGGTTCCGCGTTGGCTAGAGGTCGGAAGAGATGAGAAATCAACCATTCGTGAAGGTAGGGTTCCTGATACACGGAAATGGATCAATAAGTCCATATCCTGTTACAGTTATCGGCTAAATTTGTATCTGGAATTTTCCAATGTATAATGTGGCACTAAAATCAACTGTGTCACATTTTGTCGTTGAGAGAAGGTGGATAGATATCTGCTTCTTGAAGAAGATTGCTGGGTACGTACTGTGGTGTGAAAGTTGGGAACCGTTCGCTAGAGTACTGATTTTGACCCTCTCGGGCTGCCCTACGACTGTGGCCTTGTACCAGACTAAGTCAGTCTTAGTAAATAACTATCATATTTTAAAGCAGAGAACAGATACGCCTAGATTGAATTAAATGAAATATTTTGCAAAATCTCTTATACATTGTCGGGGTTTTTTTTTGACGGGAGGGTAAACTAGTTGATTTATAAAGTTGGTTTACTCAACTGATAATGACATGTCGAGCCGTCACAGGTGTAGAACAACTCTCCCCCGACGCCACCCGTGACAAAAATATTCTTTAAATTCTTCTCATCGAAGTGAGCTGGTGAAACAAAGCGATGCTTGAGTATTGATAAAGGCCTATTCGTTACTTTACGAAAAACTTGTTCGTTGCTAGTCGATGTGCAGATTATAGACAGGTTTAGAAATTACAAAAATACTCATGTTGATAGGATGAAATCCAAACGGATGTTATAGCCCCCCCCCCAAAAACCCCCAAACTAAACAGGATCCCCTCATTTTTAATGAATATATATATATATATATATATATATATATATATATATATATATATATATATATGCATGCAATGCTCTTCCATAGGAATAGAGCACTCTGGTGGATGAGGAGTTTCTGCGTAAATGAATATATTACTTAAAATCAGCCTTACTGACCACCCAGTTCCGTAGTCCACAGTTAAGATACCGGCCTCCAGATCCGATGAGAGGGTTTCAATTCTGCCTCGCGGTATTGTATGGGATAAAGTCTATAGCCACACTGAAGAGATATAATACATCGAAACAGCTGTCTGCAGCTATAAACTTTCCATTTTCCCATCCAGTGCCGCGAGGTAGGATCAAAATCTTCGCTTCAGATCCAGAGACCGATATCCTACCTCTGGACTACAGAACTGGTGGTCAGGAAGGCCGAATTTAAGCGATATATTTTATTTACGGATAAATTTCCCATCCACCAGAGCGCTCTATCCCGATCGAAGAGCATTGCATAAGCTTACAGTGGATGAGTTACCTCACTTAAAGAGTGCTCAATCCTGAATAGAGGAGCATTAATTATTGTGTCATCCACAGACAGCTGTTTCGATGTATTACATCTCTTCAGTGTGGCTATATATATATATATATATATAGTTAAGATCATAAAAAATGAATTCAGTTTCGTTAACTTATTAGCAGCTGTAGCCAAAATGATGATTTGAAATTTCTTGATTTAAAAAAAAATTACTACCATGAGTATTTAGATTGAGTAGAATAGAATATATCGTATCTCACCAAACAAGCAGTAATAAATTGATGATAAAATATTTGATTATTACAACAATTGGTGAGGAGGGTGTAAATTAGCCTTGATACCTCAAAAGTTTTCAATTTTACTGTTCAAGTTTTAGTTTCAAAGAAATATGAATAAGTATTGGTACGAGCAAGACATTTGCTACCCAATGAAATATTTCCTAAAGGACGAACCAAACAGTCCTAGTCGCAATGCAATCAGCTAGGTAGTTGTATGGGGGATCTGTCATGAAATATGTCGTAAATTAACTAAGCAACGGTTGGGGTATGCAGTTGTTCAAGTGTACGTCTACTTAAATTATTGTTAATAAACAACCCTAACTCTAAACTCATGAATAAAAACGTTATGCTTCAAAAACGTATCATCAGAATACGAATCTAGGTAAACAATTTTCCTCGAGCAAGAATAATAAGGACAGTAAAAGAATAAATAAATGAAATGAATACTCTCACCAATTACTTGAATTTTTGTCGTGTTTTGATTTAATCTCGGATTTTTTCTTACAGTAAATGTGGAGTTATTGTCCGATGTGGAGTTGCCTGGACATCGAACCATTACAAAACTAGCAGCGTATGTTCTTGTTTCTGGCGAAAAATGGATAAGTCACAAACGTGAATAATGGATATACGAGGATTAACGGAGAAGCTCAATATACAGGATAAACGTATTCGACTCCGCCGATATTACAAGTGTTTTGTTGTTTAGGATTTTTTCTAAATTTTTCCAGAGTTAACGTTACGGTTCCGTAAAACAGTCAATATTTTCAAGAGAAATTAATGTCGTCGTTAATGAGGTCAAGAAGTTGATTTATGTTAATAAGACTATGAATAGGAGCGATTTTAAGAAAAAAAAAAAGAAAAGACAAAACAAACCATTACACTCATCCTATTTGACGCAAATCTTCATGAACTTCGACTCATTTTCGGTTTAGAATCGTACAATGGTTCGCCTGGGTACACATGGTCCGTTTACTAGAATGCACCTCACCTTTTAGTGCCAGGACATTCCTTGATGCCTGGGTTAACACAGAAATATTTGTTTTTGAACTGTCCATGTTAAAAAACAATGATTGTCGCATTTTGAATCCTTTCATTTGGGGTTTATTGTCTGCATGGATCATGTTCTCGAGCCAAGTAGAAGCACCTAAGCTAAATGATTGAATAATAATGAATAAAAGTAAACATTAATATTCAAGATATGGTTTCAAACAATTTTTTTCTTTACTCTGCCCAAGATAACGGAGTCAAGATCGTGGCTATTGACAGTATACTTTAACTATCTACATACATTGTTCTCAATGATTTACAAAGAGTTGAAAAAAAATCCCTTCTATCCCACTCAATATTGCCAAGTATGTTTTTTCTTTTCAATTAATAGCAAAAACTGTCATTGAAAATGACTAAAGCCAACTATGTTTTTCCATTTCCAGCAAACCTATTGTGGTTTGAGTTCTTCTCCATAGCGTCAGTTGTATTTATGTTCGTTGTGAATTTTAAAAATGCTTAAGAATGTGACACACAAGGTCAGAGAGGAGATGGGAGATGGGCTGGTCTTCTTCATCTTAACTATTCTCATTTACTGATTCAATCAAACTTCAATATTTCTTTCACTATAACATATTTATTCTTTCTTTCATTCACCAAAATATCATAGTTTCTCTTTGAAAATTCAACCTAATCTCATATTTACAAAATCATGTCGGGGGAGGGTAGAAGAAATGATATTTATGTACGTTTAGAAATTCCCCAACGCTTGAAATGAATTTACAAAAAAATATTAGTATGGATCCAGTGATCTAATATAGCAGAAACGCAAGTTACCTGGGCAAAAGAAGATGCCGAATTTTTAAAAATTTTTTTTCGAAATATTCCACATCCCTAGAGAACCTTATGCTCTGTCATCTACAGGGAATGGCAGACACATGCAGAACACAAAAATGTGAAATAAAAAAACTGGTCAAACATGAACGAACAATATCATTCTACCATAATCTGGACTAGGCTTACAAGTCTTTTTTCGATCCTCAAGATCTTTTCCTCAACCAGATACTTCATTGGTATTTCACTCATCTTCCATTGAATTCCAATGAAGACAGCCTTCTCTCGACCTAGATCTTCACTTTAAGCTGATGAAGAAAGGAGTTCAGTTGTAGGGGAGAAAAAATGCTCACTCTCATGGAATCCTTTCTGACGTCTCGTCCATACCACATAACGTCGAGCAAGCTCAGGGGCCAATGGTGTTCCTTCCTATCCAAAGACGACACCACATTGGCGCTGGCACCGAGGGCGAAAAAAAGGACGCTGGAGACGCGAACTATGAAGCCTTCCATCTGCTTGCATAACCAGCGTTACGACGCTGCAGTGAAAGAAGACGTGTTCAATAGATTCTTCCAAATTACCGCAACGCATGCATTCGGGCGAATCTACCAATCCCCCTAACATTTGCTGACCCAAAGTGCATTCAGAATAACTCGCCAGATGAGGATGCCTCGTTGTTATTGAGGCATTTCATCCCGGGCGTCCGAGGTCAGTTGGTGCGATTCTCATAACCCATCGAACTGAGTTCTTCGGTCAAATCGTCTGGGGTGATCAATGTCACTTCAAATGCAGATTATCTTGTTGAGTTCTCCCTTTCATTGATTAGATATGTTCAGGGCCAATCAGACTATCCTGCATAGCCTGCAAGCGGTTTGACAGGACTTTGGCCCAAATATGTGTTTAACAGTTATGAACCTAAAATTATCTATCATATCGCTCCCATCATTGTGCTTGCTTTCCCCTGCTTTAATTAGTGGCTGGAGATCAATGCCAGCAAATGAACAAATATGGGCCACGGCCTCAAATACATCTCGTAGGATGTCTTTTATTTTCCAACGTTCCATAACACATCCCAAATGTTTTCCTTTGTTATGGGAACTTCACATCCAGCTTCAAGGGAGTGGGGTGAATCAGCTAAACAGGCATCGTTGCCCGTATGCCGTCCGATATGAAACGAATCGCGTTTGATTTGAAATTTGCGTGTAAATAGAGAAGGCTTCTTTTAAGGTTAAAAATCAACTTCGTTTTTAGTGGTGTTTAGCCAGTGAGTTAGGAATTAACTTGGAGCCTAGTTTAAGAGCGTGAAGTATATGGTTTCTTTTTGCCATCCTCTTCGAGATTACCAGCTTCTTTTGGTCATCAAAATTGCCTTACAACTCGAGCTATCGATAGATTAAGCTCAGTTAGTAGACTTTCTCTCTCTTTGCAAGCACTCTGGAATACCTGGATGAAGACGATCGTGGGCTAAGGTAAGATTAAATTGTTTTTTCTTTGTTATTTGTCTGCTTAAACCACACTTATCAAAGAAAATAACTTTATACTAAGACTCCAGAACAAACAATTAGTAAAAATGTATGTTCACTTCTATTACAATATAGTCGGCTATCGTAGATTTTTATTGACTAATTCGGGGAAAAAAAATTCGGTCAGATCTAGCCGAAAAAGGTTAACTCCATTCACCAATACCGTTGAGCTTTCCTTCCTCTTTCCATTTGTCTTAGCTTTACAAGCAGTTGTAGCTTTCTTTCGTTGTCCCACCCCTTCATAAAATACCTACCCAGCCTGTCGGTGTGCCAGTCAGGCAAATCTTTCTTTTTGCCCCTCTCTTACAAACGTGACATGATCTTATTAGAGGGTACCACTTACACACTTAATTTTTGTGATATATATATATATGTATATATATTGCGTGCGTGCGCACGTATGTAACACTTTTCAATGAGCGCATAGACACTACATTCTAATCATAGGCAGAATTGCCAGAGAACGACGCTTTGACCCTAGCAGAGCTCACAGATACTACTATCTGGTTCGTATTTACTCGCTTCCTCACTAGAGCAAGATGTGGCACAAAGTCAGTTTATTGTGGGGTTTCGTACCCGGGAAAGCTAAAAAAAAAAATGCTCAATTTGTGCTGCAACTAGTGTCGTGAAGTCATTAGGGCAAACCCAACCCTTGCTTTTTAGTGCAATGGGAAGGTACTGCCCAGGGGCTTACTGATCCCCTGAGACGGGGCAGGTTTTTTTTTTTAGGCCACAGGACGGATTATAGGCCTCTTGCACTTTGCAATGCCGAACTTCAGTAGGCCATCATCGGCCACCGTATTGCACCGGCGCAAAGCTGTCAAAGTGTATACTGCAAGCAGATACTACTCTCTGATCTTAGTTCCTGTGTGGTAACTCGTTCATTTTTGCGAAAATTGATACATAGCTTAAGATACGAAACCTTAAAACTAACCATATATCTAATAACGTCACTTCCTTCAGCGCTTGTTTATAAAAGCATGAACTTCCGTTAATCATCGTTCACTTATCGCGGAGCCCCGGTTTGCAGGAACCTGTTGATGACACCAGCCTCTTGGCTTGTGTAATTTGTCGTGACCTATCACTGCTGCAAAACCTTGTCAATCATTTCACAGATGTTAAGATTTTTCTCTCACACGCCCTGCTACTAAATCGTGTGTCCCTTTCCTCTAGCCAAACCGTATCCACTTCTCCGTTCCGCATGGATGAACTAACAATGTACATAAGTCACAAATATATTCGTTTCGCTCGAGCCCTTAACTACGAGTACATCTTTCTGTCATTTAGATTCGTCGGCGTTGAGATTTCGGCCAACAAGTTCACTCCACGATCTAAACGTGGTGGTCCTATCGCCTCGGGAACTCTCCGAGCGGCGGAACTGTGAAACCAGTTTCCATAATTACTGTAGTCTTCAAAATAACCATACGCAGCATTTCAGTAACTCCACCTCGTAAATTTATGACTACTTCACGCCTGTCTTTCTCTCCTACTTAGCTACTAGCTTACACTTCACATCTATTCATTTTTAGATCATATCTATTTCCTTAATTACTTTGTAGTCAGGCCTGATCTAACATGATCATACATAAATGTTTATATGCTTGCTTTCCAGTAGAAATGTATTTATTGTTTATGAATGTCTTATTTGTCTATCAAATGTACGTTTATTTGTTATCTAAAAACTTGTGCAACTGTTTTCATTCCTTGTTTTCATGAACTTCCTTTGATCTTTTCGTTTCCATACAATTAAAATTGCTGCGCGTGCTTCTAATAAAGGCATTGTGGCTACTGGAATGTTAACATCTGAGACTATCATGGCTAACGATCGACTTCCATCTTCTTCTACAACTCTTCTTTGTGATATCATGCATGTGGCGGCAGCTTACTTATGTGTGTTGGACACCATCCTCAGAATTATGAAACTTTACTTTTACTCTGGACGATCATCATTATTATTATTACTCAACTCCTTGCTTGGGACTCTTAAGACTACATCTGCAATGCTTTCACGAACACAAATTCATTTCCCGTTTTTGTTAAAGTTTGGTGTTGACTTGGTTTTCCAATCGTAAGAATGAGAACAGGGAACAATCTTCACCTAATTCAGGGGAGTACACTCTTCACTGTTTGTCTGTTCTGGTACGTTAACTGAAATCGATGTATGAAATAAGCATTTTCTTACCATGATTGTTAGGCGACTGTCTTACCGACTGAGCCTAACTGACATGCCTTGAATATCTGAAAACGTTTGTTTGAAATACGCAAGGGCTCGTTTTAATCTAATAAGTACATTTATACTGAAAATATTTTTTATATTCTTTATCTATCATATACACAATACAATCAGTCAGGATAAAAGTAGGAGTGGAGTTTGGCCCCTGCAGTAGCCTGGTCTGATTGGTGTACTTATCTCAAGGATCGTAAACAATTGTATTAGTCAACTTGTAAACCGGGCTAATTATAGTAACAACTAGTTTGTTCTATTTAACTGATATGTCGAACATAGCGGATATCTTTTACGGAATACTCTCGCCCCTTGCAATACTAGGTCGTCAGCAATATCCTGTTTTCGAGCAAGGCATCCAACATCTTTAGGGATAGAGTTTTACGTGCATATTGGATTATAGTCGAAGAATCTTGCCTAGCAATATCTTTCATTATTAATTCACTTGCATCAGCGATGAGTCAAAATCAATACAAGTTTCCGAAAATTACTTAAATTTATGTTATGGATTGATATCTGTATCTATCCTATCATAATTCAAAAAATGTCTGTTTGGATGTATGTAAAAACGTAATTCAAGAACCACATAACAAATCCCCATGAAATGTTCACTGTGCTAATGAGACCCAGGCATATTTTAGCGAGTTATTTTTTTGAAAATCAAGAATAATAATGATTATGATTGTAACAAGAACAGCAATTGCGTGTCGGTTCTGATAGTAATGATCTTGCTTCTATTTATTTATATAATACAAAAAATTTGATGCTATTTATCTGTATGTGACCTTTAAGTAGTCGAACCCGTTTATTGCAGCCGGAGGCATTGAATTAAGGTGCCCTTAAAATGTGCTAACAAAGAATGTAAAAAAATATCTGGGTGATCTGCAACCGAATAATATTGTAGAGTTTGCATTCGTGCTTACCCTGATAATAACGATCTGATTACTATCTATTCTTATAATGATGGAAGTTTGCTTAACCACTTTGGTGCAAAAGTTTCTCCCAGAAAATAGCGTTCTACAAAAAATGAATAAATAAAACACGGTTGTAGGCTTTAGATATGTCATTCTAGATGGTTATAGACTATGATTTCTACATAGGTCTATGATTCTGGAAGCAAAAAAGTACATTTTAGAGACGGAATAGAAAGTAACGTTTGGAATTTTAAATCACGAAGGCTAAGACGGCTATCGCTTTCGTAAGTTTTAAGCTTACATAACAGAAACCAAACAAGGGCGTATTGTTTAACCACAAGTTGAAATTGTTCAATTTTATCCATATCTATTCCAATTGGGGTCCAATTTTTAGTATTCATGTAATCTAAAAATGTTACACTTTAAACATATCACCCAGTGATAAAATTAACGAATAACTGAAGTTGACCTTATCTACTTTACTTTTAGTAGATGAAGTAATATAAATCATTATAATTAATTTTTATTGATATTTACTTTCTCTTTATTTTCATTTGCATTTTATCACAACTTTACTCAGGCCATTTTCCCTTCTGCTTTGAATAAACAAAAACAATGATTTTATATACGTAAGAATAACTACACTTCAATTTATAATCATGTTAGAAACGGGAACACAATCCAATATATTTAAGCTCCATAACCACCCATTTTCAGCCTGTCTCTCTAATACAAAAAGTCCGATTCCGTTTTTCTTTTTATGGCCTTTAAGCAGCCGAAACAGTGTATTGTAGGCAGGAGTAATGAATTAAGGTATCCCTAGAAATAGTATGATAAAATATAAATAAAATATCTTGATGCGCACGTGTGTGTGTGTATGTGTGTGTGCGCATCTTCCTGAGACTCTGATTCGTCATTGTAAACACACTCGTCACGAAGACCAATTCGCTTGTATAGTGACTTCAATCCTCAATTGGCACTCTTGTGCCAGTTTTAAGTAAGTCTATTAGTCACACGCGCGCACACAACACACACACACACACACACACACACATATATATATATATATATATATATATATATATATATATATATATATATATATATATATATATATATATTATTGTGCCATCCACAGACAGCTGTTTCGATGTTTTACATCTCTTCAGCGTGGCTATGGACTTTCCATTATCCCATCCAGTACCCGGAGGCCGATATCCTACCTCTGGACTACGGAACTGAACGGTCAGTAAGACTGAATTTAAGCGATATATTTATTCACACAGAAATTCCTCGTCCACCAGAGTGCTCTATTTCTATGGAAGAGCATTGCATAAGCTTACAGTGGATGAGTTACCTCACTTAAAGAGTGCTCAATCCTGAATAGAGGAGCATTAATATATATATGTGTGTGTTCTTGAAAAAGAAATCAACCAAGAAACCTGTGTCAAATCTTTTCCCTCTCTAATCTTAAGTATATTATCATTATCATCACTATTATTAAGTTGCCTTATGGTCACAACTTGAGACTAAGTGACAGCAAGTCTCCTCGGATAATTATCTCTCCTCTCATATCTCCCTCTCTCCTCTCATATCTCCCTCACCTATCACAGCAGCGCTATGGTTCGTACCCCCACCACTTTTTGTGTTTTTTTTTCTTTCCTCCTCTCCTTTTCTCCCTGTTAGGACGCTGTTAACAGCTTGGGATCGAAGATTTCATATTTCTAGCACTCTCCTCAGTGATTGCGCAGTCCCCAGCAGTGCTGAGGTATGTATAGTCTCGATACTTCCTTTTAGCCCAAGTTCTTCCAATCTCGTTTTCAGTGTCTTTGACACGGTTTCTAGTGCCCCAACTATTACTGGTACTTCCCTGACATGTTCCACACCTACTTGCTAGGTCCTGGTATTTCCCCTGATTTTCACTCTCTTCCCTATTTACTCAGTGGTCTGCAGGCACGGCCATGTCTATTATTTGGTAGGTTCTCCTCTTTTCCACGATTTCTAGGTCTAGTCCTCTCGCTCGGATGAGGTGGTCAGTTTGCATGTTAGAGTTCCAGAGTAATTTGTGACTTCCATTCTCCAGGACTGTCTCCGGTTTGTGTTGGTACCACTTTTCCGCATGGTTAAATCACATTCGTCTGCTCAGTTCTTAGTGTATCACTGTTGCTACTCTATCGTGTCTGAGTTTATACTCCTTCTGGGATAGTTGACTGCATTCAGTAGTTATGTGGTTTACAGTCTCATCCCTTTCCACACATAGCCGACATTTGCTGTTTGTCCGTGTCCCGTCGATTTTGGGCTTTGATATAGTTTGTCCTGCTGCATTTATTTTGGG
Organism: Thysanoteuthis rhombus; assembly: GCA_963457665.1. Lineage (NCBI taxonomy): Eukaryota > Metazoa > Mollusca > Cephalopoda > Oegopsida > Thysanoteuthidae > Thysanoteuthis > Thysanoteuthis major. Next base: position 68,529,769 of record OY735204.1, on the reverse strand, counting down.
CTGCCATGAGGAATGATTCCGATTTTTTCTCTTCAGGTTTCCTTTTCGTAACCATGTCCACGATCTCTCGTCTGCAATACCCTGTATCTGTCTTTCGAATTCTCCGTATAATTTTTTCTTTTCTTGTTTGTTATACTGCCCTTTCGTTTTCCACCTTTTTGCTGTACGTTGCACAGTTTCGGGCGCTCTTCATAATGCCTTCACTTTCTTCCCTATTTACTCAGCGGTCTGCAGGCACGGCCATGTCTATCATTTGGTAGGTTCTCCTCCTTTCCACGATTTCTAGGTCCAGTATTTGCTTGCACATACTTTTCCAGACCTATTTTGGCCCTCTGGACGCGGTTTTCTATGCTGATGAGTCCTCTGTCATCTTCTTTTCTCTTCGTGTACAGTCAGTCGGTGTCATCTCTGGGGTCTAAGGCCTTGTCATAAACTTTCTTGTTCGTCGGTCCATTGACTGGAGTTCTTCTTTTGTCCATCCAAGGAAAGGCCCTGTGTATCTTACTACTGATACAGCCCATTAGCTCATTCCTTTTAACATGTTCCTGCTATTTAGTTTGGTCTCTAACACTTTCCTTATCTTCCTAAATTATTCTCATTTTATTCTTTCCTTCATTCTTCCCGCTTTATAGCGTCACATTCGAGAACTCCCGGGTATTCATACCGGTCAATGCTCTCACCTTTTTGCTGTCCGGGAGTTCGATTCCCCCTCCTCCTACTGCTGCTGCTGCTGCTGCTGCAAGCCTTCCTTTTTCTATTCCAAATTCATCCCAATCTCATCACTCTATTCCTTCACTTTGTTAAATAACGTTTCCTGCTCTACTCTGTTCTTTGCGAATGGTTTTATATCATCCATTTACATTAAGTAGTTGACTTTTCCCTTTGATCAGGAGAATTGGTATCCTTTGCTGTTTTCCAGGATTCTGTTGGGTGGTATCATAGTCAAAACGAATGGTATTGGGGACAGAGAGTCTCCCTGAAAGATTCCCCTTTTTATACTTACCTCTGCTTTTTCTCCTGTAGCTATCAAGTCAACTTTCCATTTTTTTTTTCATCAATGAATCTCACCACTTCTTCCTTTTTCTTACTTCTTTCAAGACCATTTGGTCGATGGAGAGCAAGTCATTCGCCCCTGTTGGTTCTTCTCCCGAATTCTTTCTGTTCTTCTAGTAATTATTATTATTACTATTATTATTGTTGTGGAGGAGGAGAAATGAATATATAATCCGACAGATATGTATATAAGACACCCTACAAATATGACACGAAAATTCTAAACATTGGTCAAGGAGCGAGCCCAATTGCTGAAAATGAATGAAAAATGGTCGAGGAATTCGATTTTAAAATCAATTTTTAGCTACCGAATCTTATATTTGGGTAGTTTTACATAGTCTGAACACATCGTGGTCGACAGTATTAGTCTCTTTGTTTGGAAGAACATATTTTGTTTTCGCTATGTTCCATGGGATAAGCTTCATCTTGTTTCAAACTACGTGGTAATGAAACTCTTTTGTGGAAGGTGGAAATCTGAGGTTGCACTAATTTCGCCTAAGTACCTTTTCATAACAAGGAGAAATAGAACTGGGGAGTGAACAAAATAGTTCAAACATTTTCATAATTAACCCCATTTTAAAAAATCTGTATGTATTATCATGTTATTTTTGACATCATAAGTGTGGTGAAATTAGACGGGTATAGATTGGTTAATCAGTTGGTTTTACGGCATACCAACTCTTGATGGGTCATTCAATGCCAGAATCATTTTGTGTTAAAAATCTTGTTGTAAACGACGGAGTTCGTATGTTTGGAGTTTTTTTAAATAATTTTATTTTATATAGCTTCTTTTTTTCTACAAGAAATGAAATTTCGAATAAAGTTTTGGGGAAGGGAGTATTGAATAAGGTTTAGTTGATTTCCTTTCCTTTGACCAATTTGACTTGGTTGGACTGACTAGGAATTGAATTCCTGACAGCAAAGGTCTCCTGGTCATTGGAACACGCAAGCCACTCCACCACACCACGGTACTTATTCCGTGAATTAGATGTTCAAATGATATAACTTTTGGCGCTATTAAGTACGGTCTTGTACCTCCCATTTAATTGTAGTGTACTCATTCGTAATAGTACCAGCATTATTTCGCTATTCCTCTTAAACCTAGCAAAAAATGCTCGACAGGAGGACATCTTCATATTGGGTTGGACAAAAAGTTCGTTCTTGTCGTCAAATGGCATTAAAAGTGCTTCGTTTAAAAAATCACTTTTGATTTTATTATGACAACTTTTTTGCTGTTCATTGAGAAGCTATTTCGTGCCGGAGATTTCTTGCTAAACGGTGCTTCATGGTGCTCGGATCAGGTTGTTGAAGTTGATACCGAAAAGCCTTAATAATCAAGGTTAAACAACACGGGAGATTGCCAATGAACTGAAAATATTGGAGTCGACCGTTGAAAACCATTTGCATGTTTTCTATTGGGAGACCTCTAAAGCGGAGTAATTAAAAAAAAACATCTAGAAATATCTATATTCTGGAGAATCTATGTGTTATTAGTAAACCCATCAAAATGAGACCCCAAAAGGTCAAAAAAGCTTCTTCTCCAAGTAGAGTACTGATGCCGATTTTCAAGTCTTCAGACAAAACGGTATGACCAGGAGCACTGAAACAAAAACACATTAACAAACACACACACGTATAGAAAAGGATTGTTCAAATTCTACAGGACCGTATTTCCGGGTGCGATTCGTTACTTAAACGTAAGAGAAATGTTCCGATTTTCGCGTTTTCAGATGACGTTCTATTCCGGTCTTTAAGGAAATATTCTTTAACGACTATAAATTTCAATTTCCAGGAAGATTTAAAAAAGCACATAAAGCTGTTCTTCGATGGGAAAGTTAAAAGAAATCTCTGAGAGGAAGGAATTTTGAAATTGCCTGAAACATGGCAGAAGTAGTGAAAGTTTTTCATTTCAAGTTGATGTTAAAATAAAAAAAAAGATCGTTTTATTTTTACTTTATAACCGAATGAACTATTTATGTTACCCAATACAATGCCATTGATTGCTCGATCATATTGAAAGCTATTCTTTTGGCACCAATCGATTATTCCATCGTTATTGCGTCAGAAACATAGCTCAAATTAATCAATGAGATATTTTTGAATTCTTCCCTCTATTGGAATTGACGTAGTCATCGATACTGAATTTAAAAAAAAAAAAAAAATTAAGATGAACGTGCCAAATTTAAACGGGATTTGCGAAACTGTACTGGCATTTCATTCTTTTCCAAATCTTATCCATTTAGAGGTCAATCGTATAACAACACTTTGCATGAAGATAGTGCTTTTTTTTCTATTTCGTATCAACGTTTTCAGTTTGTGTTACATAGTTTTATAAAAGGCAGAACCGGTTCTTGATTATGAAGAATAATCGACAACGACACACGAACAATGTTTCAGTTGTATTCTGAGGATATTAGGACTTCACCAACGACCATATCTCGTCATTCCAAGGTAATAGGAAAGATTTAAAATTGGAAAAAAATTGGTCCCATATAAACTGAATGGAACACTCCCTGACAGTGCCAGACCCCACAGCACTCAGCTGACTGCTATGAAGTCTTGCGGCGTCCTCCATATTCGCCAGACAATTCTCCTACAGATCATTTTCCAAGAGGTTTGCTTGAGGTGGGCGGCTGTCATTTTAATGAGACAGTAGGATTTTCCTAGAATAAAAAAAACAATCAGTATAAGAATTCCCGATGTGAAGTCAGTCTTTTCAGTAATAGCTCACGGTTAAATACTTTTTGTTGTGGTGAAACAAAGAAACAAATGGCAAAGCAAATTCTCATGATCGACGAAAAATAAATAAGATATTACTCTGCTCTAAAGGGCGCCTAAGTTCAGCTTGCTCTGGGCACTAGGAGAGCTAAATCGAAAGAAGTTTTGTATCAGGTTGACATATTATCATTAGAGGACCATCGGGGAAAAGTTATTGCTTCAAATGGATTATATTTTGATCAAATATTCACCGTTTTTATTGTTTATGTCATCTTTCATCCTTCTATTAAAAAAAAATGATGTTTCATATGTAACAACTGGGTAGATTGTGGTAGATACTATACAAGTGTTGCTAACCTCCGTTTGTTTGAACAAATAGTTTTCAAAATGCGAACAGAAAAGAGGTCATAGACAAAGAAAGTTGTTGAGATAGAGAAGTGAGATTCAAAAAAAAAAAATCTTTATTTTCGTCTCTACTCTTTTTGTCATAGAAAAGAAGTTGATTTTACGACATATTGACTGAGTGGTAACGAACCATTTCGTATTATACCAGTTAACTTTCGGACATCTAAATCTATGAGCAATAGGCTACAGAAAAAGTCAGGAAATTTTTGAGCTGATTCATGCATCCATAGCCGGATTTAGACCGTGGGGCACGGAGCTTGGGGCACTTCAGGTTTGGGGGTCCTTCTACAAGGAAATAAGAATACACCGAAAATCACAAAATTTACATATCAAAGTGCGTTCATTGCATGCAGTTGATACTAACAAGTTATAGGTTAAATGAGTTATATATCTAAAGTAAATACATGTATACATGTACATTTATATATATATATATATATATATATATATATATATACACACATATATATATATATATATACACACATATATATATATATATATATATATATATATATATATATATATATATATATATATATATATATATAATATATATCACCTTAAAATAAATGTTTATGACATTTCATTGTATATGTCTCAAAATGACGAGCTCTGGTTCTCCTGTAAACTTTACTTAGAATGGAATTTCCTTTCCAACGATAATCAATGTGCCCAGATTTGATTTATTTATTTTCTGTTCAGAGCACCACAGCGGAAATCCGCCATTACGAAAAATGGCTAAAAATTGTTTTGTAACTGATCTGGAAAACCCGAGTTATTTTCACTCACTCCAGCATGTCCAATCGGTTTCATTGGTCAATACAAACTATCACAACTAATCATTGTTTTCGACTCAGAATATCAAAAAATCAAGAGATTTCGTGTTACTGATATGCGTCTTGATCGTTTACTCTCCCAACTATGAGGCATCGGTCTATCAAGTCCAGGGCTGTGATATTTTCAGACAGTTTTGTTGCATAGGAATATAGATTTTACACAGAAAAAAATGTTTTATTTGCACAATATGATATAAATGAATTAATGTAGTGAATAATAAATTTGATCAGGTCCAACTATCAATTTGCCTTGAGATTACTACTCATTTGCATGAGAATAAGAAAAATAATTATTTAGATTTGTTTTACATAACTTAACGGGTCCTGAGATGCTCCAAAATTCGAATCTTTCCGAGGCTTCGTCCCTGAACCCCAGTGTTGGATTGAGATTTTGTAGGCCCCTGGGCTGCACGTACTGTGAGCCCCAATCCTGTAATATTTTCAAAAGAAAAAGAAAAGTTGGAAAAAATTTTTTTTCAAGGCTAACAATTACGATTCGAAAATTTGCTTTGCATAATTTCATACGAACAAATTTCTCAAACATCAATAAATTCTAGGATCTTGGGAACACCTTTTTTATTTCAATTGCCGTGAGAGCAAATCTGTTTTAGTCATTCTTGGACGTCACGAATTATCATTCAATATATGTATAGAGTACAATGTTTCTTTTTGCCGCAGTATGTTTACTACAAATATGTATGAACAATATTGAATGGACATTTTCTAAATAGATAATATAGAGAAATTACTGTTAATTCAGCATTCACAAATGGAATACTTTTTCACTTAATCTCTGGATGCACTTAATCAAGCACTGCTAAAGCCCATTTTGTGAGGAAGGGGTCACAGCACCCCCAGCTGCATTTGGCTTGGTCATCATTTGGCACTTCAAGCATTTTTCTTTTGTTACGGCCCTTTTTATGTTCTATTTCACTTGAGTTTTATTAATTTTATTTTGGGTTCATTAATTTCGATTTTTAGTCTATTCAAATTATTTTTTGAGTATTATGCTCATTATTTTACATAGGAACTACACGTTATATCGGTCATTATCTTCATTGTCAAGTCAAATTATGAACGTGACTTAATTTATTTCCATAAACGTGACTTAATTTCTTTCCATAATGATATAAACCATTTCTAAAAAGCTGTTATTTCACGGCAATTTGTTATATAAATTATCTAAAATAGGAATTAGATATCATTATGCACTTTTTTAAAAAATTTTAATTTCAATCTTTTATTATCAAATATTGATTTTGACTCTAAGAGTAAATAGTTCTCTCCACACTACTGGTAGTCGTGAAAATGCTCTTTGTCACGAAAAGGTTGTGGTCTCTTGATTTGAAAGAATACTTGTCTCATATAACTAGCATCTTCCACCACTAATCAAGAACTGTAATTTTGAAATCTACGTGACTCAACGAGCATAATTTCTATCAACTTTCAAACATGTGAAAATAGAATAAAATTGAGAATATGAACAATGAATGGAAAAAATGTGCAAATTGAATGGTGCGGTCTTTAAGAAGCGCGGTCCTTCCTACATGGTTTATTTTTTAAAATTTGAGGCATCATAATATAATGGATTCCGAAATGAATTCTAAGCAGTAATTATTAATTTATTTCTTATCAAAAAAATATGGACGAGTGGAGCTAGACGGAGGCCAGGGGCAATTACCCCCATTGCTCACTTAAAAATCCAGCAGTAATTATAATTTTTTGTACAGAGGGGGGCCGGAACTAGAGGGGACTAGGGAAATCCACCTTACCCACCATCTAAATCCGGTTCTGCCCACATTACAGCTGTCAGCAACTACAAAATATCTCTGAAGGTTCTCTCTGTCCACACCATATTTCTAAAAGTTGAGAATTAATTTCAAAGAAATTTTGTGGAAAAGTAGTCAATAAATTAGGGAAGACATGATTAAATTTCGGAGTGGATCCATGCATAATTATCTCCTAGCTAAGAGTCTGCACCACACAAAAGCTCCAAATGTTTTCGGTCTATCCACACGATATCCCTAAAAGTTCTCAATGAATTCAATGATGGAGTGGATCCATCAACAGTTACTTCGCCTATGTTATAGCTATCAGCACTCAAGGGTTTCTAACATTTGATTGTAAGAAGCGGAAAATGACTTGCTTTGAGACACATAGTCCTTTAGCAAACTTTACCCAGCATGAAATTTCCATTCCAACTATTTATAATGTGTCCATGTTTGATTTTTCTTCTGATTAGGGCACCACAGTGAAAATTACTATTATTTATTAAAAAATTTAGTAATGGCTAAAAGTGGCTAAATTTGTAATAATGAAAACGGCGCAAAATGTTTTTGAAACTGATGTGAAATGTCTACCCAAGTTATTTCAACTCACTGAAAGTCACTTGGTTTCAATTGGTTTCATTAGTGAATTAAAAAAAAAAGGAGAGGGACAATTTTTTTCAAAAATTCTTATTTATGTACTTATTTTGATTTAATGGATAGATAAAAATGAGTTGATGATACTTGAAATTACAAGGATAAATGCCCTGAAAGAGGCTGAGCTGCAATTCTAGTGGGGGATTGACGACAAAGAAACTTTTTTGTACAGAAATATATGGATATCATAATAATCCGATTCTAACTTGTGGGTTTGTTACAGATATTTTTTTCTTTTCGGGGATATTTTGAGTGGTCCTTTTGTTCCGCTGTCACTTACAGACATTCGGTGAATTATTATAGAATTATAGATTTTTGTTATCAATATATATTTATACTAGCTGAACCTGTGGAAATTCCATGGGTGTTGAAAAATGAGATTATCAATTATCTCATGCCCCTGATCATCTCTCAACCTATGCCTTTATCTTCTCGTTCTCCCCTTATCCCTTTTACAATCTGCGTTGCTTGGTTCGTGATTTTATCTAACGTGGATTAGTTTCACATGTGAAACTTTTCTCACATTCCCAGTAAATTACTCAACTTTCTTTTCTTTCCCCCTCTCTGTTCTTACCTCTCAATGAACGAACCCCCTCTTTCATTTACTGGTATCAAACTACCAAACCTGCTTTCTTCCCTCTGTCTTGCTATGCCCTCAGTAAACTACCTAACTCCTTTTCTAGCTGCTTCCTCTCAGAATAAAATAAGGAACATTTTAAATAGAATAAGGTTTGATTGATAGAAATGAAATAATATCTAAAATAAAATAAGGAATACTTCAAATTTTTTTTTGATTTAAAGGAATAAAATAATACTTTAAAATGAAATAAGTTGAATTTTTACTAATGGTAGTATTTGCAATAACGCATCAGGGACGGTCATTTAGTAATCAGCCGTTTGAATGGCTAAAAGTGGCTAGATTAACGTTATTCGAACACCGGTTTTATTTTCATGATTTTGTTTATAACTGATCATTGAATTGTATTATCATACTATACTATTCTCTATTTGCCCGCCTGTCTCTCTCTCTATAGATATCTATCCATCTATCTATTAATATATATTGCATTATTTCATATAGAAACTCTAATTTGGAATTATTTGTCGTCATTACACTGTTAATGTATCACTTGGCCTAATTAGTGTAAATAGAATAAGCAATTAGAGAAAATGTGGCTGCTGCGCTATGTATGTATGTACTTATGTATGTATGCATATATGTATGTACTTATGTATGAATGTACTTATGTGTGTATGTACTTATGTGTGCATGTACTTATGTGTATACTTGTGTACTTATGCACTCAAATCAATACATTGTATATTTATACTGTTCGGAGCCATTGCATGCATTTTTAAAGTGTTGCCAGGAAATGAAATCTACTTAATTCTAGCCATTACAAATATGTAGGTACTTTCAGCCATTTAAACTGGCCGATTGAAAAATTGCCACCCCATTGTGTTATTGCAAAGATTGCCTCGTTTATTTGATTTATAGAAAAGTAATACATTTTTATAAAAGATTACTTTGGTTTGCGAAACCAGATTTTAACTCGTTTTTTTTTTTAAAAATATAAACTAGTGATTCCGTAACGTAACAAAGAAACAAACGGTGCCTACTTAATTCAAATTTCTGAGCTCCAATTTCTCTCTTCTGATTGTTTAATTTGTTGAAAAATGACCAATCACAGCGTAACGTACGGAGATGTGACATCGTATTATTTCAAAATAGAAACAATGGAACTTTCCAGGAAGTTCTAGTATATTCTCCTCTATAACTGTAGACTTTTCAAGAAAATGTAGAGAGTTATATCCGACAAACCAGTTCTGATAACTCCATTTTACTTATGTCTCTCGAAGTTCATCGAAGCAATGCAAAACAATCTTAGGTACAACTTAGCAAAGGTGGTCCCGACTGAACCTCACATAGACATGCAATTCGTCGAAAATTCATAAAGCGAAACAGTAACGAAATGATTTATGTTGTTACTCAATTTTTTCTCCCATGAATTCTCTTATTTCTTTTCAATTATGCATTGTTTACACCGTCGATTATGCGCATGTGTGAGATTTTCATACTCACATCAGCCGAACTTCAATCGGGACCACTGTCGTTAAGTTGTACCAAAAATTCTTTTTATATGCTTCTATCAACAAAATGTTCTAGATTTTACAATGAAGCAGTAGTAGTTATCATTTCTAATAGGGGGAGACGTGGCAGACTTTAAAAAAATTAAATGTTTTAAAGTACTTTTTCACTTACAATTGTAAATATTTTTCATTTTATAATCAGTATAGTGACCAGATTTTTATAAAGCTTTATGTAAATTTTGAAACCTTAACCATTCTTTCTGCTCAGGGAGAGGCTTATTAGTTGAGTCTGAAACTAAAAATGATAGCAGAACTTAGGGTATGGAACACGTTAAAACACCAACCAACAGTAAAAATAATGAAAAAATATATATACTGCTTTAGTGATCATAAAATGAGCTAAGGCAAACATAGCAGATCATTTGTTTTAGTTTCTTTTTTAATGTGAAGAAGTTCCTGCATATTAAATACAGATAGAATTAAACTAGTGATAATTACAGTTTGGTATCTTATTGTACTCTAAGTTTTTAGACGCCGAGCTTTTATTGTTACGTGTGTAGCCCATAGCCGTAATTTGTTGCTTAACCGACTTCTTATTGGCTAATGAAAGTTATCCATCCAGTCCACCCTGATGACGTAACGAATGCTGATTGGCTATCGGGATCATTCTGGAATGTTCGAGAAGTCTGGCGGCGACGGCGTGTATATAAAAGAAGTGACTAGCGTCTGCTTCTGCTTATTACTCCGCCATTTTGTTGTTTGATTGTTCGCTCAGCTGTGCGCGGTTCTATTGAAAACATTAAAACAACTTTACGTCGACACCACTGTGAAAACAGTAAATAACAGTAAATTTTAACGAGTAAAAATAATTTTTACCCTGGATGATGGGGAAGGATTACTACAAAATCCTAGGCTTATCAAAAGGTGCCAGCGATGATGACATTAGGAAGGCCTACCGCAAGATGGCCCTCAAATACCACCCGGATAAAAACAAATCGCCTGGAGCTGAAGAAAAATTTAAAGAGATTGCCGAGGCATACGAAGTGTTATCTGATAAAGAAAAACGCAAAGTATACGATGATTACGGCGAAGATGGTCTTCGGGGTGGAATGCCTTCAGGCCCCGGAGAGCACCCTGGTGGCTTCTCCTACACTTACCACGGAGATCCACACGAGACGTTTCGAATGTTCTTCGGCGACGAAAATCCGTTCCAGACTTTCTTCTCCTTCGGCGGAGGTCCTGGTGGAGGCAGGCCGCATCAGTTTGGGGGTTTTGGTCCTGATGTGGATATGGATATGATGGATGAACCATTTTCCAGACAGTTCGGCCGCCATGGTTTCAGCAGTGGCGGACCTCCTTTCGGCCGGCGAAAAGAACAAGACAAACCGATTGTACGGGACTTACCCGTGAGTCTAGAGGACATTTGCACAGGATGCACAAAAAAGATGAAAATAACGCGCAACATATCTCAGCCTAACGGACAGACAATCAAGGAGGAGAAGATTTTGACCATCGACATAAAACCTGGTTGGAAGGCTGGCACGAAAATCACGTTCCCTAAGGAGGGAGACCAGACCCCATATAATGTCCCTGCAGACGTTGTGTTCGTAATTCGGGATAAGAGACACACCCTATTCACCAGAGATGGTAATGATATCCGATACAAAGCGAGAATAAGTCTAAAAGAGGTATGTTATATATATTCATATATTTTTATCTTTCGTTGTTTCACTGCCTGATACTCTTTTTTTCTTGGATTATATTTGAAAGAGAAGTAACTGGAACCAACTGGTGAATGTGCACGAAGAATTAAACTTGCCAATAATTGAAGTGTTATTTTCAGTACTTGGTGTTGCAAATTACCTTATTTTATAAACTTGTACGACTTTGATATAACCTATTTAGAAATAACAATTACAAGGCTGACAGGCGGTATTCTCTGTAGTATTGATAAAATCAATTTGTTAGTCTCTTGGTGTAGATTTTTCTGGTTTCTTTATTTTTTAAAATTTACTCTGTCGCTGAAACAACGCAATTCTATACTGGGGGCTACTTAAGAACTAATCCGTATCGTAATTTTCTAGTTTCAAAGCCGCTGGTAGCAGTTATAGTAGCAGGCAGAAGTCGTTCTACTCGCTTAAACATTACTTAACACACAGTAATGAAAGTTTTGGTTTGACATTCTGGAAGCTTCGTTTAAATGTCGAATTATTGGACTCAAAATCAGGTGATTCAGATAATGTTTATAATCATTTAATCTATCCTTTTCTGGGCCATCTCGTAGATTGGCGCCCCAAATGATCACCCAGTTGTTGTGATGGCACTCGGTCACTTATAACAAATACTAAGTAATATAAACTTTTCAGGGTTATTTTTTCAACCCACCCATATTTTTTTTCTTCGCTGCTTTTCGATTTCTATATGCAAATTTCGAGGAAAAAAACTCAAACAAAACATTTCTGAACTGAGTGTCTTGCCGACTATGGTAAAATGAAAACTCCTATAATTTAAGTAGCTGAGTGTTTACTCTTATGTTACTTTTGGAATTTTTACATTGTTTTCATTAGATTTGATTTCTGTTATAATTGTTTTAACTGACCACCGAGTGTCCTCAAACACAACAAACCGTGATAAAATCGGCCTCTCCAAAAAATTTCCATTAACGCCACCGTTGCATTGCATTTTTGTTCAAATTCTCTTCCACTAGTTTTTAAATTGCAATGTATTTTTCGATTTTCACTATACGATCTGATTCTTACGAGTTAAAAATCCTAATTTTCAATGTAACGTTCTGTCAATTGAGTCTTGTCATGTGTACACTACATCAAGTGTGGTAGTTGTAGTTGACACATTAAAAATTGTTAGCTTTGAATAACATTTAATTTCTCTTGCCTATACGTGCTGTCAAAGTAAATTTGAGACTAATTATATTATATAGAGTATATTCGAGTAATTCCACTTTTTTCTGTTGGTAATTTGAATTATGCGGGCTGAAAATATTGATCGCACTATCTTTGTCCTTCCACTTTTATCCAATGGCCGAGTAACATACATTAACGACTTGAACGGTTGGGTCTGCTTGGAAAAAAATTTTCAAAAATACTTTGTGGCTCTGGTGGATTAGATTCATAGCTGTGAATAAGCGATTAAATGTTAGATACAATCCAGGTTTTTAATTAAAAAAAAAATTAAATTTTTAAAATAAAACAATTTTCCTTAACGTTGATGAAAGTGTTTTCGTATTGGTATTTGTTGAAGTAATCTCCCTTTGCCTTGGTGGCGTGGCGTTAATAAAAATGTTATAAATCTCTATCAACATAATGAGATTCAGTTTTGATAAATTATAACCATTCTTCTTAGTAATCCAAAGTATTGCTCTTGAAAATAACTTAATTCCATTCGTTGTAAAAATTTAAATCGCATAGTAATATTTAATTCGAGAGAATGAACTATTTTATGACACGACCTGAAAGTGACCAAGAAGTCTCGCGTGGCTTTCTTCGCCAGATGTTGATATAGTTAAATAAATCGCGTATAATTTCTTTTTTAAAAAATTCTTTGTCCATGGGCACCTCTTTTAATTCTCTGGTCTCTTCGACTAGTATATATCAAATGCTAATGACTAACTCGTGGTATTAGAAAGCAGAAGTAGTAGTAGCTGAAAGTCTTTTTTTTTTCATTTGTCACAACTCGCATTCTTTACATATTTACTGCTTTCTTTAAAACGATTCACTTTTAGTTCACAATGACCTGCTTTGCAAATAGTTTTCTTCCCGATTCTGTGTTTGAATAAAAAGTATTGCATGGGCACTTAATGGGTAAAATAGTGTCCAGTTTTCATTAATGTTTGGACTTATAAGATAAATTCTGAAGGAAACTAAAGATGGATGTAAAACCCATAATGAAAAGCATGGATTAAGATGTGAAATGTGTCAAGCGTTAAAATGACAACTTCTGTCCTGTGACTTAGTGAATAGGTGAACCGAACACATTCTTTTCTTCATTTAAACAGTTTACATGAACTGTCAGTTTTACACTTATTGTGCACTGGTTAATCTATTATTGCTGTAAAATGAATTGCAGTTGGCAGTTTTTAATTTGAATCACTAATACAAATACAACACTCCTCAATTTTTAAATTTCAAAATGCATGCATAGCAAGTTAGAACATAAACATTTTCTGAAAAAAAAAAAAAAATGCTTTAGATCAATTTTTACATTTGAATTATAATCAGTAAGTTTTATTGAAATTTGAAATAATCCATTATTTTTTTAATCGTTTGGCCGTGTTAATTTAAATGATTGGAATATTCCTTTGTGCAACTATTCTCAATGTTGCGAACGCGTTTTCTAAATATTCAAACTCTTGAATATTTCAGATTTATAATTTGCTATCTACTTCACTACTTTTTGGTATAATTTTTAAACATATGCAGTTTGAATTATTTTAAAAATGAATCGCTTAGTCAGCAAAATGATTTGAATTCAATAAAAAATGCATGTCACACGTTAAGTGATTACCTGTAAAAAGTAAACGGGAGCTAACCACTTGCCCTCATGAAAAATTCATCTTGGTTTAATTTTATGTACATAATATATTAATGTGGTTAATTTTCTTTTTGTAGGCTCTTTGTGGAACAACTATTCCTGTACCAACCATTGGAAGAGGCAGCTTCCCATTGCGACTTTCAGAAGTAATAAAACCAAACACAGTAAGACATATCAAAGGAGAAGGTGTACCATTAGCTAAACAGACATCAAAAAGAGGAGACCTAATTATTGAATTTGAGATCGTATTTCCCGACGGACTTTCTCAGCGAGCAAAACAAATACTTGCTGAAAATTTACCATCCTGAGTTTCTATTTATTAAAAAGGGGGGAGGGGCGGTATAAACATTTGTAAAGACAAAAGGAAGTAGAGAAATTTAGCAGTGGATATGGACTTGTTGTTTGTATCTGTGATTTTTGAATTGGCAGCATTCTCTGAATCTTGAGCAGCCTGCTGAGGACATTTGTTGCATCAATTTTTTATTAGCCATGCAGCTCTGGATTATGTAGACGTATTGGGAACCTCATCTTAGTCCTTTCGTTGAACTTATCCACGGAGTGCAGCCACAGGAACAAGCCTGTCTATCTGTTAAATGGCCTTCGTGCGAGGCATCTTTGTTGATGATGCTATGCATCCTTTTAAATCAAATTTTTTTAAAATCAAATTTGTAAATAAATATTTTGACTGATATTTTCAGCCTTTTGCTTTATATTTCCAAACAATTGTATTTTCCGGTGTCAGAAATGCTATTTTTCCCTCTCTGAGATAAGTGTTGAAAAATTCCCCTGCATCCAATTGTCTGTAGATTACGTTTTTCTATTTGTTAGTCAGAATTGGTATGTATCCTTGATGCTGGGATATACCAGACTTTGAAATGATTAAAGTTTTTCCCTGATATTAGGTTGACACTGAAGGTTTAAGATTTTCTATGAGCAAATTAAATAGCCATTTATGAAAATTACCTTATATGAATATTAATGTTTTTTTCCTTAATTAATGAGTTATATTACAAAACTGAATTATGTGAAATTATATATTATACAAATTGGGAATAAATTTATCTCCCTTTAAAAAAAAAAAAATGGATAAGCACATAGTTATGTGAGGTTTCTAGTCCTCTAATAATTTCAAGACTAACATATTAGATGCTTAATGCCTGAATTGAAATATTTCAGACTTTTAAAGGTCTGTACACACATCCTGACAGTCAGAAACAGGATAGTCCCGGGAGTCTCGGTTCACTTCTGTTCTGTCATTTGATCCTTATGCTTTTTGATGAAGGCAGATTTTTACCAGTCTTACTTGCTCAAAAATTGACTTTTGATAAAAGCTGTTCTGGCTAGTAATATCAACCATTTCATTGTGATTGTAAAAGTGTTTGAGATACTAAACTTCCTGGTCTGTTTTTCATGTCCACTTTATTATTGGCTTGTGTAAATTTTTTTCTATCTTTGAAGTAACTACATTTACTGTGAATGACACATCATATGAATACTTTATGCCATTTGATAGATTGAATTATAAACTCTTCCCCTCCCTCCTCAATCATTTAGTTGTACCAAAGAAATGGAGAAGAGGCTTAAGAACAAAACGCTATCAACATGACATCAAAGTTGGTACCAGTGAGCTTGCTACTATGTCATGCTATCCCTTGAATGATTTGAATTTAGCTCTAGATTTGAACTACAGCTTGATGCAGGCAGAGTATGAATGAAAGGGTTTTCTTACTAATAAACTTGAGTTATAGAAAAAAAAATGGATAAGCACATAGTTATGTGAGGTTTCTAGTCCTCTAATAATTTCAAGACTAACATATTAGATGCTTAATGCCTGAATTGAGAAAAAAACTGCTTAGATTTGCTTTGTTATACTTTTATAGCATTAATATTAAAACTCTTGCTCAAATTTGAGGATATTTTCTAACATGATCTTCACTTAAATAGTCAAATGAGTAGAAAGTGCTTGTACTGGATAGTCACAACTGCTCAGTTATAGTAAAAAGACTTTATTTACCATTTTGTTCCATTGGCTTCTACCATCTTTCAAGTAACTTCAGAATTCTGTTGAAATTCTCTCTTGGCAAAGAACTGATCTAGGGAAGTATGAATTTTTCATTGAAAGAATACTATAGAGACCAGAATAAATTGGTTATTCAAAAGGTGCAATAGCTGATGAATATTATAGCTGGGATGTTTTCCAAGAATCTAAGCTGGAACAATTTGTCTGGTTAGGAAAGAAACTTTATGCATTTCATTAATTGCTGCTTTCAACTGGTCTAATTAGTAGCTTTGAATACTTGCTCTAATCAACTGGTTTAATTCTCCAACAGTAGTTTGAGACTCATCTAACCCCATGATATATGCAGGATCAGCTTAAAGTGAACACTAGCCTTTTAATATAAGTGATGATTCAGTGTTCCACATTGCTGCAAAATATCCACTTGAATGCCTGTCGGAAGGACATAGTTACAAATCATACATGGAAATATGGTCCTGACATTTGATCTGAATATGTTGCCTCTTGTATTAGAAATATGACAAGTTTTGATTGGATTGCTGTCAACTTGACCAATGGTTCATGCTGGAAACTTGTCACATTAGCTAGCTTACTCACTCACCAAACCTCCATAAAATGCAATCTTGTGTTCTTGTTGCATTTTTATCTACCTTGTATGAAATATGCCAAATGTTTTTTTCCCTTTGCTTTAGAATTAAAAATATTCCATGTAAGAATTGTATAAAGAAAAATAAAATGCTGATATCAGCTTTCACAAAATAAAGTGATCTTTATGAATGAATTACTGAAACCCAAGTATTCCTAATGGCATCCAACTAAACATTTCACAGAAACTGGCCAACTTGCTATATTCAACCTTGATTTCTTTTACAACTTTTTTCTGCACTAATGGTTGACGGTTAGATAGTTTTTTAGGCAGGTACAGTAATCAATTCCACTAGTCACTGTTGAAGTGACTCAATGGTTAGTGTAGTTGACTAGAGACTAAAAGTTAGTGCAACCATGTTTTGCTTTTACAAATTTAATGAAAATAAATTTGATAGATTGGCTCATTTAAACTGTCAGCATATATTCAGCTAGCCTACCGTCTCTATTAGTGAATTCTGGTATGGTACCATTCAGCATTTAAGATTATGTTGTCATCAACTCTTTGGGTTTCTTATGTACAATATTAGGTAATCATACGAAACACTTCAGCTGATCTACTTTGCTTGGACTTCAGGGATTTTTACATAGGACCTTCCTAGAACATTTACATAGCATCAAGTTCATTAATAATGAGACCAGATACTTTGTTGTATTGAGGTCTAGGTTGAACAAGTTATTGGCTACTGAGATGTCTAAAACTTTGATCAACTCCTAAAATTGAGACCTCAAAATTTAGTATAGATGGATCTTAACTAATTTCCTCTTAATCCACTTGAGAGTAGATCAGTAGTACTGAGCACATCTTACAGGGCAGTTAAAGTCGGCTATTTACAAATGCAAAGCTAGTTTGATGAGGTACCTACCTGTAAGATCAAGTTTCAATGATCACCATATTTGCAGAGGTCAAGAAAACATTTCTTTACCTATGTCTTGTGGGTGGCTTAACATCGATCCACTTGACAAACATTTCATCAGAACAATTGAATACAACCAGAAAGGATGGTGAGTGATAAGATTTACTAGTAAACCCTTTTAATATTACAAGTGTAATTCTTTTGTCACTCAAACCAGATTTGAAGAGAATGAAAACTGATATTGATAACCTACATTGAATCAAGGTATTTGTGTGTATATGGCTAAATTTAAAGGAAAAAAAAAGCTATTTGGTATATGTAATTGCCAGATTACAGTATATTTCATATATTAACATGAATTTTGAGTATTAAAAGTGACCCCCCCCCCAAAAAAAAAGAATTATCTAAAAGATCACAATGTGCTTGTGTTAATTCAAATTATCTCAATTAAATAAAACATTTCACGAATCTGATTCTTTTATTTTCTTCTATCATAATTTCTGATGAATACCTTGTATAGAATTACCATAAGGTATGATTGTTCAAATTTTAAAATTCTCTGGTCAGCCATCTGTCACCTCAACATATTCATCTGATTTCATAGAATAAAACTAAAACAAATGGCTCTTTCATTATTTCAACCAGAAGATTGTTCAAAAAACAGAATTTGTAGATTGAGATTAATTCAAAAAAAAAAAAAAAAAAAGGATATCTTTGTTGGGGAACTGGCTGCAATATTGCAAAAATAGCTGTACTACATCGAAACTTCTGGCTAAGGTATTACGGTACAAACTAATGCTAAAACAAATGACGAACAATAATGAAAAGTTTTCAAACAAATTAACTGCACTATTCAAGATATACCTATATTTCCACTAATTTGTTTCCTACTGTAGCATACTGATAAGTGATCACACTCAAATTCATTCTTATATTGGAAAATTTTTTTCACTTCACTACCTGTGAAAAAAAAAAACCGGATATATTGGAATAAAACAATTTTTTGAGGGGTGGAAAAAAATGCGTTTCAGTTAAAGAGCCTATAATTTCAAATAATGGGTAAGGATTTTATCTTCCACTTGGTAAGAATTTTTGCAGAATCCAGTGTTACAAACAAAAAGGTCACAGGATTGAACCCGCCCACAAGATCAGCTTGTCCCCACCCTCTTTTTTTCTCTCCATAGGATCTACTTGATTCACAGCGTGTTGTAAAGTATTTTCTCCAGCAAAACACTAACCCTCACCACCATGTAGGATAGTCCAATGTTATGACCAGTTAACCAAGAAAATCACACTGTTCATTCATTATTAGAGTAGATTTTCCAGTTTTACATACTTCATTCAGGTCATAAACGTTCAAATAACTGTCATGCATAGATTACCATCTGTGGTTAGGATAGGCCTATAAAAAAGAAAAAAAATCTTTGGCCTGAAGGATGCAGGGTAAATTCTCCAGACCTAAATTTGAGGAATCTGGTGAACTTTGAGTATTCTAGTAGAATTTTTCTCCCATCATAGCTAAAAACAAATATTTCGGGTCATCTCTTGATGCATTTGCAGAGTTAAAAAAAACAAAACAAGATTATTTCAGTTTTAGTCTCATTTATTCAGAAAAAAGATTTACATTACCATAGAAAAACATTAACATTTGCCTTGCAAAGCCTACCATTAAGTGACAAGCTTCAATCAGTTAAATTCCACCCCCCCTGCACTTCAATCTTCCAACATTACCTTGATAGAATGCATTTATTAGTGGTTGAATAAAACAGATTTAACATGAATAAGCTGTCCAAAAGGAGAGAGAGAGAAAAAAAAAAATTTATAGCCAACAACAACCCTGCTTAATTGAAAGCAATCCAACGAATTAAAATAGCTGCATGATTGATATTCCTACCCCTGTATAATCAGAAAAAAAAAAAAAAAATTCAAGAAAAAATTCCCTCCTTGAACAGCAGCAGACCATAGAGACAAAAGCCTCAAAAGGTAAATGAGGTCTACTTGTTAGATATTGGTATACTAAATAAGGTTAGAAAGAAAAAAAAAAAATAATATGATGTCATATGCCCAATGACCTTAAAAGGAAAAAAAAAAAAAAAAATTAAATCCTACTAAATTATTTTTTAAGTGAAGTTCCAAGCTCAGACCTCTTAGCATTTTTCTGGAGCAATTTTTCTTTAAATGTTATTCTCTCTTGCTGATGCTTCAACCCCTGCCCAGAGTCATAGCCAGAAGAGCCATTCTTACAAACATTCCATTTTCAGCTTGGCGGAAGTAAGCAGCTCTTGGGTCAGTGTCCAAAGCAGTGCTAAAAAGAAGAAAAAAAAAACCCAAACATTTTAAAGTTAGTAAAACTCTAAATGTCAAAAAGAATACCACATTTAGTTCACATTCTTAGAAGTTACGAAGTTAGAAATACTTAACTCACCTGATTTCATTGACCCTGGGTAATGGGTGCATGACAACCATTTTCTTTTTTGCCTTAGTCATTAATTCTGGAGTTACAATTATTTGCCCACAAGCCTAAAAAAAGAACAAAAGGAAAAAAAAAAATCTTAGTTCTGTTGTACTAGAAAGATCTGGATAAGTCAAACATAAGAGCAAAATCAACTTTATATTCTTTCAAATATTAAATTTTCAGATCATATTTTGAGTAGTGAACCTGATTTTTGCCAATATACTTGAAAAAAAGTGCTTTTCATCATGAAAGTCATAGTTTTAAACACTAATGGGGGAAGAGAATGAGAATCAATTCTATATCAAAGCAAGTAACTTATCCACACACTTCTGTCTGTCACACTTTGAAAATAAAGAAATTCTATGTTCAAAAGGAGTGGGGGTAGAGTCGAGGTTCTCAGAATGGAATAGCAATACGAATATTGAGAAGAGGGCGCGGGGATGGTGGTAGGTATTTGCTAAAGGATAATGGCTGAACTAAGTTGTAGAGAAAAGAGGAGAGTAAAATGGAGTAGACATGAACTTGCTTTCAAGCGTCTGTGAATGGAAGATTTGGTCAGGGATTGTTGCTTTAGATAATTCCCATGAGTTTCTTCAGATATTAGTGTTTTAGATTCCCTCTCCTAGGGTATACCGGTAGTAGAACAATGGGTATTTTAGTCTGAATTTCATGGTTTAAGCCCACTGTTTAGTCATTTTTGGATACCCCAAGTGTCATTTTATCCACCAAAATATACAGTATTAGAAAGGCAAGTATTGTAGAAAGATATCCTGCTCTGCCACACTCCTATATGGAATAAACGTTGAAATTAAAAAGATAATATTCTGATCATCAAAGATGTCTTCTGTTTGATAGGAAATATAAAAATATTAGTAGAATGTAAGTTTTCAACAAACCTTTTTCATGAATAATTTACCCTATTTCTGTCTATAGATATTGCAAATTACCTTCCATTTTAAAAAAAATTTCTAATTATGCCTAAAATTAATCTTACTACTGAAAACCTTGATCTCCACAAAGATTTTAGATGAGATTTTGGGTCACTGCCAAGAAAAGGTTAAGAAGCACTGATCCATAAAGTAAAAATGGTGAGTCAATATTACATATTCTTTATCATGATATAATAATTTTATATTGTTCAGTACTGTATATTGTATTTTACCTTTTAGAGAAGATAGAAAAATAACCTTGTGGTTACATTCAGATTTGACAGACTTTCAACATTAATGGACACCTTTTTACCGTAGTAGTCTGTTAACATGAAGGGTTTACTTACGATTATAATCACTATTAGAGTAGACTGTTTGTTTGGATAATGTAATGGTTAACAAGTCCGTATCACATGTAGGTGCTAGGTTTGGTTTCTGGTATGGAACAAAGAGCTTGAAAAACTCTTCATTAGAACAAATTTCTTAGCATCCAGTAGCTAATGGAGTGTGTGATCAGGGAGGGCGGTATCCCTTTGATGGATCCTACCGAGAGGTTAGACATAACTTGTAGGGAATAGTACACTGATCAGCGTCTTGACCGGGCGTGAGACTTGCAAGGACCACAAAGCTGATGCAGGCAACAGACACCTGGACCTCATCACTGGCCTCTGTACTACATTGGGTATTCTCTCTCAAGTGACAGGATACTTTTCCTCGTCTTTACTATAGTAGACCGAAGTGTTGAAAAATGTTCTCTTTTCACCATGTTTGATCTGGTCATAGGCTCAATACTTTTCTGGGGTATCACATCTACTTCCAGGTTACGAGTAGCTAAACTAAAAATCCAGATTTTGACAGTGTTTTACCAAAATAAGGTTCCAATGTAAATGATTGAGGATTTGAAATTTTAGCAGGGGACCCTTTGGAAAAAAAAAAAAATTACTCTTGATGGGACAAATGAATAGGATCACACCTGTCCATGTGACTTTTGAAAAGGAATTCCATGTAACTTCAACTATAAGGCTTACCTTTTCATACTCAGTAAGTGAAGTAAACCTTTCTTTTTGAATGCGAGTAATGTAGAGCACATCTGTATCTGGGATTATTTCTGATAATGAAGAGAAAGTTCTCTGCAAAGAAGAAAAAATTCAAGAAATATAGAATAAAATAACAGCACTAGGGAATAAAAGGTATTAGTATCTATAGAATGGCAAAGTGCTGACATCATCAGCTAACTTCCGGTTCCAAACACAAAAATTTTACAACTAGTTTTACATTGGGAAAAATATAGCTATTTTTTCTTTCCTTTGTTTGGTTATTTCGACTGCTATTTCACAGTTTGTCAATATAGGACAACCAGTTTAAACTGAATGAGAAATTTGGATAAGCTTTAGTCATTTTATTGATTTTTCGATCGTTTTTTTCATTCCCTCAGAAACTTTGATTAGATGAGCACTAAGCAGCTATGGTTGAATAAGCTAGTGCAAAGTCTGTGAAGCGTATGTTAAAAGAGGTCCTGAATTTAACAATTTTTCTCACTTGTATAATTAAGTAATTAATTTTTTTCCATTTGCTGTAAAGCCATATACGGCAATTATTTCTGACATTTCAGTAACAGTATTATTCTGTTTGTGTTTTGATCTTTGTGCTGCGGCAACAAGTTTCATATACCTTCATATTTGTGTGTTGTACAGGTATCACGTGGATACCACAATTACATTGATTACTGTATTAAAATAATAACCCTAACTCAAGGTATCAATAATTTGCTAAAATCACCAACCTTAAACGTGCAGTTGTTCATAAAAGTAGGAAAGGTATTAACTACATTTTTTGATAACGAAATGTTTCCATAAAAATGACTGAAATTAGTAACCTATAAATTTTACTGTAATAGTCTTGGTACACAAATAATTTTCTGATGAAAATTTTCAACAACTTTAAAAAAAATTTTTTTTTATGAATAATATGTGTAGTTCAGATCATTTTTCAAAGATGAACAATAATGGCACAGGCTAACTAGTTATTGATCTGATGAGGTGTTTTTGCTTCGAAAATATCATTCCAGGTGGATAGAGAAATCAAAGAAACTAACTTAAATTCTTGGCTTGTACAAGTCTCAAATGTCATTCTTCATTGACTTATATCAAAAAAAAAAAAAAAAAAAAAAAAAAAAAAAAATGTAGTGGCCTAATGTGCACTGGAAACAGAATTGGCAGATAAAGTCTAAGTTCTGCCAAGGTGGCCTTTGCAATAAAATATTTAGCACTCGCTAAAGGCATGACTCCACTTCTCCCTGCAGTTATATGTGAATAATAAGGCTGATAGAGCCCCTTTAGGCATCTAAGACAGCCCATCTAAACAAAAACATACAGCTTGGCAGCCAACATAGCTGGTACAAAGACCAGTTAGTGGTTTTGGTGTGGAGCTAGTAATCCCTGCCCCTAAAACAGCAGCAGAGTGGTCTTATTCTACACAAGGAATTTACAACATTTTTTCCAAGAATGATTTCAAATGCTTCAGTTACCTGAGAAATTCCTTTGGCCCTCACAAATTCCTGAACATCGTTTGGCATTTCCAAATTTGGAGGTGAAATGTAGCACAAGTTGACACGATAAAGAGTGAGAATTCGAGCCAATGAGTGAACAGTACGTCCATTCTTCAAGTCACCAACCATTGTGATCTAGACAAAACCAGAAACAAACAGACAGGAAGAAGAAATGAATTAGTAAAAAGAAAGTAAATATCAAGACAAGGTCGGTAGAAAGGATTTAAATTCTTTTCAAAAAAACTAAGCCATCAATACGCATGAACATAGTATTATTCTGCTCGTTTCTAAGAACGACCGTTGAACTTTGGTTATTATTCATATTTTTCATCCTTTTTTTTTCCTCCATACACCTTACAATGTAATGAACAAAGGTAGGAGTGAAAGAGGCTGCTTCAGCTTGAGTGGGGTTAAACTCAACTTTCACTATAATTGTCATTCATCTATTACTCTTCCCTTGCAAATATGAAAGCCTGAAAATTAAGTAATAGTAGAAGAAGACCATGGGAATTAAGACAGCAGAAGTAATTATTTGTCGTGGTATGGGATTATAGATGTTATAGGTACATTTCTTAGATAATGAATTACCTTTACAAAGTTATATACTTTAACCGCAGAGATACATATACAAGAGTAATGATGATATCTTAGTTGTCAATACCCATGGAATTTCCAGTTTCAGCAGTTTTCGAAAATATGCAAATTAAATTTTAAGATAATTCAAGTCTCAAAAACTGTTGAAGTATAAGAAATCATAAATTAATAAAGAGAGAGAGAAAAAAAAAAAAAAAATGATCCCACCTTCGATTCAAGGTGATCATTTGTACAGAGGGCTTACCGTGAGACCATTAACAGTACCAATCTCCTCTCTGATGGTGAAAACATCCAGCAAAGCCTGGGTGGGATGTTCCCCTGTGCCATCTCCAGCATTGATCACGGGTTTGCGGCAATGCTGGGCTGCTTTTATCACAGCTCCGGGCTTGGGGTGCCGCAGGACAATCACGTCAGCATAGCCAGACATTGTCTGGATAGTGTCCTCTAGCGTCTCACCCTTCTGCACTGACGAAGTGGCTTCATTGAAGCTGATGACAGTACCCCCAAGGCGTTGCATGGCTGCACTAAATGAACAGCTGGTGCGAGTGCTCACCTCATAGAACATGGAAGCCATCACTTTACCCTGTGGACGGGAGAGAAAAAAAAAAAAAAAAAAAAAAAAAATAGAAATAGTTCTCCACTCCCTGCTTGCCTATTCTTTATCCAACAGTAAAAACAATGTTTCGTCTATGTAAGTAGGGGAGGTCAGGTGAATTTTAGTTGCACATGTGTTACTGGAAGTTATCATATATGATAAAGGGCGTTTTGCTGAGCACAGAGTACTTTATTAGACCAAAATCCACTCATTGGATAAAATGTTATGAAAGTTTAAAGTTGCAATTCGTATAAAAAAATTTAGACGTTGATGTAATGGAATCTAGCATTTCCAAAAAGTCCATCAGAGAAAAATGATGCAAAAAGAAAACCTTTTTTACTGCAAAATTAAATCACTTCCAGGGATGAAATATGGGAGAAATAGGTAAATCATTATGGGGAATTCATATTTCATGTTTTCTTAAAATTGTTCCAATGGCTATTCACTCAAACAGGTTTAGTTCAGCAGAACATATGTTTTGAGCTGTGTTGGCTATCTAGCTCTTTTGGAACTAGATTTAGCTTTTTTTTTTTCTTGTTTAGCCACTAATTCTGAATCTTGCTCCTAACTTCGAATCTTATATCAATATTTACAATGATTTTACAATCAAGTGGAGTAAATCTTGAACCAAAAACAGCTGAATTGGTTTCACTAGAAGTCGGTGTATGCAAAACTATCAGATCAAAAATTTCTTGAATAAGTTTATGATGCTGCTTAAAACATTAGATTTCATTGCAATAGGTTATGCAATTCTGAAAGTTTCATTTATCATTGATTATTTCACTCATGGAATAGCCAGGACAAAGGAAGAGAAATAGCCAGGACAGAAGTGTAACCTAGTAACTTATGGTAATTAAGAACAAAGCATGGAAAATTCAGATCTAAAGATGTTTCCATCATTTCAACAGGGGGGGGGGGCGTACAAGAGCTAAACAAACTGAGATATCTTAGATGACCATTTACGTGTCGTGCAATGTAGTGATTTTTGCCTAAGACAACATTATCAACCATACTTTGGAATGATAACAAAAAACCCCCAAAAACCCATCAATGGATGGAGAATTAATCAAGGAACACTTTTAATATTGGAGAGTTTCATGCAAAGAAAATCTTGATTAATTTCAATGACCTGGTAATTTTTTTTCAGATTTCTCACTTGACTGACCTCCCTAATGTTAGTGTACGTCTAAAGATGAAAAGATCTTTCCTAGATCTGAAAAAAGAATTTCACACATTTCCTTCAAGTTAATCACTGAAATGAGTGGTACAAAATATGCAAATATGACTAAATAACATACAATAAATTTTACAATCTAACAAATATTAAAAACAGTTCACCAGATATTTTTTTCTACCTACAGAATACTCAAAGTGAAAGATAAATATTGGAAGTTTTTGAGCAGGAGTAAAAAAGAAATTTTTCACTCTCCGTTGTTGTATAGTTAAAAAAAAAAAAAAAAGGAAGAAAAAAAAAAAAGAAAAAAAAAGAAAAAAAGAAAAAAAAAGAAAAAAAAAAGAAAGAAAAAAAGAAAAAGTTAACATAAAAACAACTTTTGAAATTCATTTTTCATCAATATCAGATGTCAAGAATGAGCTCATTGAACATTGAACCCCCCCCCAAAAAAAACAGTTGCACTAGTTGGAATTCCCAGCAGTCGATGAAAATGGAATAGCCACAAGCTTATATTTCAGAAGATAGTAATGCTAACATGCAAGTAGACGAGGAAATTCAAGAACTGGTTTTGTAAACTTCAGTTATTTTTGTAGCCAGTTTGCTAGAACTTGTGTGAACCCCTCGAATTCCATCATTGCCTGAGCCTAACTTGCAAATCTATAAACAAGTGTGAATTAACTGACCTTGAGAACGTGGTCCATGGCTCGGTCTCTCTGAACAGACACACGATAATTGTGAGCTTGGTTGAATAATTGATGCAACTGGAAGAAAATGAATAAATGATGCAAATATAAAAAATTCATGTAAAACTTGTTTTGTGTAATAACCTATTAAGGTGGTTAATGCCTGAATTTTTCTTCAAAAGGTATAAAAAAAGCCAGTTGTGTTAAATTTTATTCAATGGTTAAAGAAAACAATTCTTCCATTAAATCAAATTGGAAGGACCAAAATCATAATGGGATATATTAGTCCCATTTGACATTTACAAGACACGAACAAGGGGCATCAATCACCTAATGTACATCTTTCCTATTCAGTCATGTGATGCATATTAATTTCCACATGGGCTTCATACTATGTCATTGTCTGTGGTTGTAAAAGCCGAGAAAATCTCATTTACTTTTCTATGACACATCCCAGTACACTAAGTTATCTACAAGACACGTGTATCATAGAAACATCAGGATATTTATTTCCAAGGAGTCTTGAAATGGTATCTTATTGTTCAAGTTTGAAACAACTGCAAAAAAAGCTAAAGTTGTTGAACACGTAAGGTTAATATCTTTGATGGAATATTTTTGTATTCATAAGAAAGAATTATGAAACAGTATAGAGATGAAACTATTCAAGATGAAATAGGGGGGGGGGATCATTTCCAGCCTAAAAATTGATACCAGGTGAACAGCAAAGGAAAGCATTTTGCACAACAAAAGCAAACCTGTTGCGATTTTTCTTTTTTTTCCCCTACAATGTATTCATCTTAATCTTGAAGACTCAACAGTTTAATTATTTTAGGGGATTGTAAGATACCAAGAACCCTTTGAAAGAAGAAGGTTTTTTTTTTAGCCAGCTGTACTCACATTAGCCATTTTTTCCCAAACTCTCTTCTTTTACAATGTTTTTAGTGTACAAAGATTTTTTCATGGCATCTTATGTTAGAAAATACTGAATTGCATTTACGTTTAGAAAGTTAGGTTGGCAAAAACTAGAAATGAACACATATTTCCTGTTCCACATTGATTTTTCCAAAATGATTGCTTTTATTAAAACTAAATGGACAGTGATTTTTGAAGTGTCAGTTAGATGTTGCTTCCTATCATTGTCCCGTGTATCAGTGCATTGAATTAGAATTGCCAAAAATTATAAAAATTTTCAAATATCCTGGAGTGACCCTGGGAGCCAACTGCAGCACCTACTTTGGGAACAAACTAAGGCAACTGCCAAGCTCTTCTCCCAGTGTAACCTTCTCATGGACGGACAACCTTACTGGGCTAAAAGGCTCCAACTACCTTGCTATTTACCTATATAGCTAGGTATTAGTGTATTGTGGATGCAAGTAGCCTTGGCTGAAACTAACTCAGTCCACCGATTCAGCTTTCTGCACCAGTAACTATTGCACCACTCTGCACCCCCAAAAGCACCATTAAAAAAAAAAAAAAAATAAATAAATATATATATATTCAACCTTGAAATTCTTCTCGCCTGTTCTTGTAGAGAAAACTAGTTTGCAGATTTACCTGTTCTTTATTGAATGAAGAAACATTGAGTACATGCTGGCCGACAAGCCCCGTGTGTCCAGATGCAGCATGGGAGATTCCAAGCAGGGGTGAGGTTGATGCTGGGAACAAGTGGGGTGCTGGCTGGACTACTGGTTCCTTCTTTGGTCCAAGTTCCACATTGGCAGTCATCCCAACTCCAACAGGATGTTCCCTTGTTACAGATTCTAATGGCAGAATCAAAAGTAAATATTTGAGGAATTGAACATAGGAGGAGAAATATTTTTTTCTCTTTTTTCAAATAGACCTGTGTGGTAGGCTAAGGAATAAAGAGTGTATATCTTCTGTGAGGTTAACTAAGTTTTTTAAAATTTTCACACATTTTTATCATAGTAATAAAGACTCTCCAAAACTATAAATCAAACAAGATATAATATATCTATAATACATGAATACGAACAAATTTGTATAATTCAAAAATGGAGTAATGAGCAGGATCAAGAAAATGCCCGACTATAAGACCAAGTATTATACATAAAACCCTGCATCATCAGAGAGAGAAGAAAAAAAAAAAAAAAAAAAAAAAAAGAAGCAAGTAATGAAATCTTTATGGATCCATGCTTATAGCACCATTTGAGAGAGAGTGAGAGGGGACAAAAACATCCCTCATCCCAGCCCCCGAAAAAAAAACCATAAGCAACATTTGATTACATTGACGCACATACAGTCAATAATATACTTACGAGTCCATTTGCTTAAAAAAAAAATTAAAAAACAAAAGTAAAATTTGAACACAACATACAATATCATTTGAAAATATTCTGACCATAGCATTTGATGACATTAAACTGACAATGATTAAGCATGCAGACCATGTGAGGTGCAAGGTTAGGAAAACGCCCGTGTCCAGCAAGCAGTCAGGGGAGACTGCTGACCAGATATAACCAATAATACATGCACTAGGAAGGTTAGACTATTCAAAAAGCTGCACAGGGTAAGACGACGACAACAACGACAACTCAACAAAAAAAGCATGATTGGAACAAAGAATAATGACAGAGCTGAAATTAGAGAAACCTTTTCCATTAAGATTTATAGTAATAGATGAAAAAAAAAAAAGATACGGGTGATAAGAGTTACAAATGTATTAGTATTCTTGAAGTTCGTTTATATTATTAGCATCCTTAAAAAATGAAACATTTGATTTAAGAGAATCAATCATATATAAAAGAATAATTTTTAGCATCTGGGCTGCAGAAAAAAAAAAAAAAAAAAAAAGACATGTTTTTCAATGAAATTTTTAACAATAAAAAGAACACAAAAAGGCATTATTAGTAAAACAAATAGTGTTTAATAAAAAACATTTTTGAGTATTTACCATGCCTCCTGTGTAACACTATGGCTAAAGTGAATTTTGCAAGTAAATGAAAAATCAAAGATTGACGGTCAGTCGCAAAACTTTAATTTCAAATTTCACAAGAAAACTAAAACCTACTGAGTTATTACGAAAAATCCAGGAAGCAATTTTATTTTCTTGTTGGAAATAAAATCACTTGGAGCTAAAAAGTTGAGAAATGAAAGATACAAAATTTGTAACCTGAAATTCGAACTAGAGAATTGCAAAGCAGTAAGAGATTACAGTTGATGGATAATTTAAGATTTCTATCAGTAAGGGGTCACATAGCTGAGAAGGAATTATCAAAATTTGTACAAGGAGTTCTTTGTTGACATAATAATGCAGTTAAAAATTTAGCCCAAGTCGGACAAAATTGGGGTTGAGGTCCATTTGACCAATAACAGAAATGCTTGAAGCAATCTGGTTTGTGTTTCCAAGCAGGGACCCGTTTGTTCTACGGGTGATAGATTAATGGGTTCCAGTAATTAATTATGAAATCTTGCTTACGCAGAGAAAGAGATTTTGGGAGAAGATTTGCTAATTATTGGCCGAATTGTTGATATGGTAAAACCGATGAAAATGATGTCAAAAGTATAATTCCACCTGGCCGAGAGATGGTAGGAGAAAAATTAGCTTACGTAATCAAAAAGTAGCAATGTAGGGGTTGAACATGGATTTGTCTGGCCAAATTTAGAAGAGTGTAGGGCTTGGATTTTTGCTTTTCGAGAGCGGAACATAGGGACTCCTACTGAGAATGTTGCTCTGATGTCTCGCCCATTGGCAAACCCCTCCTCACTTTGAAATGAAGTACAAGCTTAGGATTGAGGTTCACCTGAATTTTGATCAAGTTCAAAGCTGATTAAGAAGTTGGTTGACCACTTGTGACTGAAAGCCTGACACCATTGTTCCCAGTCCAAGCATTTCTTTGCTACTCCAAGTGTTTCTGTCTCATGAAGAATAGCATCTTGAAAACTGACCAAGAAGATGCAACACCTCAGTCGCAGAAGGATTAAATCAATGTTTGTATCCTGAGAATAAATGCATTGTTATACTTAAACAGGCATTTTCTTCATCTATTGAAGCTGCCAGTGTTTAGCAAAAAACTACTTTGTGACCAGACCCACTCAACTCAACAGACATTTCCACCAGTTCTGCCATAAATCCATCTTCAGATCTTTCAAACACAATGCAGAAGTTTGGTGGGGTGAGACCAAACCAATGAAAGCAGGACCCTGTCATACCAATCTTCATAATTAGTAAGATGAATATCCCCTTATTTTTGTCTTTCCTTTCATGTCATTTCTGTAGCTTCTTTATCACAACAGATAATTTTCAGGGTTCTCACCAACTTGCTAGTTTAAAATTCCAAAAATTTTTTCAAAAAAAGATAATTGATGGTCTCTGAACTCCCATTCAGTTATTCCTAGCCAACCTTTTTATTTAGATATTTGAGGAAAAGAAAAGAAAAAAAAAATGTCCTCAACCTATAATTCTGTAAAATATGCTTAAATATAAAAACAAAGCAACAATATGCTTTCAAGAGTTGCATTTTCAAAAGTTCAGAAATTTGTGCCTTCCTCCCACAATTGTGAAGTAGCTGTACTTAGCCTCTCAATTTTCTTTACATCCAGAGATGTTCGTGAGTGTCCGGGGTACATTCAATAATATTGTTGAGAAGTTTAAGTCACATTGGGAGTGTTGTGAAGGGCTATAAATTTTCAAGTTTTATTCAATAAAACTTTTTCTTATCCAATATCTATATACGTGAGGGATTCAGCAGTTGAAAAAAAAAAAAAAAAAAAAAAAATTTTTTTTTCGACTTGAAGAATAAGACTCCATATTTATTTATCTACGTTACTTATTCAATGTTTGTAGCGTTGTGATAAAAAGGAACAGAATTAAGTTGAAAGAAAGATAAGTAAGAAATAATGGTAATGATTCATCTAAGAAATCCATTGACTATAAATATTACTTATAATTACATAATTCCTCTTGTGGAGTAATATTTAAGCAAGCTGGTTTCGCCAATCATTACTACTGAATCACTTGCTGAATAACAAGTTTGACCTTTACTGGGTGCTCAATACTTGTGGTCTTGTAACCAAAACTGAGCTTACTTTCATAAATCCTAACAAAGCACCTGTGTTTAGAACAGAGCTTTTCAAGCTTTTTGCATTGATGATACATTTTTTGAAAGTAAAATTTTACACAAGCTCTCAGAGCTGAACAAAATAGTCATCTTAACAACAGACTCCTTTGTAAGATGTACAGAATTTCACTTATTTTTGTGACAGTTGGGAGAGCTCTGGTTTAGAGTATGTAAGCCATCTTGTAAGTAGAAAGGAAATTATTCCAAGTGGAAAAATCTAGTTCAGTGTGTTGGTTGATCCTTTCCTAGAGTCAGTAATCCCTAACCCACCTAAGGTAAAAGGCAGAAAGGGGACGAGCGAGACTTGAAAGATTATTTTGTTTGATAAAAAGTAAAACTAAGATTAATCCTATATGATTGATAAAACAGTCATCATTTTCAAAACACAGGTACACTAGTTTATAGACATTGAGCAAGAAGTCAAGATTTTGTTAAAATACATTTTAGTAATATAAGAATCTCTGATGAAATAAAGAGCTATCAACAATCCTTACATATAAAATTCAAATTCTTAACAATGGATTAATCAGAAAGGTAAAAAAATACAAATAATTTCAATAAAATATGTAATTTGAAAAAAAGGTTTTGGTAAATTCCAAATATTCATAATACTTTAATATACTTTTATTTTTGAATGTAGAAGCAATCAATCAGATTCTGAATATGAGGATTTTGACTGACATCTCTAGCTAGTTGTGTTAAACTGACCTTCCATAAATTACACACACACACACACACACGGTAGAGGGGGGAAAAGTAGAAAATATTCCTAGCTAGAAGACAAGGGGAAATTTCAAGAGATGCACACGCAAATTTTGAAAAACAGCAAATCTTCCAGTTGATGAGCAAATGCTTGAATTTAATGTCTGGCCAGTTTTGATGTTACTGAGTGTGTTCCGTGAAATTTGGCAAATGGTGAAGGTTAAATACCAAGACTAGGTATGAGTCAGTGAGTAGACAAACACCTCCTGGCTAGGCTCTCAGCCCTGACAGCAAAGTGTTTTGGGTTGCAATAAAAGCAGCAAAATATCAAAGGATGAGTTTAGAATTAATTTACCAGTAGAGACAATGACAATTAAAGGGAAGACATTAAGATAATTGAGTGAAATTGTACTGAAATTAGTGTAGTTTGAAGGTTGTGTCTTAATGCAAGTGTTCAGGGTATGTACCAAATTTGAAGGCAAAAACTGAATATAGGAGAAGATGTATAGACATATGTATCACTTTTGTTTTCGGAAAAAGCATTCTTTTTAATGACCCCCCCCCCCAAAAAAAACAGAACTGTTCAGGATTTAAAAAAAAGTAGATTTGTTTTGTTAGATTCACTATAATCTGATATAAAAAAATTTTTTTTTGAAGATTGCTGCTATGATTAGAGCAATCTGACATCGCTTAAATTAATTTAGATTTTCAGAAATCACTTTGATCTTTTTCCATTTCTATCATCTTTATCAATACAGTTCATGTATAAGTTCTCCCCCTTCCCAGCATATTCATGCCAATTGTTGATTCTTTGTAAACTTCTAAATGTTTAAGCCTGCTAATTCCTCAAGCTTGAGCTGGCTACAAGGAATAGCTTTGAATATTCAAGATTTTCAATACTTCACTGATGTTGTCAACACGAAGTTTCAGACAATCTGTTTTCTTTAGCCAACATCAGGTGTATAAATTGAGAAAATAGGCTAACCCTTTTTTCAGGACAAAGTAAAATTGTGGTCATTTATAGGTTAGCTGGATCAATCCAGATTATTTTATGTCTGACAGTTCACAATCAATGAGAAAGATGTGTGATAATTTTGAAGACTTGAAAGAAAAATCCTCTTATTTTCATTATAGCTTGAAAAATTTGAAGCAAATGATGTTCAAATAAGTGAAAAGTTTGTCTTTCATCAAATGATCCCAAGAAGGACATGCATTAAGGATTTTTCAATCGAAGACCACAGCAATTACTATAATTTTATCAGATCAAGAAAGCAATCCCCTATATCCAAAAGTTCGATTTTGTTTGAATTCCATGCTTTTAGAAATTAAGTGAAGGCTCTACACTCCACTCAAATTGATTAACAGGTATTAAATGAAAAACATAAGCAAAATTGATTGTAATTTGGACAGGTGAGAAGAGGGTAGGGAAGAGACATGCATTCACTCATCGTCTCACCTGGTGTAGTTAAAGTATATGCTGCTGGGAACAACAGCGTTCGACAGCCAATATTTTTATCACCTAGCAAAAAGAAGAAGTCATAATCAATGAGTTTGGGTAAAAAAATAAAAAAAAATAACGAAAAACAAAATAAAAAAAAAAGAAAAAAAAAGAAAAGTGGCTGAAGTGTGTTCACTGTGAAAATTTCAAGCCCCTTTGATGCGAATTCCCCCAAAAAGATACTTAGAAAAAAAAAATCTATTTTTCTCTATTATTAATAATTCTCAGACAGCAAGAAGGTGTTTTCATTATGTAAAGGAAAATCTTTTTTTAATTCTGTTTTCAGTCATTGGTCTTTTCAGCCAATGATTTAATAATCCTGTGCATTGTACGCTAAGTTCTATTTAGGTAGTTCCGGATTTTTGAATAAATTTGACGAAACTGTAATTTATAACACACACTTTATTTTTTTTTGTTCTTGAAAGTTTCGCCATCCAATTGTAGCTTAATCAGTGACCTCACTGACAAGGCTACTGCAGGGTGGTAAAAATTTTGAGAACAAAGGAAATAATGTCAAAGAGTGTTGTAGAATTATGGGTTTGTGAAATTTATTCATAAATATGAAACTACCAAAATACATTTAAAAAATTTTTTTTAGTTAAAATTTGAATTTTTGTTATAGTGCAAAATTAGGAAGTTTCAAGAGATTTGAGAATGTCATAAATAGTAGAAGAAACAAACCTCAATCTTCAGAGGATTATAAAAAAAGTCTAACCAAAATGATCGCATTTCAAATGGGTCCAAGATTACCTTTAAAAAAAATATCACATCCTACTTGAGCAGATCGTGAGGACCACAGATTTTGGTCCCTATAAGTGGTTGTTCTTTTTAATGGATTTTCATTATATATATGTACATTGCTAAATATAATAGACAAACTGTTTATTTCATTTTTTTGTTAATTTTTCTAGTTTGCACACAAAACTTTTATTGATATCACTCAAGCCTTTTTAGGAACTTTCCGAAGTTTGTGGTTCGAGATCTTTCAACCATCAGAGGTCATAATCAAGAAAGTGTGATAGTAGTATGTAAAGAGTAATTAGTATTATTTTTTTTCATTATAAATTTCAGATTTATATTTCAAGAGTAAATCAAAAGGTTTGTCAACAATTTAGGAAAATTACCCCCCAAAATTAAATAGAGTTTATCTTGTTTTAGACAATGTATGTTCAAATGAAGAATTGTTGCCTAATTCTCTTTATATATATATGTTGCACACATAATTTTTAATGATTTAAAGACTTCTGCTCTTTGCCATTTGCAGTATTTATTATATGTACATTTTATTGATATTAATCTGCTATATATTTTCCATTCTAATAAAAAAAACAAAACAAAAAAAAAACAAACAAAGAACAAACCCAAGTTATATTTTCCTAGCTAAGATTATTAAAATGTAACCAAACTCAATACGGATTCTTAGCTGCTTTTATCAAAATAGTTTAAAAAGTCTTGGTATGGAGAATATTGTTGGTCCCAAGATGTTAACATTAATTCTTTGTGAGCCTATACCTAGAGCCAAGAATTCAACACTTCCGATTCTTGTTATAATCTTTATCAAATTTTGCCAGAGCTCTGACGGTGACTCTTTTAAAAAATGGCAGGGATATTTTTGTTCATGCCTGAGAAAAGGCACGAGGGAAAAAGGACTAATGTTTGACTAACAAACAAACAAACAAACATCTGTTTTCACACAGCTCCACATAACCATGAGTATACAAACATACACTGTGCACATTCAAAGACATGAATACATTTAGCTGTAGAAATTAAGATTTGCATATAAAGAACTCTTAACAGCAGCAAGCCAGACAATACAAATCAGTTTGAAAGACGACACTGATTAAGTGAACATAACCATTGCCATGTATTGGTTGAAGGGAGGGAGGAGGAGAGGAAAACTACGGTATATACCGAATTACAAGACAAATGGTTTACAAAAGTATTGGGAGGACTACTACTCCCTGCAACTCATCTTAGTCCCCCTAACTGTCCATACCGAGCTTCTGAAGAAGACTTCTAGGTCATAATATCAGCATAGGTTTGGTTTTTAATTATTTGTCTGTCTTATATACCGGGATATAGAGTATTTTTCAGGATGAATACAAGTCTTGAACATTTAAAAAGAAAAATGTTAGTAAAATCGAGAACATTGCTGAACTGAAACAACAAAGATAAAAATGCAACAGCCAAGAAAGAAAAAAAAAAGACAAAAAAAGAAGAAAAGAAAATTAAAGCAGCCAGGAAGTTGACGAATCCAAGCATGCACACAGATAAAATGAATACATACACTTATAGAGGCTTGGGTCATAATCCCAAAAGATGCGATCTTGAATACTGGAATCTTGAAAGATCAGAATCCCCAAAGATAAGAGATTACATGAAACCAAATCCCAAAAAATTGAAATGTTCTTGAGATAATTATTTACTATTTTAAAAGAGAAAGGATTTATTCGAGAAGTAAAAGAATAATTTATTTACCCCCCCCCCCAAAAAAAAACAATCTTATACTCCATGGTATTTCCTTGTGTTGTAAGGAACACAAAATTCAGTGATAACGGGGTTCAGGATCGCATCTTTTGGGATTATGATTAGCCCAGCTTATAGATATTACAGTATGGTAGAGTTTTCAAGAGATGAAGATGAGGTAAAAGACTTGGTACATTATACACAAGTAGAATGATAAGTTGATAAATAAACAAGGTGGGGGAGGGTCATGATGATGATGATGATTGGGAGATCAAAATGTTTGTATAATTGGGATGGTTACATCTTATGAATGATACATAGGATTAAATGGTAAGCCAAAGAAATACCAATATTTCAATGCAACTTGATTGATAAACTCATTTTAAATACAGAACAATATCTTATGAATTTAGAGAGGAAAAAGAACTAAACCACTGTTACCATACTTGATGGCATAAGAACCCTCTTGCCCCCATCCCTGAAAACCCCAGATTCATAAGGAAAACATAACCTTTGTTGTCCAGTCCTACATTGGCCAGAACTGGAGTTAAACTGGGTCATAAATGAAAGGAAATGCGAGTTTTTTTAAAATTTTTTTATTGTAATATTCCGTGCTGAAATAAGGAGAGGGTCTATATGCCAACAAATACAGTATCCAATGAATTCATTTTAAGAATTACAAACCAATATCTGATCCCTTCG
This sequence comes from Thysanoteuthis rhombus, assembly GCA_963457665.1. Taxonomy (NCBI): domain Eukaryota; kingdom Metazoa; phylum Mollusca; class Cephalopoda; order Oegopsida; family Thysanoteuthidae; genus Thysanoteuthis; species Thysanoteuthis major. The sequence continues at coordinate 68,492,746 of OY735204.1, read as the reverse complement.
GTTTTATGCCAGGAAAATATTGATATGTGCCAGAATTTGGTTCTCGAATTATCAAAAATGAATTTTTATAGAAATAATTACTCGCTCAAAAGAGGCAATATTTGTATTCACTACTAAAGAAAAAAAAGAAAAAAGGTAATCAAATCATTTAGATTTCCAATATCAAAAACAAAATGGACTTCTTTGATACCAACTCTTAGGGATAACGATATTCATTTTCATCAGAGACCAATTAACCATTCCATTGATTAAGAATAGTAATTAAAAATAAGAAAAACAAAAAAACAACATAAAAACTGAACTTGTCGCATACAACAAAATACTACGATCAAACATGAGATTAAAACCTGGGATGATATGAAAGACCAAAAATCACTTTAGAATTGAATTGAATTTTGAAACTGTAAAAAGGCTAGCAATGACTATATCCAACACATAAGTTTATAGCTACAGTGATATGGCCATGTTTTTACATGTCAGTCAGTTAAAATACTCAGTTATAATTCCAGTTTATCAATTTTGGGAGATAAGATTATCTGCAGGCAACTTGAATTGAGGTGCCGAGAACCACAACAATCTGCCATCTATGGCAAAATTGAGTTATGTATACCAGTATAATGTTCAAAGTAAGCCCTATATGGGGAGCAGGTCGGACGGATTAGGCGATGTTTTACGAAGTGGTTGAATTTCTCATTTGTGCACTTATAGTTAATACCTTTCAAGTTTTTCTGCTTTAAAATGCCAGATTATTTCTGATGAAAGTGTTTGTATCTTTAAGTAGATGCATTTAACTACACAACACAAAAGTTTAATCAAATATGTGCAATACTTTCAAAGTAATACCATTTTAAAAGATGAGAAACTTTGGATGTGTTTTTAAAAGATTTTTGGCAGAATGTATCTAGTGGATCTAAGCACCTCAATTTTAGCCTTTCAGTATATATAGGAAAACTGAAAACGTTTATCAGGTGTGACCCCCACCCACCTTCCTTTTAAAAAAAGTCAGAAGAGAAAGAAAATTCCTATTATTTTTTTGTCTCTCCCTATTCAAAATTTTTACAAAACCAGGCATCCTCAGCAGGGGTCAGGATATATTTAAAGAGGACCATAGAGTGAAATGATAATAAATAAATTTCTATTCATCCATTTATACTGTACTCCTGTTTGACAGGAGGCCCTGGAACCCATAGCACCAAAAAGTTGAGAATCATGGTACCATGCTTTGGGTCAGTTGCCTTTGCACAGCAGACCAGTTAAATATTGACAGTCTGCCAAATTTCTAGTGGTTGGGGACCACTGTAATAAAATGTTGAATTATTCCAGGATATCTTATTCCAACTCACCTGACCCCTCATATGAAATTTCTTTTTGTGACTAAGTTTTATACAAACAATATAGAATATTTGGAGCACATCTTTTTTTATAAAGAAGAAAATTTAGCAGATGATAGCTATAATGAAGACAATCTGTATTGGGTTGTGATGGAATTCTTTCATATGGTTGAAAGTTGATAAACAAACATGTCACTTGAATAATATACCACATTAACATGCTTTCTGCAGATATTAAAATTCAATTTTTTTTCCTCACACATTTTCTATTATAAAATGAATTCAAATCCCATTTATAAGCATTCAAAAATAATCTGCAAAAAGACATTGGCCATACCATATGGGATCGCATTTTCATATTAATCTTTTGATTTGAAATACAGCATACTATAGCAAGTAATCAAAAACTCCACAGAAAAAAAAAAGACTATCCACAAATTCCCATTAAAGTCCTCCTTACTGGACTACTAACAGGGAAAATAGGAAGTAAAAGAGTCGAGAGAAACCAAGCGAGTATTACAAAAAAACCATAACACCGAGTGAATGATGAAGCATTTTTGTTAGTGTCACCCTTGAAAGTAAATAGTGCCAGCCAATTTCGATCTATACCTGATCTGAAGCAAGTTATTGTGGATATGATTAAGAAATGCATTTAGCTTATTTTAGTAAGCAAGGGCCAAAACCCGATTGGCATGCAATCAAATGTCCTCCTTGAATACTATAAAATAATTCCAGAGAAAGAACAAAACCCTCCCAACCCCGACCAAACCATCTTGACTTTTTCTCTTTATAAAGAAAAAAAAAAAGAAAAAGAAAAGCCAAACAGATAAATATAATCTGTTTAACTTTTGAAAATAAATATTGAAGCAAATCAAACAAAATTGAAAATCTTTGTCACACAGTATTTCTATCAGTTCCCTAAGAAAAATACCATATTTGATAGCATAAAAGACCCCGGTTCCCGCCGAATGTTCAAAGGCTAAATGTAACATTCATGTGTCCAGTCTCACAGTGCCTAAAACTCGAGGAATTAAAAACCAGGTGATAAATGAGAGGAAATCAGTGAAGCAAGTTATTTCCCTTAATATTCCCTGCAGAAAGAATGTTAGATGAGTCTTATATGCCATCAAATACAGTAAATAGGAAGGTATGAAGCTTCCGCTAGGCCATTGCGACTAAAACAGATTAAAAAAATAAAAGTAAAATTAATGCAATATTTTGCCAGCAATCAAGTTACATTTTTTATCTTTTTCTTCAACTGACAATTAATTTGTTCATCTCTCCACCTCTGGATATTCTACATGAAAATACAGGAGTGACAGAATTAGAGTAGTGACGGTGATTTTGATCAATGTTTAAATGTTAAAAGTCTAAACAATAAAAGTCAACTTCTGAGTTTGTTTTATGTCAAGTTAATACAGATCAAACAGAAGTTCTTAGAGGCATCAAATATTTCAGAGCTTCACTCAAACCAGGCAGAAGCTATGGAATATGCATTTATGATATTAAATTTATCACCCCAAGAGGACAAATTTGACCAGTGGTCGACTTAAATGTGGGGACCCTCAATGAGTACATGTATGTGGTTTTACAAATTGTCCAGTTCTGCTGACACTTTTTGGGACACCTCAGGCATCAGGTAATGAACTTGACTCTACCCTTCAAGTGCAATAGGGAGGTGCTGCAAGTTTCTATGAATACCAATCATGGGTGGTAAAATCAAAAATACAGAGTTATGGCCCTTGCACCTATGAGACACTAGTTGTTCTATTTAATCACTGTCCCACCACAGCAATATGTGACACAAGGTCGGGCTTAACGTGGGAAGAAATAGTACCTAGTTGTTTATATGAAAGAGATGGGTAGACAAAGTAACAAGAACAAATATAAGATGTAATTTGTGTAAATAAAAGAATTAATGTAAGTATGTTACTTCCTTCTTTATGAACAGTATCAGTGAGACTTAACAATGGAACTTGTAAAGTCATTTTGGATTAATTAACCATATAAAGTGTTGAACAAACAAATTGAGGTTTTAAGCAATATATAGACTAGTTACAATTAAAACTAGAAAGCACTCAAAGAATGTATACCTTTCCCAACGTCATTGTCAGGTGAAGTAATTATGTATGGATCTGCCCCAAAATTGAATCATTCTCCTCTGCAGCTCACCAAGCACTCTTTCATTAATTCCACAGAAATTCATTGAGAACTTTTAGAGATATCATGTGGATAGACGAAAACTTTTGGCAATATTACATGGTGCAGACATAACTACGAGGTAGGGGAAGTGATTGTACACGGATCCACCCCAAAATTTAATCAATACTTTCAGTCTATTGAAAACATGAACGTACAGATATATAAAGAGGAAGAAAAAAAAAGGACATCTCTCAATTGAAGAAATATGCTTGGATCCAACCTTGTTTTTTTAAAAATTTGAATTCATTGAGTACTTTTGGAGATATGGGGACAGAAAGAAAGAGGCAACCAAATACATATACCTCCCCAACATAACTGGCAGAGGTAAATGACTAGTCCTATGCTCATCAATAGAAATTACTCGATTATCACCTTTCATTTGGAAATTTAAAGAGAAAAAAAAAAGAGCCATAATAGAAGATGCTACTGTACTCAGTTGCATAGATAGCCATTCAAGACCTTAATTGTAAATGCTAAAATAAGTCTGTTGTTGTCAGGAAAGTCAATTTCAAAAACCGAAAGTTTAAGTTTTTTTTAGAAATATTAAGGAAAAATGCTCATACTCATAGACGCCTTTCCCAACCATGGTTTTACAGAACCCTAAGGTTCTACAAAAATTTTATACGTGTATGAAGAAAAAAAAAAAAAGAAAAAGAAAAAGGGCAACTGACTTATGCTTCATTTAAGTTTTTTTTTCCCCAATAAAAAGTAGCAGTCCTAGTCATGAGGTCATATGACACTTGAAACATCAGTATTTTGACCAATGGATGACTACTTAACAAGTGCACATGTTGTAAAGTTTCTTTCATAAGCTAACTCATTGCATTTATCTACCATTACTGATTATCATTCACAATCCTATGAACGAAGACAGAACATTCTATAATCTAAAGAGATAATATTTAAACATTGATCAAATTCCTTTGTGTTTTGCCTGTGAAACAAGCAAGCAAAATAAATTGATTAGTTTTGTAAAGTTCAGCCAGGTTTTGAATTATGATACATTAAGAGTCTCCCAAATAATCCACAAAAGTGTACTGCATCATGCACAGAGGAGAGGGGGAGACAAACCAATGTACCTGGAACTGAATTTTCCTTCAATTCAAATTAATAAATTTAACAATTTTTTTTATCTATAAAAAAAAAGAAAAAGAAAAAAAAAAAGGAGAGAGGGAATGGGGGCATTACAAAATAAGAAATAGGTGGAATTGAAAAATGTATATTTATATAATATTTGATTTTCAAATTATTTCAGATAATCAAAACTTGTAATAAAAGAGCTATTTGTATGGTAGGTGAAACATTGCCTTATTGTAAAGTCTTTATCATTTCCGCCTCCTCGAAAACAAAACACACAACAGAAATATCTAAACCGAGGAAAAAAAAAAAAATTTCAGAAGAAAATACAAAAATAGAGCTAGCCTCCCAAAGACTATACATTTTAAGATTTTGCCTCTGTACAAGTGTGTTTTACTTTTCAGTGAGGTTCAAATGTATTCATAGCTTTATAACTGGGCAATGGCATCTGACATCCTCATAGATTCAAGGTTTTGGAGTTTCTAATTATGAGCCCCCACCACTACAGTTGACTAAATCAAACGAATCATTACGTGTGTGTGTGTGGGGGGGATGCTTATAATCGCCAACAATGATGGGTCTTCTCAGAGCATAGTTAAGTGACCACTTAGAAATAGCAAGTACTATGAGCAACCTGAGACCCATGTGCCCGACTAAGCAAAGATACGTGAATAACTACTATTTGAGAATAAGGTAGTAAGAAATTTAAGTAAAATAAGTAGTATTATGCACCAGTAGTTTGAATTTTTTAAAGTTTATAGCCACAGGTAGTATAGATGTTATACACCCCTTTAGATTCTCTCCAACTGCATGAGCTATCATTGGGACAAGCCCAGCTGACACCCGTGTAACTTTGATGGACGGCAGAAATTACCAATGTTTAGTATTCTGTAGCTGGTTTTTTGTGGACTTTTGTCAGTCTTAGTTCATTTTTTGAATATAATTTTCTGGCTGTTGTACCCTACGACCGTCTTCAGGTGATCATTTTTTTGGTGCTTTTTTTACTTCTTTTCTTTATCATCAGGATAGAAAAACGCCAGTCTCGGTCACATTCCATTGTCTAATATCAAGTGCGATTGATATTTTGTTCCCACAGCCATAAGCTGTGTAATTGGTGTCAAAAGTCCGTGATTGTCAGGAGTTGATGCCTTAAGGCAAAAAGCATCTTCGGACACCGTCAGTTGTAATAGTCAAATGCAAACATCTCCATGCAATTGACAAGGTGGGTGTTTTCCCCCCCTGATAATACAAGGGGGAAAACAAAAAAATATAAAAAAAAAAAAAAAGAAAGAAAGAAAGAAGAATAAACCTAATCATAACCTGAAGACAACTGTAGTGTACAATGGCTGGAATGTAATGTTCAAACAAAAAATGAACCAAGATGAGGACAAAAGTCTGCAAAATCTTTATATGGTCATCCGAAAAAATTCAGACAGGAATTTTTTTTTTAATTAATGTCTCAAACCCTAAAACCTTGAAGTTTATGGGAAGGTAAGAAGCTGCACATTCCAGTAAATTTGATACTCAATGCCAGGTTAAGGGGTAAAAAAAAAAAAAAGAAAAAAAAAAACAAAACAAATCTATAGAAAAAAAGGAGTTCATATACTCCCCCACTCCCCTAAATCAGATGTTCTTGTCCATTCTGATTACTGGGAAGAGAAAAAAAAAAAAAGAAAAGAAATCCTGCTTTGCAGCATCCCCGCCAGGTGCCAATTAGGTCTGTAGTATATAAAATAGAACATAACAAAGCAAAGGGTAGATACCTGTGCCGAGGTCCTTCGTAGAATGCTCTAAATGATCTGGGAAGAAGTTACAACAAGGGGAGAACAAATTAAAAGCAAACAAAAAGTAACAGAAGAAGAAAGGAAAAAAGAAAAAGAAAAAAAAAAAAAAGAAACTCAGGCATCAAAAATTGAAAATTATCTTGGAAAAAAAAAAAAAAAAGAAAAAAAAAAAAAAAGTCACAAAAGTCAAGATCCTCTCAGGGAATAGGAGGAAATATTTTTCAAAAGATACCGACAGAAGTCACGATAGCAACCAGTTTTGCTGCCAAGGTAAATTCCTTCAGTGATCAGAGGTTGGTATTTCAATTGAATGCATAGTTATACTAGTTACACCATCAAATTTGAGGTCAGGACCCGAGTTCAATAGTTCAATTTTTCATCATTACAGGCATCCCCGAATATAAGGTGGATGGTTGTGGACAAACATCTTCATCTGCATTGACCACTCATCCAGAAAACCGCAAATCAAAACAGAGCTGCCATTTGAACCATTAACCCTCATATTCTAAGTTGAGGGCTTTAAAAAAAATTTTTTTTTTTTTACTTAAATGTCGCAGTTATTTCAACTCGATTATAATGCAGTTGGTTTTCTTGAACCCCAACATCCACATTACATTGGGGGACACCTGTATTTTTTTATTTTTTTTATTTGAAAATAATATTGGCTCAGATGGATATAATGAATATCTAACTGTAACATAACACTAAATGTTTTTTTTTTTGTTGACAAAAAGGATAACAGTTAATTGAGTAATCTGGCCAATTGAGGAAAAGAGTTTATCAATATCGAGAAAAACCTACAAAATTCTCAAGTTGAATTTAGAGAATGAATGAAATGAATTGAAACATTTTTTATAAATACTGATTTTGCTTCAAAGACTGATTACTTAAGTCAATTCACTAAAGAGCTGAAAACTTGATACGTGGCCAGGATAAGATTTTGGCTAAAATTGGACAATTAACAGGATACACAAGTATATCTTTTGTGATATATTAGTTTTTATCACAAGAGTAACAGGCTTCAGTCTTATGTCTGATAATTCAATGAAAATTCATCAGAAAGTAACACTGTATAAAACTACAATGCAGTATTCAATTTGACCAATTATTGTTGTGATCAAGGAATCATATGGTCAACAGTAAAACTTATGTTACACAAATAGTTAGAGTATGTCCTTTACAAATAAAGAGAAAAAAAAAGAATAAAAGTCTGAAACTATACTTCATTTTCAATAAAGATAGAGTAAATGTGGATGAGTTATATCCGTGAGAGGTCTCTTTACTATGATTATGTAAGAAACTACAGGAAAATACGAAAAAAAAAAAAATTTTTTTTTATAAAGAACGAATTACAGAAAAATAAGTTTTAATGGCAAAATTCAACAGCAAAAGATTAATATTGATTTGCCTATTACAAAACAAACACAAACACTAAATGTTAGGATTTGGTTAGCACAAAAAGAAAAGAAAAAAGAAAAAAAAAAGTCACATTTAGTAAGATCAAACGTTCATAAGATGTCCAAAAGAAATAGTCAGTTTCATTTACAAAAAGATAAAAAAAATTATATGATCAACTTTAATAATGTTTTTTTAACCCTTTTTACATGCCCTTTTCACAGATAGAAAAATTACAAAAGGAATTTAAATATTCAACTCTCAATTTGAATATTCACAGCACTTATTGTCTGCTACAGCTACAGCAAGCCATTCATCAAAATCATGGATAATGTTATCAAAATCAGTCAGTCCCAAACATTTAATTTGAAATTTCATAAGCAATTTTTAAATAATGTAAAGATCTTGATAACAATAATTTACAACCATAATGAATTTATGACAAATGTAAATTGTTCCAACTTTTATATAGTTTGTTTGATGTAATCAGCCAGTTAGTTATCTAAAATACTGTCCCAAAGTAATCAAAATATATGGCCCATATATATATATGTATATACACACATATATATACATATACACACATATACATATATACACATATACATATATATATATACATATATAACACACACACACAAATAGAGCAAATATAGACTGTGAATAAACAAAATGAGAATTTTGAGTTGAAACTTATTTGGGCCTTTGGATTACTGCTGACTTTAGCTCAATGGTAAGAGCAACACCACATTGAAGCGGCTACCCTATCAGTGCGATTCTTGCAGCAGTCCCATTTTCTTCAATTGTTTATACTATTTATATCGTCTGTGCCAAATGATACGTTCACTGCGTAATAATGGGAGATCATTTCAAATAGAGTTTCAGTATAAAATAAATTTATGATAATTTCTGTTGCATCATAAATCCATTTCTTGATTGTATATCTTCCATTGAAAATGCTGGACAAAGAGCATTTTAAAATTTTTTATCCTAATCCATCACTTTTAATGAAAGATGTTTTATCTCAATTGATTATTTCTTATACAGTAGAGCTTAGAGTAATCAACTTATTTGGGATAGATCAATTTAAATTCTTTGGAAAAGATTGGAAAACATTTTTTCATGGATTTTTTTCAGTATGAACTCATTTTAGAAAATTTGTCAAAAGTTGATTCATAGAAAATTGCAAGTTTTGATTTTACAGAATTCTGAAAAGCTAATTTTTCATATGGCAGCAAAAGGGTTGAATTGGAAGAAGGATTATTTAAGGATATTCAAGTTTTCAGAATTATCCTTCCCAGTTTTTACCACCTGGAGAAATATGAATCTGACTAGGCATTAATTCAAAATGATTAATGGAAATTTTCACAGGCAAAAATTTTTTGCATTTAAAGATTTTTTGAATGCTATAAGACAGAAAAGTTTTTGGGACTTTCAATAATCCTTACCAGACTAAATGATTATAGCTATTACAGCCCGCCTTTTCTTGTTTGGTAAATAAGTGTAAATAAAAAAAAAAAATTTTGATAAGTTAAAAACCCAAACACTAACCTTTGCCTAAACTGACTAATCCTGACTCCAGATTATTATCTGAATAAGACAATAACAGCTGAGTTGCTAATGTCCTTAACTGAAATTAACATTTATTCAACAATCAAAAATATGGTGAGCTATAATGGCTATAATTATTTAGTGCAGCAAGGACAAATCAAGAGGTTCATGATGATTGGTTTCGAAATATAGAGACATTATGAAGAAGAATATAGTTTTAGCAAAACATTCAAGTTCCATAAACATTTTATAGATAAGTCAAAAAACAAAACAAGTTCAAGAGTAAAACTGAAGTCATGGATAATTGTTAAAACAGTGATATAGGTTATTATGGAAATAAGAGCAATAATTGATAAACAATTGGATAAAAGCAATTATTTTCAAGTTGTAAAATAAAATTAAAACCACTAGGAAAGAAAAATCTTGTATCTAAAATCTAAGAAAAGTAGAAAGAAAATAGAAGTGCATGAAAAGACCAAAAGATTTGTCTAGGTTCGACTACTAAGATAAAATTTTAAGTCAAACCTTTCCATGCAGTAAAAAGAAAAGTCATGAAAGGAAAAATCAATTTAAACACATTAAAGCAATTATACCTTATTCAATCCTTGCTTATGTACAACATTCTGGGATAGAATATTTTCAATTGGAGAAAGTGTTTAAATTTTAAAGTTAATTCTATTCTAATCCTGATATGAATAGAAGGAAAAAAAAAAAAAAAAAATTTTGTGCTTTTCATGTTAGATTCTTAATAAAAAATAACTAAGTCATTTTCTGTAGCTGCTTTGAAGTTAAACAGATTTCCTTTCATTTTATAAAAACTCTCGTTTTGTAATGTAGTCTACAGAAATGTATTGAGAATTCTTTGTCACAAATGAGCTGACGACAAATACCATTGGCTCGAAGTTGAGTTCTTAGCTTGAAATCATTTTAATCCCACCCTTAACACTAACTGAAAATTGACATCATAAAAGGAAGAAATGGAATGTGGTTCTACTAGGAGAAAAAACAAAAAAACCCCAAAAAACAGCCTGCAAGGATTAAGAACTCATCCATGGTACATATTTCATACATGAAATGTATCTAGTTTTTAACATTAATAAATTGAAAAAAAAAAAAAAAAATCTTGTTTTAGTGTTATTCTAAGTGCAGAAACGAAAATTACTTTATTTACTAATGGGATTTCTAAGTTGATCATCATTTTGATCCAAAAAGAGCCAAATGCAATGAAAATTTCCATGTGTGTAACCAGAAAATGTTGTAAGTGACAAATAAGAAAAAAGGTTACTAGAGCAGAATACACAGCAAACAAACAGGAAATAAAATGTGCTGCAAATGAGTTTATAAAAAAAGTGAATAACATTGGAGGAGGGATGAACCAATGGTCTTTTTATATAGGAGAAAATGTTTAGTAGGCTTCAAGTTGGTAAACTTATTGCAGTATCATCAATTTACAAAGTATCGGACAGACATATATATATATATATATATATATATATATATATAAAATGTGTGTGTGAAAATAAAAAGCTTTTTTTCAATCTGGTACAACACATCCAAAGGTATTGTCTCATTGCCTAATCACTTTTCTACACCTAAAGACATCCAAACTTTGTGTAAAATTTCTACCTCCATTTCATAAATGATGACAAACATACAAATTGAGCCAAAATGATTTATTATCAGTAAGACTGGGATGATCAAAAGTTTTAATGAATTATATATACACCTAGATAAAATGATAATACTAGATTATGAGTTACATTAGATTCATTTAACGACTATTAGTTTCTTGCAAACAACTAAAAGTGGTCTGCATTCATCAGGTGATATTCCATTCTTTGTAACTTGTGAATGTCTACTGAAAACATTCATTTGTCTTTCCTTTCTTTCTTGCTTTATCTTTAGTTAATCTGGTTTTTAGTATAGACAATTGAGTCAGTCAAGATCCACAGATAAGATATTGAGCAATCTTATGTAAATTGCTGCAATATGAATAGAAATAAATATTCATAAAAATTAAAAATGAATTCAATGACAATTTAGAAACTTTCAAAATCGTAATTTTTTTAATAATTGATCACGTTTCGCTATTTATAGCTTCTTTGAATTGATTTCCAAATTCATACCTTATCGGAGATCCTCATCCATTATAGGCAAAGCTTCCTCCCATTTTTTCCAAATACAAAATCTGAATTGATATTTATGAATATTCAAAAAGTCTCCGATTATAATGAGTGTGTTAAGGGTCTGAGAATTCCAACTATGATATAACCTGTACATGATAATGAGGGTTACCAGTTTAGCTATTTTAGAGACGCATTATTATTTTAGGGTCTACCATCCACCTGCGTTATAACATGAGCTGTGCAATAACTAACTGCATAATAATGGGTGTGGCCAGTAGTAAAATATATAAAATATTCAACTTCTGGCTTTATAAATACTGTATATCCAAGCTTATCATTTCATTTGTTTTTAGTTATCTGAGCATCCCTCTCTCCACATGGAAAAGAATAAAATTATTTGCTTCAGGCTGTTTAAAAACAGTTATGAAGTGTTAACAAGCTTCAGTAATAGAGAAAAGATGGGGAAAGAAAAGAAAAGAAAAAAAAAGAGAGAACCACCCAGGAACGGACAGGCAACTGCTGCCCATTGCAGCCTTTTCCCAAACCCTCTTGCAGAATGGGCAAAAAGTTTAAGACATCAGCAATATTTAGGGTAAGAGAGAACAAAAACAAGAACACAAGGCTAAAAAAAATTCTAGTGCACGCTTACAAACCGAGAGAACAGTTTTGCAGAAAAGGATTCCTCTGATAAATCTAATTTGTTTAAATCTAAGATTCAAAATATGAATAACCATGATTATTCATTTCTCTTTTTTTAAATATTGCCACTTCAGTTTCATTTAAAATTTTTTAAAACAATTATACTGATTGATAAAATTTTTTGTTCTTTTAAAACTATACATAGGGTTACCCCAAAATGATTCGTACCCAATCACAACTTTGGAAAGAAACCCCTGGTCATTTTGTCCCTTCAAATTGTAGCACATTCAAAGTCATTTTGTTGTGAGCAAATGAGGTGTGAATTTTGCAGGTGAGAGTTAACGTTTGTTGGTACTAACTCCAAGACCAATCATATCTCATCACCGGTCAGATGATGATCTTGATCAAATGCGTGGCCAACTTTTTCCAAATTTGTCATTTCAACTTGTTCAAGGTCAGCCAGATTGCGGTTGGTTTCCAAGTGATATTTCATCACAATTGAAAAGTGAATACCACTCCTATTTAACTTTTCCCTTAAAGCATTTCGAAGCATTAGTTTTAGTAGCAGCCCCCCCGACTTTTATGCACATACTAATTAGTGAAGGAAAAAAAAAAAATTAAAAAAAAATAATTCATATATATATATATATATATATATATATGAATAACCAAACCTATGGAATAGGGGAGGAAAAAAAAAAAACAAAAACGAATATATATATATGTACACACACACACCAACAGGCCTAAAGAATGGGGGGGGGGAATGAATATATACGTATACACATACATAACCAAACCCATGGAATAGGGGAGAGAGAGGAAAAAAAAAAAAAAAAAAAAAAAAAAAAACCTCAGTGAATCCAGATCCACACCATGTAGTAGATATCTCTCCACTAATCTTCATCAAACTTCTCTGACTATTTTGAAAATGACACTATGTGTAGCATAATTTCAGGAATAAAGACGATTTGTTCAAATAAGAGGAAAATTTAGAGAAGTTAAGAAACAGAAGTTGGTCTTTTCTGCAAATACTGTAGATAGGAAGAACTCAAATCAACTTGGAATAAGAAGAGCAGGAATTACAGAAGTGCATTTCTAAATAGAGAAAATGATGGCACAATAAAGTGTTGATGCTGTTGCCACTACTTCAAATCAGAAACTCAAAATAAAACCCAAGTGAGGGAAATTATAACTGGATACAGGCTTTGCCATACAGAACAGAGAGCAATTAAATGGAGATATATTGCTTTCTACCCAGATCAAAGGAGTTTAAGAGCAAGGAAAGAAATTCAAAAATATATCTATATATATGAATATAAGAGAACAATAATAAAATATGCAACAAATGTGTGTTTATGTATTCAGTTAAGGAAAGAAAAAAGTGCTCAATACCATTAGTAGAACAGTTACAAAATGAGTAAATATTTCTTTCAATGGCTCATGAACATTAGAAATCCTAATGAAACAACGTAAAATCTGTAATGGTCCACTGAAAAAAATATCTACTCATTTTTATATATAAATGAATAAAAGAAAAACAAGGGAAAATAGATATTCAGAGGGATATTTGGAACTAAAACTGACATGATGCTAGGTCCAAGTTATGTCTTCAGCTATGAAGTCCCACAGTAGTCATTTTAGTAAAGGCTCATTTTTCAGGTGAAGGAATTCACTAAAACTAACAAACTTTGCTTTCCAGGGAGGTGCAGTGAGCAGTATAGAAAATGGCACAGGCAAACTGATCCAAACTCCAGCGGAGACAGTTTGTGTTCACTTAGCACTTGATTCCCTTGGGGAAAGGCAAGATTCTATCTCTTCCCCCTCCAGCTATGGGTAAATTATTGGGCAGACAGGGCTTTCTGGCCTGGGTTGGTAACTTATTCAGGAGATGGAAAACTGAATTTTTAACTCCAACCTCCTGTGAAAATAGTAGGGAATGAGTTCAAGAAAGGTATGATTTATGGGACTCTAGTGAAGCTTCGATGGACCTAGCAAGCCAGAAATATATTGAAATAAATTGCTAAAGTGAAATCAAGATGAAAAATAGCAGATGAAATGATGTGACTGCAGTCTCTTCACATCTCAGGACGAGTGAAAAATTTAAAAAAACAAATGAAAACAAAACAAAAAACTTCCAATGAATTGTATCTCTATCATGAAAGGTTTGCTACATAGCTGAGATTCCATACTTTTTAAAGTCTATTGGCAAATGAGCTGGCTTCATTGTTGACAGTAGGAACTTGCTGATCTATGAATCTGGTTGACTACAATCATTAATTTATCATAGAATCTTTTCATCTACAAATAAATGATTATTCAAACAATACAGCTACCAAGTTCCAAACTAATAATTAGCAGTCACACCGTATCATCAGAAATTAAAAGAAAAAAAGGAAAAAGAAAAAAAAAAAGAAAAAAAAAAAGAAAAAAAGAGGAAAATGGTTCTATAGTAATTTTACAAGATGCTACGACAGACAAAGAATAAATTTAAACAAATCATTCACAGCTAAAAATTTGATTTAACCATATTTATTTAATATTAAATGTCGAGAATTTTTAGTAAGAAATTTTCAGTTATTTTCTGTTAGGAAAGAAAATGAAAGGAAGAGAAAAAAAATCTCAACTATTCCAGATTAACCCTTTCAAGACTCCCAGGACATATACATTCTGATGTTTCTAAGACTGCTGGGATATATATATGTCTTGTGGTTCTGTCTTATGAATCTGAGACACTTTATATCAGGCATTTAACAAATTGATAGTTTAGTCTTGAAAGGGTTGAAGAATCAAATAAAAAAATTAATGTTTAACTGTCCCTGTTCAGTATGGCACATGTGACTGTGACCAGAAGTAGCAGCAATGGTGCTCAAATTTACCTGTCAAAAGGTGTGTGCTGCCCGGACTTGGGTAAGTTACAGTATATTGTGAAGATTGTGAAGTATAATATGACAGTCCTGTGAACGGAGGAGAGAAATCACACCTGTTATACAGAAAGATGCTTGAAAACATTAACACATAAGCAGACCAAAGTAAAATATTCTCTATTTTGAGAACTTGAGTGAGACTGTAAAGAAAAGGAAAAATCATCTCTAATTCTTTTTTTATTTCCTTCATTAGATGAACCAATGTCAGCCATTATCATTTTTGACTTAGTTTTAGTAGTTTTCCATTGCAACTAATCAGACTGTCTAGGAGAAATGAAGAAGTTTAAGGGTTAGACTTTGATTGTCACTGAACCGTGAAGGGTCTCTAGTAACTCCATCTGTAGAGATTATATATATATATATATATATATATATATATATATATATATATATATATATATATATATAAATAAATAAACAGGCTCCACAGACCTTGAGAGATGCAAGTTGACATCTTGCCTGGAGCATATTCTTCATTTTCCAATCAGCACTGTTTACTCACTGCCGTAGACCAACAGTCTAAGTAATCACGATGAAAAGCAAGTGAAATAAGCCCTTCATCAACTGGTCGATTTTCTTTCAGCTATGTAGTACCATTTGGTACTAATACAGGTATTGCATCAAACGGACAGGGTATCTAGGCACGATGAAGTGCTGAGTAAACCAGAGTTTACTCTCAGAGTTTCATTTAAATAATAATGACCCAAGACAATACTGTTGCTCTACCAGTAAGCCAATGGTGACAGAAGTGTCTTTCAACCAGAGAGAGGGTTAAAAAGAAAGAAATACTAGTCAAAAAGTAATAATGAAAACTCATAATTTTTGATTTTGAGGAATTAACTATAAACCATGACTTACCTAAGCTTGGGGTTAAGAAAGTGGTAGGAGAAATAGAAGAGAGCATACTATAGACATTAGCACATACTCTGGAATAATTGTTAGAGTATATGAATATTGTACTTGGAATGACCTTAAGGCAAGTGAAGGCACACATTTATGAAAGTCAATCACATCCAACTTTGTTCATTAATTCCAAATAAAATAATATCTACAGAATCATCAATTTTGACTAGTTTCTAACTTCATCTCAACTTTCAGTTGCTTTTAATCATAACTTTCAATCAGACCATAATCCCATACAACGATGAAACAGTGTAATCAGAAAATAAAGAGCAAGCCCAAGGTGAGAATCGAACTCACATCCTCTAGCCGGAGGGTGTCCAGTATACGCCTGGCCGCTTTCAACCATTCCACCACTGGGACTTGATAGTTAAGCAGAAGCTGATTTTACAGCTTAAACTCAAGTTCTTATAACCAATATTCCTTGCTGTTGATGCTTACAATTGAGACCTAGCAGTCTTTTTGGTATGATACTTCAAATTTGTCAAATTTTATTCTTGGATGAAGTATTGCAACATTATTATTGATTTTGATTGGTTTTTACCTTCATCCTAACTTTCAGTCACTTTTTATTATCATAATTAATAATAATGTTACAATGATTTATCCAAAAATAAAGTTTGAAAAGTTACAAAAGAATGTAACAAGCTGTTCAGAATAGCCAAAATAAAACGGTGACAACAACCCAGAAATTCCATTATGATAATTAGAATTCTCCTTCAATTGAGAAGTGATTTTTCTTTCGTATTTTCTTTTAAAAGACAAAACTCTCATCCTAGACTCCAATAAAAATTGGATCATCATTATTGTCCACTACGGTCGATAAAAGTGTTGGTTAAGCATTGCAGTTTATTGAGTGGCCGTAGGTTCAATCTCTGGGTCGGGCAGTGGAATCCAGTGGAACGAGCAGATTCAGCATCAAATAGACAAATGATCAATTATGAGAAATCCCCATGAACAGCAGAATGAGAACAATCTACCCCCATGGATTGAATAAAGAGTTAATTCAGAAATTCTGAAAACATGACCAAATATAACAGGCACCCGCAGGAAGCTGGAGGGTAGAGAAGCAGAAACATTGTGAATATAGAAATAATCAAGATAGGAGCAACCATTTGAGTAGATCAGATAATAAAGAGTCACTGAATTCTGCTTTGAGAAACTGGCAAAAACTATGGGTAAACTTCTTGGCAAAGAAGACAAAAAAAAAAAATTCAGGTGGGCTTGTGGGGTAAACTTTTGAAAGAGTACGAGGCTATTTGCAAAACTATGCACAGAAACTATATCTTCAATAGTGATATAAATGGAGAGTTCAAGAATTTATCTTTACATGATGCACCATAACATTCCATAATAACAATACACTCTTTGCAGAAGCACATGCCTTCAAGAAGTGTAAAAAGTATTCATTCATGACAAAATTTGATTCGGGAACAGTTTGCTTTAAATGACACTTCCTAGAAGGGATAATCAACTAATATGATAATACAGCATATTCTGATGGTAGCAACAGAATATTGTTACATGGGTTGTTGTAAGATGGCTAAATTTGATGTTAGGTTTGATCATTAACTGAAAAGGGTGTTTTTGAAGAACATTAACAAAATTAACCTGATCTTAATTTACCAATGTTAACCAAATGTTCAAACTAGTTAGAAAGTCATCTTTTAGCCATAAGTAAAAGTTCTGATAAGAAAATCCTGCCACTTCCTTCAAAAATGGTCAGTCCTAGCATTTGCTAACCCTCCATACGAGATGAGCTGAGCAGAACTACTACTACTACTAAAAAGAGAAAATATTTACTGGCAGTTAAATCGGACAGATTGGAAATTTGTGAGTGCATGAAAAACAGTTTACAATATTTACCATGGATGTGGGTCCCAGGGTGTCCTTCGTGAGCCTGGCCAGGCATCTTAGTGATAGCCCTAGAGGGGAATGCAAACGAGCCGCCTGGGGTAGCCAGGGGGCCAGAGGGTGCAACCTTCCGGGGGCTGGTAGGTTCCGAAGTAGGCTGGGACAAAGAGGCTACATTTGGAATCTGGACTGTCAATTGTTCAGGAATGGGTGTTTGTATTGGTGCTGGTTGGGGCATAGACCGTACATCCATACCAAATCCTGGTTTAACCAAAACCTAGAGTAATTTGGATAGAACAAAAAGTTCAAATCAATTTTATTTTAATCATAATTATTTGTAGGTTGGAGAGAAAATTCATTTCAAATTTTGCAAGCAAAATTCAGAGAGTAACTTCAAGTTGTGGGAGTAAAGGCAAAAGCCTGTTTATATGTGACAAAAGTTGAATTCATCAAGATCATCATCATCATCATCAGAACAACCATCCCCAAAATATACACTGCTGTATATTAACCAAGGAAGGGCTAATGGTGTCATGGTGGACAATAAAATCAGCAAGCAGAATTCAAATTCTTGCTGAGGCTGTTTATATTCACTTCTAACTAATGCCTTTAGTGAAGGCAAGAATCCATCTCCATCCCTTACAGCTATGGGTAAAATAGCAGGGAAGACTGGGCCCTCTAGCTTTGCAAAGGCAACCAGTGTAGAAGAACAACTGATTCCTAACCAGGGAATAGAGCCTCTGTAAGGTAGTTGGATGCCAACTTTGATGCTCTCATGGCAGCTCCTGCAGCCACGCTGATCCTTTTCTTTGTACTCAATTGGCTAGGCTGTTAATTCTATTGACTGGGTACTGCAGGCTTGTGGCCGAGAGAGTTCAGTTCAGTGTTGTTCCATTATCTATCGAAAATGAAAGAGGCCTTCTCCACTCTTTTCATCTTAATAATGTCCTTTGTGAGACATTGATAATTAGTGTTCTCCATACATACCTAACTTTCAAGTTAATCATATAACATTGTTGTAGCAAATTTCCTTCAAGAGTTTTGCCAGAGCCTTCAGGAAACAAGGGTGGCCTGTCGGTTAAGAGGATGAAGAACAGAATCGGAGAACAGAGTTCAAACTCTAGCTGTTAGTGTTACCTTTGCACGTATGCACTAAGGAAAAGCACTGGTTCCCTCTGCTAAATGTAAATAACAGGGAAATCAGATTCCTTTAGCCCTATAAAGGCAGTCTATCTTGGACATCAGGCTAGCACCCCAGCCCAGTAAAAAACAATTGCCACGATATCATTTCCTCATGTGTCAAACAAATGAAAACAATGCTCAATTGTTTATAGGTTTTCCATTTTAATTTCAATTGAGATAAAATTTATTTGTTTCTGGAGCAAGTGGGAAATTTCTTTGTTCTGGGTCCCCTTATTCAAGTAGAAATTGGGTAGCAATTAGAAAACTTGTAAATGGATGAAGGTGGTGGAGGTAAAGATTGTCCTGGAGCAGCTGACCAGCTATTTTGCCGATATGATGCCACACAAAAACATCCCACTTCTAATTTGTTAATTCTTTGTTTAATCAGAAACTAACCAGTACATAAGTTCTACAAAATATTTTAGCACAACGATATAATTAGCAGAAGAGGAGGGGGGTAACAATAAGCATAATTTTTCTTTGAAATGATAGACATAAGACTCAAGAATCAGCCTGTTAACACTTTCAAGATTAACTTAATTGAATTTCTTAATCGCTGAACTGAAAATTTTTGGCAGATTTCTATAAAAGTTCTATGGGACATCTATATCCCAGCAGTTAAAGAAACCTAAGGATATATAGGTCCCAAGAGTCTTGAAAGGGTCAAAAAGGTAATATTCTAATTGAGGAATTTTGAATACAATGGATTTCAACATGCTAAAAGATTGACATTTCTATTGAAAGACCGAAAAAAGTCACTGGTTCAAAGTACACCTTGCGTAAAGAGTAAAATGCTAAATGTCACTTTAAAAGGTAGAAGGAAAAATTTCTTATTCTTACCTCTCCATCAATGTAAGCCATCTCTCCTCTAACAACGACCCGACGGACGATACCACAAACTTGGCGTCCGGCAAATGGAGTCCATTTACACTTGCTGAATTTGGTGTATGGTGGAATTGTAATTTTGGTGTCCAAATCAACTTCAACATAAGTATCTGGCTGATCAGGAAGGTTGAAGATCTTCTTTGGATTTGTGTGCAACCGAAGAATGATATCCTTTAAGAAAAATCATTTTTGAGAAATTTTAAAACCTTTTAATTTACTCATGCAGGATCCTAATTCAGAAAAAAAATAGAAATTTACTAGTGAATTTTTTTGCATAACTTTATGAATGCTTTAATTTCAATATCCAGCTCTACAAAAAGATAGATCTGAACAAAGGTTTGAAAAATTGGGGGATTGTTTCAGTAGTTAAACATCGCTTTGAATTATCTATAATATTCTACTCGGGTCCACCTTCTTTCCTGCATTCAAATCTAACAATTTTAATAAAAAGTAGGGAAGAGATAAAGGAGAAAGGAAAGTTTAATGAGGGCGGGAGAGAGAAGGGAGAAATAGTCAAGTAGTTAACTGAGGAGGTAGGAAGATTCTTTTTTTTTTTTAACAAATGAACCTAATCCAGGTTTGAATGATATTCCGGATAAAACGTGGACAGGCAATGGAGACTGGAAATGATAAGGAAAGATACAAGCAAAGGATAGGAGAAGAATAGAGGCATGTAATCATGGAATTTCCATGGGTCCAACTAAATCTTTTTCAACACTTTGAAACATTCAGTGTTAACGAATAACCAATGCAGGTGGAAAAGAGAAACTTACATCTAAGGTGAGTCTTCCTTCATTGACTGCATTTAAGAGTAAAGGAAGCATGGTTTCCAAACCAGGAAAGCCAGGAGGAGGTTTACTGCTGTCTTTTTCTTTGACACTGTGAGGAGCTACAGATCGTAAAAATAAAGATTATATACATCACTGAAAGATATTTGTAGAAAAGGAGATGTAACGAAAAAAGATAAGTTATCTGCTTTTATAAAATGCCACACGTACATTTGCTCCCCGGCTTACAATCGGGTTCTGTTCCGACTGGCAGGTTGTATCTCAAAATGGTTGCAAGTCTGACAAATCGTTCTATCATTATTACCTACCTTTTATCTTTAAAATACGATGGTTCGTTTTCTATTTCGTTTTAAAAGATTGTAGGGAATACAAGAGTAAAGGTGACAGTTTTTACAAGTGCATACATACGAGCATTGTTTTACACGTATACAACCAAGAGTAATATTTATGGTATTTACACAGTATGCTTGCTTTTTTAGTGTACAAGTGTAATTTATATACACCCTTGCACTCATATGTGTATGACCGAGAAATATTTTCTCTATTCAACTATAATTTTTGAATTTAAAAGTGTTAATTTTTATATCTACATATTTCAGCCGTATGTGCGGATGTTTGAGTACATCGCAAGTAAGGGAGCAGGTGTATGATTATATTTTTTTGTCTTGAACATTTGTCAAGGGAGATAACCATTCAGAGTCAATTATAGGAATGGCCTTCCCCTTCTGCAAATGTATAAAAAATCCAGGTTAATTCTGATTGAACATGAACAAGAAAATGCAGAGCAATGTCTTCGATACTTTTTTAAAAATGCGATTGCATGATTATTCAACTACTTGGGTTATTTTTTCTTCTTTCTTTTGTGTAAACTAGTGTTATAGATTCGATGGGAAGGGAAACAAAATCAACGCAGAGGATACATAGTGCGGGACAGGAAAAGAGTGACAGTAGTGAGAGGTTGGCAGGATAACAGTGGACAAAAATGAACTTTACAGGTGAGGTAAAGAACTCACTATATCAATTGAGGGTACTAACTCTAGTGCAATTGTAAGCAAGCCAGCCTTGTGAGACCAATCCAACAAAACAAATTCAATCCTCACCAAGAACCCAACTACTATGGCCTTGTACCACCTCAAGATAAGTTCTACTCTACATATAATGTAAGTATATGACGCCACCAGATTTGGGTTTCTGTACCTCATCCATTGAAGCATGAATGAAAAATCAAATAACTTGTCCAAGGTCTAGATGATTTCTCAAGATCAAATCTGAACTATGAATAGAATGAGACTATATATTTCAATTTGGGGGAAAAAAAAAAAAAAAAAAAAAAAATGAACCATCTTTTCTCCCCATAAGTTGAAGGGTGAATAGTAGGAAAGACTGGGTTCTTCAGCAATTGTTGGCAACCAGTCTAGGAGATGGACAAGTGAATTCAAACCGGGGAAAGTTTAGTGCCGTGCGAGCAACTGAGTACTTAAGTGTTCCCAAAATGTACAGTTAACAGGGGGCTCTGGTGAAGCAATCTAGGGGTAGATTATAATAAATTGCTTGAGTAAGAAAAGAGAGAGAGAGGGAAAAAAAAGAAAAAAAAAAAGGACAAAATAATGCAACTGCAATCTCCACCTACCCATGACACCTCAAGTAGAAGAATTAAGAGGGGAGGAATGCAAATTATGGCCATGTACTTAATTATGAGAAGAAATCCCCCCCAACCACCACCAGTGTCGAAGGGTTTGGGCAATTTAATCCATCCTATTCATCCTGTTTCAGTAATCTAAATACAAGGCAATGAAATATTGTGAGAGAGAGAAGAGAGAAAAGAAAAAAAGAAAAGCAAATCAGACTTGGCATTCTCACCATGGTCAGTAGCAAAACAGTCAATAACATCCATATTATCCCACAGTGCTTGTTGATCTTCAGCTGTTTGCAGACATGGTCGGACTTGGCATCGGCCATCTCCAATTCTGGCTTTGTCCTCTACAGAAAGGAACAGATGGTGTGGGGAAGCTTCGCAAGTGACTGGAATTCCCATCTCTTTAGCAGCTTTGATGATCATTATCTACAAGGAAGAAAAACGATGCAGGATACCAAATTATTACAATACACACCCTCGCATACAAACAATAATAGCTAAGCTTGTTTGCAGTATTGGGAAAGTTTTCTTTCAAAAGAACCAATTCTAGTTCAACAGAATTCAAAGATAAATAGGTCGCCCTGTCTGTCTAGTTAGACCTGATTAAGGACTCAGTTGAATGTGTACTAGCATCGGCTGCTGCACATGAAGGCTGATGGCGGTATCTGAGTTGTCGGCACTTTTCTTCTCTCTCATCTGACCAACCAGGTGAACTTGTTTTTCCTCAGCAGTGGTGATGCCGACACCCTGTTGCCAGACACAGCAATCTGCAATTGCCCATATCAGCAGACTTCAGGTCACATTTACAGACGTCCCTGTATTGCAGCAGCGACAGGTCATTGATACCTTAACACTTATTCAGAACAGTGCTGACAGCTATCCCATGATTCGGTTCAATTTTTTTTTCTCATCAAAATACCCCCCCCCCCAAAGAGAAAAAGAACATTTACCTCTTCTTTACGTGCAACGTGGCAAATATGCACAGGTCTTTGATAAAGTTCTGCAAGTAAAATTACAGCGGCAGTTGTCGTTCCTTCAGCATGCACACAGAGAGGTAGATTTGATGGCCAGCACTCAAAATGCTGTGGTAGGAAAAAAAAAGAAAAAAAATAAATAAATAAAAAATAAAATAAAATAAATAAAAAGATTCGTTTATTTATAACACATAACAGTAAGAGTAAGGAAAAAATCCGCGAAGTCATTAAAGACAATCCGTGAAAAGATGAAAGATATCTAATGTCTTACTGCAATAAATAATTTAAAAATCCTATATATTATCCAGTAAGTAAGTACCACTCTGATGCTTCCTGAAGGAAATATCTCTTCTTTGGTGTCTCCTCAGACCAATAAAACTGGTTGATTCATTTGTTTAAACATTTTCTTGAATTTTATCACTCCATTTCCTCCATTTTAATGTTTTATTGCTCATGAAGTGATTAAGGGTGGCAAGAAGTCAATTGCTGCCCTAAGGAGCCAAAGCACCTTACAGCAATGAAATTCAAGTTCTTATCTCCCATCCTTTCCTTCACTACCCACTTTTGCAATGTAATGAACAAGGGGAAAGAGGGTGCTCAAATTTCAATCTCCACCTATACTGTCATCCATTCATTAATCCTCTTTTACAAATCTGAAGCTTTAAAAAAAAAAAAATTAAAAATAAAAGTTATAGTAATCTTAGACCATAGGAATATAGATTAGTTCCATTTGCCTTTGCATATTGTAGTTACTACAGATGATTTCCATAGGTAATAAATTACAAAAACACTTAATTGCAGCAATATATGAGATATTGAAAACCCTAACATGAAATCCAACATGTATGACAAACATCAAGTCATGTATACCACAATAATCTTCAAAACCTACTCTATTTGGATAGCTCGTCACATGGATTGGATGGTATTCACGGAGTGGTCGAAATTCTTATTTTGAAGAAGGTATTGTCAACTGCTTGGTACTATTTTCTTGAGTATATGTCACAGTAAGGTATTGTGCGATTATAGTTGAATGCGTTTGACGATTTTCCCTTCAAAATGTGCCATTTTTTCTGATGAAAGTATTCATATCATAGATTAAGTGCTTTCAGTTACAGAACAAAAATAAAAAAAATTAAATGGAAAATGTGCACAGTTTCAAAGTTATGAAATTTAGAGAACCAAGACAATTTGGACGCATTTATCTCCTTTTCTTTAAAATGTTTTGCTGAACGTACCTTATGATTCTAGGTGCTTAATATATGTGAGAGTAATGATATGTTGGTTGTCAACAGCCATGGAATTTTCACAAGTCCAGACAGTTAGTATAATAAACTAATAGAAACTCAAAAACACAACTTACTTTTTGCCAGTCGGACATGCTATCAAGTTTGAGAGTTGTGAAGGTTTCATTCAGATACATTTTCAAGGCAGCTGCTTTACCACCGATTTGGACCAAAGTTTGAGCATTATCCTTGCTGGCACCAACGTAGATGCCGTAATCACAGTGGGCAGAGTTTTTGGCAAGCTAAAAAGGAGGAGAAAATTCAAAGGAACGGTTTTGTTTGAGAATAAAATTGAATGATTTAAAGCTGAACATGAAACTCTACAATGATTCTGGAGAGAATTTCAAGAAACTGTAAAAAGCCTCCAAGTTAGATCATAAACAATCCTTTTGGTACAAACCGATATTAACAAATAAAGTGAGAGAGAAAGTTTTTAGATTTTACTTTCACAGAGCAATTACAACTAGTAACCATATGCTGGCTTATAAGATGCAGTTTTCAAGGGTATTCGGTGGACTACAACTTACTCCGACTCATCCAAACCTCATAACTATCAATAACAAAGAGGTATCAACTGATGTTCTGGATGAATAAAAATTATTTCCTAAATTTAGGTAGTAAGAAGGAAAGTTGTTTTGCCAACATTTTTCAGAAGTTCTTCGAGCAGAAAAGTTTTGGTTAGGCTTGGCTGGTCTGAAAATTTATTTTAGTTTGAAGGGAAAAATTTAACCTGTATTTTGAAGAGAGCGAAGAAAGAGATAATAGTGAATAATAGTACGTAGTACAATATCCATACCTTTTGGGTAAAGTTGAAGCTACTTTGGTCAACAACAGCAGGTTGAGTATTTGGCATGGCGAGTATAAGTGTAATACCTCCAGCAAGGGCAGCAGCTGTGGCTGTCCGCCAGTCTTCCTTGTGTATTTGTCCTGGTTCTCTGACGTGAACGTGAATATCAATTAGGCCTGAAAAGCAACAACCAAAGAGGAATGTCAAGTTATACTAAATATTGCAGAACTGTGTTCCAGAGAGAAATCACAGAATATCTTTTCTTGTGCATGGAAAGACATTCCGCCAACTAGACTGAAATGATTTGCATCTTTGAATAAGCACATGTTATTCATTATAACTAATACAAATCCAACCAGACCTAAACAAAAGACCTTATAATAGTTCTGGTTAAAAAAAAAGAAATCAAGGAAAGGAAAGATTTTAAAACCAAAATCCTACATAAAGTCTGTAAGATTATGGTACCTTGATGTAGTAATTAAAGATGGCCATTATTGTTCTGGTGCAAAACCCCTTACAGAAACGTGGCATCACCAACAACCGTATTTGGATGCGAATTTCAATGGTAAAAATGGACCTACAATTTTGGACCAAGACTCTATAGAGAGGAGGGCAAGAAAATTGTGAAATTTTTAGCCCCTCCCCCACTAATATTCTTTTTATATAGGGGTTATAATACACCTGTGAATATTGTATGGGAAGAAATACAGTATTTTAAAAATTTTCTTATATAATCGTCAGGCAAGTACCGTGGAATGAAATTCAAGTTCTGTCCAGAACTATCTAAACAACACCTAAGTGGTTGATAGAAGTCAAGGACAGATAAATAAGCCTCACTTACCAGGCAGACGTACAACACGACGGGAAGTCATGCAGTCACACTGAATTTTCATGGGTGGTGCTTCTTTAACGCGGCGGAGTGCCTGACAAAAAAGAAATCGAAAGTAAATAGAATACTGTAGATACTCATGTATAATCTGCTACCATAGATAATCTGCCCCCCTACCCCTGGGATTAAGCTTCAATTTTAAATGAAAAATGCATGATTAATATATATTCCTGACACCTTTCTCTGATCTAATTGGCATCTTTGAATGTTTGCCACGGGTCAAAATTTCAACTTGAGGTAATAGTGATTATGACATCACTTTATTTAGGTGACCCAGATATAATCAAGATGTGTGGGTTTGAATGCCACTATAGTTTGCCATGTTCATGGAGCCTATTTACTTATTCAGTTGAAAGAATCCTCACGGAGGGAACGAGAGATGAGAGACTTTTCCCATCCTAAATAAAATTTGGGTTGTTGTAGAATACCGTAGTCACAGTCAGCCAAATGAAACAATATGTTTAAAAGGCAATTATCAATTTTTGATTTCTATTTTCCTTCATCTGAACATGGCGTCAGAAAGCTCAGGAATGAAGAATAGGCTTGAAAGTTAGATTTTACCATCAGCAAGCCGTTAATGACAGACCAACTGGTGCGTTTAATCAGGCTTCCCCATGGCTAAAGGGACACGAGTTCAAGTCTTGCTATTCTTTATTTCCTATCCAGGCCGTTTATTACTATAGATTGATAGCCAGAGTAAAGTTGAAATTGTAAAACGATTAAAAGAATTAAAATGAAGGACGATAGTAAACAAAAATTCGATAATAATGGTTTACAATACTTCATATAATGAAAATAAATGATAAAAAGTTGGTATCTTGGTTACAATAGTCGAATACATTGATTACAAATATGCGATTATGGTCTTTGCATTAGTGGAGGCATAGAGATGAGAGTCTTCGTTCACTTCACACAACTACCCTTGGAAAGGCATGAATCCATCTTTTCTTATAGAACATAGCTGCTTGATAGGGTGAGGGGGTATGTTGCTGCTCTTGCCAATTAGTTCTATATAACTCAATGATGCAACAGACGGGTGCATTTCATGATTAGAAGATGAGCCATTGACCAGATACATGGGAATAGAAATAAAAATTTCCTTCAAAATTATTATGCAAACATAACAAAAAGTAAATTTTTTTTCTCTCCAGAAAAAGACCAATTTTTAACAGCTCATCCAACAGCTTTAATTTTTCATTTTTGTTAATCAGATTTTACACTAGTCAGTCTTACCACTGTACATGAAAACTCAAAGATGTTTTTGCAATCTAGGCAGCTCTAGCTCAGCATAAGATTAGAGCTTCAGTTCTGTTTGCTATCTTATGCTCAAACCATTAGGGAAACAATTACAACAAAAAAATAATGCAGTTTATAGCAAAGTGATACCCTCTCCCTCGCACAAATAACATTATGCATATACATAAACTCTCCAGACAGAACCAAAAAATTACCTCAACAAACAGCTTAGTACACTTAATGTCTGTGATGAGTGGTACAGAGTAGTCCACAGCCATACGCCGTGTCTTGTAGCCCTGTGTGATGAAGGAGGATGCACGGTAGGAGCCACCGTTTCTCATGGGAAGGTTGATGACCAAGTCAAACATGTTCTCTGCCAAGTAATCAGCGATCGTTCTTTGCTCAACACCGTTGCCATTTTCACACATATCTTCATACGGCCAATCAACGGCTTTGATCTGAAAAGGCGCAAGGAGGAGAAAATTAATGAAAAATACGATCACATTAAGGCAAAGGCCAAAATAAAACCACAAAATTGAAAAGTGATAAGCAGCTTGAAAAAAGAACAGTTGAGATCTGCTTAGAAGGCCTCCGGGAAATCTTTAAGCATATGAACAGTCAAAGTGGAGAATACGAAACTTGTTTACACACAAGTAGATTCCAATGGAGTAACATGTTTGGAATTATATTTTGCTTCAAAGTCCAAGATAAATGATATAACAATGACATTTGAATAAACTTTCATGAATAAGAAATAAAATAAAATGTACTATTTCCACAAAAATAATAGATGGGAAAGATTTAAGAGATCATAAAAAAAAAAAAACAGGCTTAATTACAGTTCTTCTATTTATTGCATGTTAAAACAGGGGCTATACGATTCTCAAATAAATAGGAATGAACCGTGTTAATAGTCTACACTACAAAAGTAAGACCCCTAGTCTGGATACAAACTAACAAAGATAAAATAAAAAGATCATAATAGCCAGGAAACTGATGTTATCTTCATTTCATTTTTATCAGAAGAAGCACAGTCAACCGCTGTTATTATTGACATTCATTACTGGAGTTGATGTAATTTTTCTACTATAGCAAGAACAAGAAATTACGGGTGTAAATCAATGTGTAAAATTCACATATCCAACTGCAATTTGAATTGATTGCCCAGAGGCTGTCTTACTGACCAAGCTAAGTTAATGAGTCAATATATCAATATCAATGAAAATTTATCACATAGACATGCATGTGCTTATTTCATTCTAATAAATAAATCCATTATAGAAAAATTTATATTTTCATAATCTTCATTCATTATACATACAATAGAAAAGTTACAATAAACATCTTCAATTAGAATTGTTGTTAAAGTTGAGTTTGCCCCTACAGCAGTCACTCTTTACTATTATAACTAATTTTTGATTAGTATCTTAACATTTAGTGGCTTTTTTATTGCAACTCACTCAGGCTGACGAATGACCCAACTGTGAAATAAAGGATAAACTCTCAGTTAAATCCTAACTTGTGTCCCTTCGCCTCAGAGATGCCTAGATAAATGTATCAGCTGCTCTAACTGATTGAGCTACAAGAACCCTATAGTTGGCCATAGATCAAATCTAACCCTTTAAACCCATCCTTCATTCTTCCCTGAACCCTCTTGGCACCATACTAAACAATTGGTCAACAAAGGTGGCACAGGGTTTTATCCTTTTTCATAAGTGTGTATGTTCTCCAGAATCTGGATGTTTTAGATGTTTTCCAGAAGAAAATGCCAGTGATGTCATAAATAAAATTTATTCTAACCATATTTATTCTTCAAAAAGGAATTTTCTTTTTACATGACTTCAAATTTTGAATGAGAGTTCAATTATTGACAGCGATGAAGAGTTATAGTTTTCACACTACTAGAATTAATGGCAGCCATATTGTGTTTCTTTTATTCTTATTGGCTGAAGCCTCATCGACCATTATTATCAACTTTTGATAAGTATTATCATCAGTCTTTTAGTTGCACAACTTACTCAGGCCATAAATCTATAGCCTTGACAGCGCTGGTTGCAAATAAAGGAGTAAGTTGCTATGAAAAAAAAAAAAAAAAAAAAAAAAAAAATGAAAGAAAATATTAGTAAAAAATATATTGAAAATGATAATGGTTGATCACAGATTTATCTATCAAATTTGTCTAAAACTGACTAGACAGAAACTGACTGTATGAATTGATTATTTAGATGAGCAATCATTTATCGCAGTCAATTAAAGTAAATTACAAGAAAAATCTATTATGGCATACTGGAAATAACCATTGAAACAAACTGACTGTAAAATAGTAACAGAAAAAAAAAAAAAAAAATCTTGGTTGCTCACTCTCCTGTAGTTTAGGCAGAAATCAATTTTTCAAAGCAAACCAACTCAAATCCTATCATCTAGATTTATTTTTTTAATAGATGAAGCAGTGTCAACCATTACTCATTTTTGACTAATATTTCTTTCATCTTGGTTGACAATGCTTCATCTAATGAAAATAATTCAAGAAAATTATAATAATACTATCTAAAAACAACAACAAATGTGGTGCCAAGCAATCAAAGGGAAGAAAAAGGATGGGTTTAAGGGTTAGATTTCATGTTCTACTAGCTGTAAAAGTTGGAGGAGTTACCATACATAGACTTTCAAAGGTAAAAAGTAATGAGAATTTGAGTCTCGCTTAAGTTTATTATTTCTGATCTGTGCTGTTTATTTACTGCCATAGACAGAGTCTGAATAGTTGCAATGAAAAGCAACTAAAATCAAAATGAAAGAAATACTAGTCAGAAATTAATAAGTTAGCCCAACTCCTAGTTATGATAGTCTCTGACAAGCTTACTAACTAGTTTTGAATGATGACTGGTGGGGCCAATAATCCTTGAAGCTAACTAAATGCTCAGACAAAACTTGATGGCTAAGATAAAATGACTTAAATACCAACTGGCCTGACAAGCTAAAATTCCAAACCTACTGTACAGGCTTCTAATTTTCAAGTACTACAAGCTGATCATTAAAGTAAACTGACCACAAGACTAATACAATTTAAGACAAGTCAAATGTTAAGGCATAGTAACTGCAATAGACAGTAATGACTGAGAGAGAATACCCCTTCCTCCAAATCATAATGATCACTAAGACAAAATAACAGAAAATCCTGACAGACTGACTACCCAAGACAGTCTGAAATGATAGCTATGATTAGTAATTATTACCTTGATGCCATGCTCTGTGTAAAAGTCTGCTGTTCCTATACTGGCAAATAAGTTGTAGCCCAACTCCTCTAATGTCTTGACAGATGAGATTAGTTCATTCTTGTGCTGAAATATAAGAGACATTTCACAAAATGTACAAAGAAAAAAACAGAACAGGATAGACAGTATTAACAGAGAGAGAAAGAGAGAAAAAAAAGGGGGTATGATAAAATTATTTCATAGCACAGCAACACCAAGAGATGTTTCTGTTTTTGCATTAACTTGCTTTCGAGAACTTACATAACACTGCAAGAAAATAGAATTACTATTTCAAGATAGGACTATCATGCTTTGGTACGTGCAATCAATTTATGAGAGATTTCATCAGGAAGATATTTTTAGCGATAAGGGTAATTTAATGGAAATTGTGTTTTCTATTTTAACACATTGAAAAATTCAAATGTATGTTTTCATTCCAAACAAAGTAAGCGTATCAATCAAACTAAATGACACAGCGTCTGCTCAGTACAAGAGACGAAATTTCATTACTGTTAACTCCATTCACAATCATCCGTTGTTGGACATGGACCTTCCCTAAGATTCACCACATTTGTCACAGGCTTTGCAGAGCCAATATTTTCTGAACCTGTCCAATTTGTCTCGCCATCTCATATTCTGTTGGCCTTGGTTCCGCATTTGATCTCTGGGGATCCATGTTGTGAGTCATAATGTTCATCGGTTGTCTGCTATACTTTCAACATGGCCTGCCCATTGCCATTCGAGTTTCCTAATAGTTTCTATGATGTCACAGACTTCTATTTTCCCCCTAATATATGGTGTTGTCCTGTGGTCTCATGTGATGAGCTTGCTTATCTCATATGCACATTTTTTTTTAGTTCAAAGACAACGAAATGATATTAAAAAAGATGTTAAGCATCAATCATATTGTAGTTTTGTTGATTTGTAGAAAAAAAACTGGAGGTGGAGAGTAGAGAAATTCAATTCCTTCTGATGTATACAATGCTGTTGAATTCAGATTTCTGTACATGACTTTAGTTGAGTAAAAATATCTACACTATTGTTCAAACCATATGTGAAACTTATTTCCATCTGCATAGCCTTTCTGTTCATTTTGAATCAATGCTATTTATTTTCAATGTTCAAAGCTGGTAACTTTTCCTAAATTTCAGCTTTGGTTGGCAACTTCTGAATTCAAAACTGCTAAAGTCCACTTCTCAGTGGACTGCACAGATGAAACCAACAGTTGGCTCAGGGGGCAGAAAGGTGGCAACCTGTGATGCGTTTTGGAGGTCAATGGGCATCATGTGACACACAGGCTACCATGGACATGCAGGCTCCGGTCATGTACTGCATCCTCGTCTGTCTCCATCTGTTTTGACTAGGTCTTGCCACTGGAGACAGGAATGAGAGAGTGAGGACGGTGCCGTGTGAAACTCTCCCCCATTTTCATCCAAGTTGAGCACAAGTATTGATTTCAAACCCTACATTGCAGCTGTTATATCACATGGTCATCTTTGACCACAAAGGTTGGACAAGATGACCATTTACTACACCAATGAGTTATACACTGAGATGAAGTTTCTTAATTTGAGTAAACAAGTCATACTTTCATGAAAGCAACCGAAATCAAATTAAAATGGCTTATTGTATCCTTGTCTGGGTGTAGATAGGTAAAGGTTTTATGTAGACAAAATGATCTTAGGTCATCTCTACTTAAACTATGAGTTGCTGGGTATTGTGAACCCAGTCTGTACATAATATGTTAGTAAGGAGTTAACAATCCTGCATTTTACTATAATGATCAAATTTTTAAAACAGGGAAAACAAAAAATTCAAGATGAGTAAAGAAAAAAAAAAAAAAAAAAAAAAAAAAAAAAAGAAAAAGAAGAAGAAAAAAGACCCCCCCCCCAAACCAATCAAATAATTGAGTAAATAAAAATACCTTGTAACACCCGATGGAGATGAGGATGTTTTTACGAGGTATTTTGAATCCTGTGCTGAGCTGCGCCTTGAGGTAAGCTTCATAGCGATCTTCGCCAAATCCAGCAACTTCTCCAGTGCTGGACATTTCCACTCCAAGCAACACATCGGCCCCACGAAGTCGTGAAAAGGAAAATACAGGGACCTAAATGAAGAGAAGGAAATTTAGATGATATTCACTCATCCACGACAAGGATTTAGCTTGTGATTCAATGGAACTGAACCTCATACAGAGCCATGACAGACTTTTTTCTTCATATACAGATTTGATGTTTATATAGATACACTTACGGACAATAACAAAAATCCCATTTTGTTTATCAGTTTGTCATCTCAAAGTAGATTAAACGGAACATTGTAACCAGAGGTAATGAACTAAGGTGTCCCTAAAATGGGCCAACTTGAATGAAGAAAAAGAAAAAGAAAATTCAGGTGATATGTGATTAAATAATAGTTTGGGGTCTGGTGCTCGTGCTTATCATTATCCATATTTCAATGTCCAATTTGTTAAGCGAGTAACTATCAAATGCTAATTATAGTGTAGCCTCCCTTATATATTGGCGATTGTGCAAAAGATGGAGGGGGGGGTCATCTTGGTCTCATAAGATGACACTAATTTTCTCTCAATGGGTAAAAAGGTCTAGTTTATCATAAAAATTCTATAGAAATGACTGCACTGTTGCAACCTATGGCCTTATATATCAAGAATAATAGTAATGGTCAGATTTCAAAAGGGTGTGCATTGTTAGTCAACGAGAAAGGTAGAATGAGTGAGTGTAAGATAGTATAAAATTAGGAATTCTACTGAACTGAATTGGACTATAGTATAATAAGGAAAGGAAACCACTGCATTTTGTCCAGGACAACTTAGACCATCAGAAGTGTGTGTACAGGCGACAGGAAATTGAAAAAGAATTCCTGTGGCAAGCAAAGGTGGTCGAGATCTATTCATTACGACAAAAAAGACTACAATGGAGGGTTCAAAGAGTATTAAATGCTCAATCTGCTGATATGAATACTTGTCATGGCCATTTAGGATCTTGAAATGAGAGTTTATCAGACATTTTCCTTGACAAAAGAATTGCTTTATTGATGTTTTGAATACAACCCTGAGAGAAGAAATTTGCATAATATTCTCAAATTGTTTAGATTGTAGAATAAAAGCTCCGGTTCAAAACAAGATTTATTCATGTTTGTCGTATCTTTGTATAAGTTGAAACAGTTGAATTACTTACTTTCAGTGCAACTTTCCCACAACCATAGAGTACATTGACAGGATCCATTTTTTCTCCCATTATAACTCTTGTTGCCATAGCTACAAAGTCATGGTCTAAAGCCTTTGATACAAATGGGAAGGACCGTGAAACTCGGACATTGCATTCGATGACCTTCAATTGATTATCCTGCAAAGAAAGACAAAAGAGATCAAAGTAGTTTTTGTGAATTTTATTCAAGTCTCGGAATGTTTACTGAAATTCCTCGAAATATCTACAAAATTTTTTTATTTCTTAAATTTTATGTTTTTACTTTACACGCTCAGAAACTATTCTTTTTGAAGTATCTTGCATGATCAGATTCATTTCTAGATGTGACCTGCACCTAATTAGTATTTTTTTGACACACACACATATATATATATATATATATATATATATATATATATATATATATATATGTGTGTGTGTGTGTGTATGCATGTGTGTCAGTAGCAGCAATAACATGACAAGTGTATGAGTATATGTATCTTGTGCTTGAAGTGCAATCACTTCAGTTATAGCAATAGAAGTCTTTACGGATTCAAAAGGACTTAATCTGATTTAATACATTCCATCCTTACAAGAGGCATTTGTGTAAACAAAGAACTCACTTTAGCAATGAGTTGCAAGTTGAACGGTCCGGTCACTTCCAGGGCTCGGCCAACGGCACAGCAGATCAGTTTGATTTTACCTAGGGTTTTCTCATTAATATCCTGGGGTGGAGTCATCAGGGTAGCATCTCCAGAGTGGACTCCCGCATTCTCCACATGCTCAGAGACTGCCATGCACAGAACTTCTCCATCACAGGCAACTGCATCCACATCTATTTCCTTCGTGAACAAAAAGAAAACAAAGACATTAGAATACTGCAAAATGAAATTAGTGTAAAATGGATCAACAAATTACCCAGCCCCCAGCAAAAAAAAAATGAACATACACGATTGCTCCTAGTAGAGCAGAATGCCCAAGATGGTAATTAGATGTATAAAACACTAACATTTTCAGAGCTAGATTTTCTTGTTTTAAGATATAGAAAATTTAAATGAACGGCATGTAAATCCATGCCATTCAGTAGTGAAAATGTTACCAGAAATATCAAAATAGGAATGTGTGTAAGACCTATTTTTTATACAATCAATAAATTCTAATGCTGAGGATGTTTTCTATCATAGTTACCGATAGTTATCAAACAGTTAGTTATTTTCATTAAAATCAGTCCCAAACACTTGATTTAAGATTATTTACTAAGAAAAAAAAAGGGGGGGGATGAGAAAAATTACAATACAATAAATAAAACAAAACAATATCCTCTTGTATCCCATTGCAACATAGGGAATAAAATATACAGAATGACAGGAAAAAGGTCAAAAACCCAGCATCAAGTAAAGAAATATCACTATAAACGTCTTATGATTGGCATCAATATTCCAAACCTGTTGGAAATTTGACCTTGAGAGCTCTATTGCTTTTCATTTTTTTTTTTTTTACATCATTGATCAATCTGTAGATATAAGTCTTCAAGAATTTGAGCAGGATTACTCACCCTATAGGTATACATGGATACATTAATAAGTCTACAGTCTAATGAGAAAAAAAAACAAAAATACTTTTATTTGAACATTTTTCAACAATCCCCTTCCTTGTCAATGCAGTCAATTCAGTGTTGAATATTAAAACCATGGCTTGAACATTATACAGTCAAAATTTCAGATCAGAATTCAGTTAATAACCGTCAGGCTATGGACTTCCCATCACCAATACCAAGATAAACTAATGATTCTTTTTAGCCCCCTCCCCCATTTTCTTTTTCCTTCTTACCTTGGCTTCCAGGATGAATTTTGATATGACAACTGGATGCTCCTTAGACACAGCACTGGCTTGAGTGAGATAATTTTCCAAGTCAACATGAGTGTGGGCCACATTCATTGCAGCCCCACTGAGGACGTAAGATGGACGAACAAGACATGGATAGCCAACCTTATCACAGAACTTCTTGGCATCCTGAGGAAGAGAAATAAGTAAAACACTCGTGTTTAATCCTGTAACAATTTTTTCATAACAAGAAATGTCAACTCAATTACTTTGATATATTTAGCATGAGATATAGAAAAGAATAAACAAAACAAACACCGATAGCTCTAAGCAAATCGAAAATATAAATAAACATTTAAACAAAGTAATTTTCCTATATCAGCTGTAGCTCTTTGATCAGAAAATCTTAGGACCTGGCAAAAGCTGAACCACTGTAAAAGGTGGAATAGAGAAATCTTTTTTTTTTTTTTTTTTTAATACAATAATGTAATGAATTTTGACAGAATTGATTTTTTGACATGCGGAAGATAGAGCAATACATTTTTTAAAATATAAATTTATACAAAAAACCCTGTTTGCTCAAGCTTTACAACTGTAATAAAAATGATACATAAAGATTCAGAAAAAATTAATGTATGTCTAATATAAACATCGAATGTTGTCGAATTTATAATTCTTTGATTCAGTTTCGAAAAGTAGTCAAGTCTTTACACACACAGTTCACCAAGTATGTTTACAAATTGCTTGATCAAAGTTCAAACCCTGATGAATTCTAGCAGCTGATCCACCAACAAACGGCAGCAAATTCGAAATGTGTTTGACCACAGATCAAAGAGGTATACCTTGTATTAGTGATTAAAAATATTTCAATATTAGAAGAATTCAAAAACAGAAAACAAAAACTTACCTCCAAATCTGTAAGTTCTTTCCACAAAGGTTGTGAAATTCCCATGTTGTCCAACATACGAGAAAACTTGAATCTGTTTTCAGCATTGTCAATGAACTCAGGAGATGTGCCAAGAATTCGAGCCTGAAAGGGAGTTATTGATTTGAATAAAAAAGATCAACTACATGAAGAACAGTCCCAATAGCAAGATAACCATTAATCATTTTTAATTTCATGGTTAATATTTCTACTTCCTAGAAAAATGTGCAAAGAAAAAAGCACCACTAACAGAACAATGCAAGAGGAGAGTCATACACTAATAAAAGAGGGGGGGAAGAAGAAAAAAAAAAAAAGATATAAGGTACCTATTTATCGTATATTTTTACCATTTTATGTAAACACCTGGTCAATCTTTCCTAATCTTTTACCCAATTTCTGAAAACTAGAGTAGAAGTATTTCAAACCTTTTCATTTATTTAATATATATTTCTGCATTGATCTATCTACTTAGAATGTAAAGTTAAATTTTACAAATGGTAACCATTTCTATTGATGAGTTTTCACTTATTCATTGAACATGGTACAGAGTGGAATTACAATTACCACCTAAGAAAATTTAACTGGCGGATAGGGTCTGAGTTTCATCCAAGGCTGCTTATGGTCACTGTGTGATAATGCCATTAGGAAGGGCATTAAAAAGGCAGAAAGAACCTGTTACCCCTATATATATATATATCTCAATGATATCTGGCTGACATGGTGAGCTTATGACCCTATGCACCACAAGGAGTCTACAGGAATATGAATCCAGGGAAGATAATGACTACTTTGTTCCAAGACATTTTTATAGATTTACTTTCTGAAAATGAAGAGACAAAATGAACATATAAGAAAGATAAAAGTCATGTCTTCCTTGGAGCCCTGCAAAAACAAGTCTAGTTTTTGGGGTCTGAATTATTTACTCATATCGGGGAGAGTGATGAGTACTTTCTAAGGCAACTGCATTCTTACATATTCACTTTTTATTTACTCATAATTAACAATGTGATTTTCTTGGTTCTCTGTCCATAACCATGAACTTTCCCCTTAATAAAAAGAATTTTGCTGATAAAGATCTATACCAACCCTTTGAAACAATGGACTCTTCTTTTGAAGAGACATCACTAGTTTTTCCTATTATTCACAAACCGGACTTCCCTGTACCAAAATGATTGTGACTGAGTCTTACAGAGAGCTATTCTTTATTTCTGGTACTCACTGCCATAGATTAACAGTTAAATAGCAATGAAAAAAAAAAAAAATCTAGATGAAGGAAAATAGTAGTTGAAAGTTAATATAGTTCAATAGTAAATAGAAATTTGATCATATCTGAATTTTCTCATGGGAATTATCCAGAGTAAGAATAAACCTATCTCACCTGCTGTCTGTGGAGTGACATGGCAATGTTATTTGGGAGTTGTCCACCCATAGAGAGAATGATACCTTCAGGATTTTCCAAGTTGTAGATATCCATTACAGTCTAGAAAAAAATTAAACAATAATCAACATTACAGAAAAAGCAAATATTCCACCAATGGTGGTAAATCTCTTAAACAGAGTAAAATAAAAACTAAGTTTTAACATCATTTCGACAGAAAAAAAATACTTGAAACAAGATGAAACTTGGAGGAAAGGGGTGGGGGGATAAAATCAGTATTTGATGGAAATCTAACCATATGAGCTTATATAGGGAAATTTTTCTGTTTATTTAAATGTTTGTTTGCGCTCAAATGGGATGAGTTCATTGGACACTTCTGAGGAGTTGAAAATGCTTGAAAGATAATCTTATATCCATAATGAAAGCTTCGAAAGGGAAGTCATAATTTGTGGCCACTTTAAATCAAAAGAATTTTTAGAGATGGCATATTATTGTTGAGGATCACCTGTGAAAATGTCATTGCTTTGAATGTTGCATTCTGAATAAATATTTACCGTTTTTTTTTTTGTTTATGTCATCCTTATTCTTGTTCTTCAAACAAACTAATCTCAGACATAACAACCTAATAGTAAATATCTCCATATGTGAAGGGATTGGTTTATGC
Source organism: Thysanoteuthis rhombus (assembly GCA_963457665.1). NCBI lineage: Eukaryota > Metazoa > Mollusca > Cephalopoda > Oegopsida > Thysanoteuthidae > Thysanoteuthis > Thysanoteuthis major. The sequence continues at coordinate 68,454,049 of OY735204.1, read as the reverse complement.
TATGTGCATTACGAAAATTATACCTACATCATATAAAGACAAAAGCAGATCAGAGAAATTCTGTTACCTATTCATGCTATTGCAAAATTTGTAAAGCCAAGAAACATCAAGTTATTTTTAAAATTTCAAGTCATCCAGTCATGATTTAATAACATTATATATTTGTTATACTGGAGCTGTCTCGCCAGGGAACAACAGTTAGAAAACTAGTCTAGCAGGTCATTAATATTGAGTGATTCAATTCTTGTAAGCTTCTTCTACACTTGTGCCAGACTAAAATTAAAATTAGTGTATACTTAAATCATTTATAAATATCCTTCATCTTACACAACAACTATTCATTTTTAAACATAATCTTTGTTAATGTCCTTATTACACTGTTGAATATTAATCATATACATTGAACATTATACAGTGGAGATTTCAGATCAAAATTCAGGTAATAACTACAGGCCATGCTACGGACTTGTTGATTCACCTTCATATCTCTGCAGGTTTTAAAAAAGTTTGAATTATGCTCTCAACATAAAAGGCACAATTAAAAAAAAAAAATTCACTTCTAAGTCTGTAAAAGAAATTATACTTATAGTCAAACATTCACAAAAAATAAATTTGAAAGTTGGTTACATCAGAATTTCATTACTCAAGTTATTACTTATTACTTTTTAGTTTCTCAGGCTTCCTCTAACAAGATTATCTTTAGAAAAATAATGCCCTTAGTTTGAAATGGACCCCCCCCCCAAAAAACAAACAAACTTCCAACAGGTTTAAGTGAAGACTCACCTCGAATGAGATCTCATCAAAATACAGACGGTCACACATATCATAATCTGTGCTCACGGTCTCAGGGTTACAGTTTACCATGATGGTTTTATGATTCATCTGAAAGCCAAGAAAAATACAATGAAATAAATAGAGATACAAAGAATGAACAAAAACAAAAATTCTGATCAGAATACATTGAGACCCCACCCCCAAACACACAAACTCCAAAACATGGAAAACTAGTGTTTGATGTGCTTGTGTTTTTCTAAATTATGAACATATATTTTTAAAAACTGAAAAACTTCAGTAATCAGCAGTATTATCATTTTTTTTTTTCATCAGATGAAGCATTGTTTACCATTTCTTTCATCAATAATTTCTGAGCAGTATTTTATCTCACCTCAATTTTTAGTTGCTTTTTATCACAACTTACTCAAGCCGTGAGTAGATCAACGGCCTGAGTGAGTTACAATAAAAAGTAACTAAAAAATTAAGATGAAATAAAAATACTATTCAAAAATTGATAATCTTCACTGATGATTGTAACATACCAGATTTATACAGTTCACTTGTGATAGCATTGTAATTAAGACTTTGAAAAAACAAAAGGTGCCACACAATATATAATGCAAAAGTAAAGAATATTCAATGGCCAAGTAAGCTTAAAGTATTTTAAAGATTATTTATATTATATTACAATATAAGATGCACTTCCTGATTTATCAAAGAATTATGAAGAAAACCTTTGATTACAAGTAGTAGTCTTGATTTGACAAGATTGCTTTCTAACTCAAAATTGACAAAAACTTTAGTGATTATTTTAATCAACATTAGGCTCTTACAGCTAAACTTCAATTTTATGGTTCGAATTATTCCATATTATTCATACTAAAAATATAAACTCTCAAGTGTTTTTCTGTCTAAACAAGTCTCATATTAGTCTCCCTTTGTAGCCCAATATGGCAACATTGACCTCACAGCTCAAAAAATAAAGTTCAGCAGTAACTCACCCGCCTCAATTCACTGATACAATTGACTGCACACCAGTCAAATTCAACGCTACTACCGATTCGGTAAACTCCTGAACCAAGCACCATAACATGCCCACCGGAGAAGGAAATGTCGTGTTCAACACCATTGTAAGTCAGGTAGAGGTAGTTAGTGTGGGCTGGCCATTCTGCGGCAACTGTATCAATCTGTTTCACCCACGGCATCATGCCATACTCTTCCCGAGTGTGTCTCACCACAAGCTCAGTGCTACAGAAGAACAAAAAAAAAAAAGTTGCACATCAAATAGTTCAAGAATTTTAGTTTGAGTTTTCACAAACTTCATCTTACAATTCCTTCAAGCTATACATATCTAGATTTTGGAAAGATTTAAAAAAAAAAAAAATTTTTTTTCTAGACCAAGTGTTGTAATTATTAATCAAGGTTAATTCAGGATAATTTTCTTGTCTTTGTGGTTTTATCCCAACATTACTTCAGCAGCAAAATATCCTCTGGTTTTCATAACACAAGAGAACCCCGCCCCCAGAAAAACCAGGCATTCACAGTTGAAATGTGGTGATAATACAAAGATAAAGAAATTATTACAAACTAACCTATATTCAATGATGTATTAAATAGTCTCTCTACTAATAATGTACCTGGGCTATTAAAATTGTACCTGAAATTCTGTGTCACTTTATGTTGGTAACATTTCACAGAACTTGTTCTAATGTAAAGTATACAATGTATGTACAAACAAAAACTTCTGTTAAAACTCCAGCGGCAACATTCTTAGATAACTGCATTTGATTCAATACCTAGGAGCAATTGGAGCCACTCGATATATTTTGCACCCCTTTTCTCCTTCCACCATTTTCTGACCCTTCTTTCCTTGAGGCTTATACATTTCAAGAAGGGTGTAAGCCAAAATATTGGTCAACAGCAAAAGAATGAGTTCAATATTCAGAATTACTCTTGGATTGATAACGACTTCTTAAAGATCATACTAGATATCATTAGTCCATATCTGTTTCCATTACTTTAATTGTACCATGTTATGAAGTTGTAATCTAAAGGCTATTAATCAATAAATTAGTACAATTTATCAAATTGAACACCTTTGAATCCAGTATTATTCTGCTAGTTGGTATGGACAACCATTCAGCATTTTGCACTAACAGCATAACTCCTTTATCCCCCTGAATGGCTGGCATCAGTTTCTCACACATATAATTGTTGTAAGTGTCAGTGGAAAACTACATTGCAAATGCTACATCCCTATACTGGTTACTTGCACCCTTTGTCTTCTCCCTCCCCATCCATCCTTGCAATGTAATGAACAAGGGTAAGAATGGAAGAGGATGCTCATGCTTGAGTGAAAACGAAAGAGACCCAAACTTCACTATAATAGATCTATTACTCCTTCATAAGTCTGTAAGCCTGAAAGTTAAGTTATAACCATAGACTACACGAGAATAAACAGAGGGGAAAAACTAGCCAACAATAATAAAAACAGTCATATTAGTTTAATTAGCCCTTATATGTTATGGAATGTATCTATATCAACTATAAGTAATAAATTACTTGCAGAAATATGTATGCAAGAGTGATGATCATATCTTAGTTTTCCAGCACCTATGGAATTTTCCCAGGTCCAAACTAATTAAAACAAGTCTAACATACCTGGAAACACACTTGGCTATCTGTATATCGCAGAAACCCAATTGTTTGGCTTGTAACAAAACTTGTTTGGGAAGGTCACTTGGCTGGAATGAAAATGGATTAACAACTTGAGTATATATATATGTATATATATAATAGACAGATACAAGTATTCCACAAGAAGGGTCCAATAAATGAAAGATAAATAATAAAAAAAAAAAAAAAAAAAAAAGGTAAAGAAAAGCCACACTTGCTGAGATAATTTGATATCTAATAACTTGGATTTTTAGTAAAAAGAGTTTTGTGTTAATAGTAGTATCTCCCAACTCACAGAAAAGATTTCTCCAACTGGTTTCAATTAAATTATCCAGACAAACCTTTTCTTTTACAAAACATCCAAGACATCAAATAATCTTCAATTTGGCTTTTCATTACCTATCATACATACACACACATGTGAAAAATATACAGCATTAATCTAGATTATAGTAAGCAACTTGTCCATCCATCTGTCACACTTTAGACAAAAAATTTCATGCAGGAAGTGAGCTGTCAAAACTTGAAATTTTTTTCATTAAAAGAGTGATTATTTTGGAGCAGATTATTTGTTCTGAGGATGACGTCATGTTCACAGATTCAGCACTTAGCAGTGCACCACAGCTGCAGCAACACGTGTGAGGGAGAGAGATGCACATGCAGTTAGAGTCACTCTGGCAGACACTGTTAGAGCGTCTGAAGATGGACTGGGATGCAGTCGATGACCGAGGCACTCAGTGGAGCACAAAGAGCTTGACAGGCAATGTGATAGCCTGGAATCTCCTAGATTGGTTGCCAACCCTGGCTATTTATCCATAGCTGGGAGGGAAGAGCAGAGATGAACTCATGCCTTTCACAAGGGCATTGATATGAAGTGAACACTAACAGTACCAACAGGAGTTTTCAAGATTTCTTTGAGCCATTAACTGTTAGGCCGCCCACACCTCCCTGAGGATGATGTACAACAAATGAAAGCAGGTGATTTTTCTTATTTTTGTGAAGGTTTTTCGCAAATTTTATAATTCATGGAAGAACAGGATTTAGAATTTCAAGTTATACTCTTATGAAAAAAAAAAAAACAAAAAAAAAAACAGAAAAACAAACTGAGCAAAATATATTTCAAAATGCAGTTGAGTAAGGAACAATAGAGTCACCATTAAGCAAAATCTGCCGGGTTGGCGGACATAAATATTGCAACAAGTCAACTCCAAGTGTTACACTTGAAATGTAAATCATAAGGGAAAGGTTAGGTAGAGAGAGGGCAGGAAGAAAAATCAGGAAGAGGGTAAGATTTTTTGCCTATGGAACTGATCCATGTAAGAATAGTATTTAGATAAAAACAGACAGCAACAAAGATTGGAAGGGATAAGGGAGAGAATGAGAAGATACAGGTAAAAGAAGAGCAGAGACGCAAGATAATGGATAATCTTGGAATTTACATGGGTTCAGCTAGTAAAATTATGTAGAGTGAAATATGAACTTACCTTTGATTGGAACTGTTCCAAGAGAGAGTAGTGGTCAATTATTGTCTTGAAGCGGTAAAGGAACCAGCGGTCAATTTTGGTCAATTCATACAGCTTTTCGATGGAAAAACCTTTCTTCAGAGCAGAAGCAACTACAAAGATTCTCTTGTCTGTTGGGTTTTGCAACTCCTGGAAAAAATGATAAATATTCACGATAGAAATTAATACCAACAAGTTTAAGAGGGATCATTGAAAAAGATCAAACTTTATGAATACTAGAATTTTTTTTTTTCTTTAGACATTTGCAAAAAATAAGGGAGTCTACTCTATAATTTCCATTTGCTAGTTATTTCCCTTGAAATATCAACTATTACAAGATATATGGGGTGAGCACAAATGCAGACCCCACATTAATTCAGATAAAAATTATCTAGATTTCTAGTGCATTCCTTGCGTAAGTGCATTTCAAGAGTATCTCTATTCAATAACTCATGCTACAATACACAATTTATGAAATCCAAGTTTTTGTATTATATAAATATAGATAAGAGAAATTTTCTATAAGTGGTATTTTTTTTTCTATTCAGAGAAATCCCAAGAGATTTTGAATCAAAATGAATTTCATTTAAATAAAAAACTCTGAAAACCTTCCTCAGGGAGACTCTTCACTCCGGATTTTACTTGTGCAGATGAGAGTAGATAAATTTCTTGCTATCGGTCCAAAGATCAACTATTATGAGGAAAATTATAATTTATTCTTGAGATGCTTCTCTCAGACTAAAATGATTTTAATCAGAAGTCATTTTAAATTAATTTTTGTACTTTATAAAAGATACTAGTTATTATCCATGAAGAAATTTACAGATATATTTGAATTTCTATGTGTACTTTTTTTCCTCAAGAAAAACTATCTATAGACAGGAGGCCACGATGCATTGATTAAAAATATTGACTTGTGTTTCTGTAACCATCCAAGGATTTCTTAAGACTCTCTTACACCAAGATTTAATAGTTGAGTACTTAGAAACTATCAATAGCAAAGATAAATGTTTTGTCTGAGGTTTTATTAAAAAGTGACAGAACTTGTTCCGGTGGAAGAGTATTTTATCAAATTGTGTGTAGAGGATATTTTTTATTGGTAAAATATTACCACCAAGTAGAAGAATCCATTGTTACAGATAGAGAAAAGAACAGAAAAAGTGACACTGTTCATTATATAGATAGATTTAAGAGTTGTTCTTCAGACCATTAATCTTACTGCATTTCAAAAAACTGAGTTATAATGATCAAGGGCAATATCAAGTTTCATTTTATGTAATTCAGTCTATAATCAGGTTGACTAACCTCTTCAGTAGGTTCTTTGTTATAGGGATCAAAACCATGGACCCCTTCATCCACCATACGGAGTGCTTTTTGCAAGGCTTCTTCAAATTTCCTGCCAATAGCCATTGCTTCACCCACACTCTTCATTGAACTTCCGATCTGTAAAAGGAAAAAAAGTTGTTTAAGCACAATTCTAGGATTGCTTACTTACATGGTCATCAAAGCTTATAATCCTTAAACCATAAATCTTCTATCAGTGATGCAGATGATAGTATACATAAAATCTATCCCCGATATCAAACAAGATGCAATTTTGATATTAGTGATTGCAATGCCATCTGTACCGAAAAATAAATAAATAAATAGATATGTCCGTGGTTTTGAAACTGGGGTCTGTTGAATAATGCTCAAGGTCTGCAGAAGTATTTCCTCTAAACCTGAAATTGCGAACCTTGTGGCAGAAAAATAACTTCATTCATTGGTACAGCCATCAAAAACCATTATTGTACACAGACGTGTTCCATACATTAGGATCCAAACAGCTAGTGATAGACCAATCAATGAACTTCAATATTTGGCCTAAAAACTAAAATACTGAAAATAAGGGTTCATCAGAATAAGGGTCCTTCAGTTTTCACTGACCCATGTAATGCTATAATGATCATGCTTTATCTTGCATAGTTTTAAAGATATGATTGTACATAATCAGGAAGGGATTATAGACTTCATACTCACCCTGTGAAATGGTCTAGCAAGATACTGGTTTGACATGGTCAGTTCTAATCCTTCAATTTGAGATCAATGTTTCTACTTTAAAATTCTGGTTTTATTCAGCAAGTCTTACAAATACCAAGACATCTTTACACTTTTTTTTTCATTTTGGGAACATATAATGCTAGACTAGCAAGTCACTGCAAATTATTTCAATGTAATTAAAAAAATATTTTTTACACTTCATGTTTTTAATAATATTCAACAAACTATGACAATACAGTGGGGGTGGATTAAAAAAATTGCAAATTAGTTCTCTCTACCTCGGTATTCCTCTATTGTGGACTTCGGACAGGCAGGTCTGAACTGTCAATACATACATTGTTACAACTTCTAAGGGAGAAGTAGCATTTATTTCAAATGCCATCCACATGAAGAGCTTGAATTTTCAACAAATTCAAAGAACTTCATGTAATTCTTTCTAGTACATAAAAACTCGAGAAAACCTTCTACATTTCCTAATGGATATCAAGTTTTCAAATAGTATGTCATTTTTTCTTTACAGTTTCAACAGCCTATCAATAAAAGGGTCAGCGAATTCATCAAAGGTGGTTCATACACTCAGTAAAGCTGAGCCATTTTGATAACATCATTAAAAAAACTTCTTTGAGATTTGAAAATTTTTCCTTAATTTTATATCTCATTGAGAGCAGAATCAGGAGACAACCCCTACACTTAAATATATCCATATATCATCATGCAGTTATGTAGATTCCTTCTGTTAATTTCAGGTTCAGTTTACATACAAAATAGACCAAATGATGGCTGCACCAAGTTCTGGAATCACTCTTCTCCTGAGATTACAATGAAATAGTGGATCAGTACAGTCTTTTAGATAACTAAATACTTACAAATCACCGAAGAGAGGGAGGATATTACAAAAAACGTATACTTATATTGCAAACAAGATTGTTGCATGTTAATTTTTGTAAAGTTAACTAAAAATAGTGACATTCAGAAGATGCTGCTTGTAATAAAACCAAACATATGCCAAGTTCACATGATTGCATCTCACATGGTTTACAGAACATTACATTGAGAAAAATAAAGACAGGTGGTAACTCACCTTTGTGGAGACTCTGGAAAATTTGCTAAGATCCCATCTAGGAACTTTGACGACACAATAATCAAGACTTGGTTCAAAGCAAGCAGTTGTGGAATTTGTTACTGAATTTCTTAGCACAGGTAAGGGTTTGCCCAAGGCAAGTTTAGCAGCTACATAGGCAAGTGGGTAACCTGTGGCCTTGCTTGCCAATGCAGAACTACGGGACAGACGAGCATTCACCTCAATGATGTAAAACTGAAAAGACAAAATTTATGTTAGGGTAAGTTATTCATCAAATTTTAATAACTATCTTACACTTGATTACATATCCATGTGACAACTAATTTGTCTGAAAGTTACCAAGACCAATGATTCAGAAATCAAAGACAAAAGTTATGTGGAGGTAAGTTCAAACTAGTTTCCTTGACTGTTGGTTTGGTTGAAAATGGTTAAGGGTTTTCATTTTTGCTTATAACCTTTTTTTTTTTTGACAAAAGGAATAAATAAATCACAAAAAAAAACCCCCAAAAGACAGAATCTAATCTTTTTAAGCAAGAAAAAGATTACTCAAAACAAATTAATAGGTCAACACGAGAAGCCGCCTTCTGGGTTGTAAAGAGATTTATTATCAAAAAACTGAAACATGAAATCATGAGCTCATTATTAAAGATCATACAGCAGCTTTTGCAATCTTGAAACTCATCCAAATCACATCCTCCCAGTTTAAAGCAAAGTAAAATGAACACATAGAAGTTTTTGAAGAGAGAGAAGAAACTAACAAACATGCATTAGAAATGTTACCAACCTCTTGAGATAATGGATTCAGAGCATACTGGATATTACATTCACCCACAATGCCCAAGTGTCTGACAACTTTCAGGGCTGTTGTTCGAAGCATATTGTACTCCCGGTTGGTCAATGTCTGACTGGGGGCCACTACAATTGATTCTCCAGTGTGAATACCCAGTGGATCGACATTTTCCATGTTGCAAACCTGTACAAAAATAAAAAAAGAATTTACATGATGGCTTCATTCATTTTTTCAGAACTAATATTTTCTCAACGAGAATTATGCTAAATCACAAGCATCGTACTCGCGGGGGGGGGGGGGAGAAAAAGAAAAAAAAAAAGGATTATTTACACATGGATAAATTACACAAATATATATTTTTGAATGAATGCATTTATTGCAAACAAAAAATGCACACCTCGAGCAAAATTTAAGGGGAGGAAAAAAAAAAAAAAAAAAAAAAAAAGAAGAAAGAAAAAGATAAGATACTTACTGTAATACAGTTATTGTAGGCATCACGTACCACTTCATATTCTACTTCTTTCCATCCTTTCAAAGACTTGTCAATGAGGACCTGACTTGTGTGCTTAAAGGCTGTGTTAGCCAGAGCCCTCAGTTCATCACTGTTACCAGCAAACCCTGAACATAAACCACCCAGTGCATAGGCAGCTCGCAACATTACAGGGTAGCCTACTCTGTCAGCAGCTTCGATAGCCTGAAAGAGAAATTATGGAAAATGAATGGGAGTTTTCTAAAAAAAGCTTTATTTTCCCAGACAGAATTTGTTCCCCTGAAATTTAATTTAGAAGAATCATATCAAATCTTTGGTTGAATTCAGGCAAGATTCTATATTTAATATTTGAACATACAACTTTAAATAATCGTTCCCTGTAATTTAAACTAATTTTGGGAGTTCATATCTCATGCTATGTGACCCCTTCCCTGAGACAAAAGTATATGCACATTGAATAAAACCCATCAATTCAAAGATTATTATTATTAAAGATGCTGGGAATAGTTGAATCATAACTCATTCTATTAGAAAGCTAGTCAACTAACTATCCATGTGCTTGGTGTGAAAATCCAAACATATAGCATAGTTATTGATTACATTATTTTAGGCAACTAACCATTTGTACACAGGTTGCAAAATGTGTTAGTATGTGCACGCACACACGCAGCCTAGAGGGAACTATGTTCAGGATCAAGTTTAGAGGTTTTGTACAATGAATTTTTTTTTCTTTCATTTCTCACACTTGGAACTTCTGAGTTGTTTCATTTTCAACCATTATTGATGTTGACTAGTAATTTCTGTCATCTTAGATGTTTTCATTGATTTTTTACTACAACTTATCCTGATTGTCAATACATATAATTTACAGGAATGAGAAATTTCTGGAGTATCATTATCATTTTTCAATTTTTTTATTTATTTTTTAAATCTTAATTTTAATTTTTCATTTTACATACTTAGACAAGCTGTAAAGCTTTCTAGAATGTGTATATATGTGAAAAACAATTTCTTAACATAATTGTCGCTTTCAAAGAAACAAATATATAGATATAGACCATGAATAAGCAAATGAGAATTTGGAGTAGAAAGTTATTTGGACCTTTGCATTTGGCTCAATGGTAGGGTCAACGCTATGTTGAAGCAGCTACCCTATCAGTCACAGGTTCAATTCCTATAGCAGCCTCATCTTTGATTATACATTCTACTTATGCTGTCTAGGCCAGATGATACATTCACTACGTAAAGACAGACAATATCAAATAAGTTTCATAAAATAACAATTATTTATATTATATATATATATATATATATATATATATATATATATATATATATATATATATATATATATATATATATATACAGGACAGATCAGGTTTGAAATATAGCGTAATATAATATAAACCAATGTCTAATATGTGTTGGATTGATTTCATTGAGTGCTCAATACAAGACACACAAGACTCTCACCAAATCCCCAAAATAAGAATCCAAAAACACATACAGTCATTTGCCTGATGAGGCCCAGAGAGGGCAGAAACAAACTTGTTTGTGTAGCAAATCCACTTCCTATATATATATTACACACGCAAACACAGAAGTACTGCATGCACACAGGCATTTGTAGTGTGACAAAACTTACTGCTTCCACACAGTATGCTGCTTCACTCGGAGGAACTTGTTCATTGATTTCTTCCATCTTCTCAGCAAACACCTTTCGATCTTCTGTCCATTCTATCGCTTGTACATTTGTACCCAACACATTCACTCCATATTTCTCCAGAATACCCAACTTGGTCAGTTCAATGCCACAATTCAGAGCTGTTTGACCACCAAAGGTCAACAGAATGCCATCAGGTCGTTCATTTTTTATAACCTGAAAGAATGAAAGAAAAACATTGATATAAAATTAAAGGCAGCAGTTGTCTTCTCAACTGTCAAGTTATACATCTTATTTTAAAAACCAACTTACACTTGATTACATATCTTTCAGGGATTACATTTTTGTCCATTATACGGACTTGTTACTTTGGCCAAGAGCAGATTTGTTAGAGGGACAGGTGTCCTAACTGTTCATAGCACAGAAACTCAAGCTGAGAGTTTGCATTCACTTGGCACAAATGCCCTTGGGGAAGGCATAAATCAACTTCTCTTCCCATTTAAAGCTCTGTAAACCAACCCGCCTTTAGGCAAGCAGGAAATGAACTAATTTTTTTCAAGTATGAAGAAATAAAAATGAACATTCATTTCTACTGACAAGACGAGCCGCAGCAAACGCTCTGCAAGATGACTTGTTGCAATTTTATGATGTACATAACCAATTTTACCCACAGAAGAACAAATGACCTGCAGAGAAATAAAATGACCAGAGCGATCAAAGTATCTATCTCTCAAATTTGAATCTTTCTTCAACCCCTCGTTGGTTTTCAGCCTCGTTTGATAGTGCCAAGTCTAACTTTTGGTTGAGTTAGATGTCCTTTGAAAGGTGCACGTGTTGAAATGTATGTTACAACTCAAGATATGCTGCCTATGTAAATCATTTTGGTTGCAGGATAGATTCCTGCAGCAACCCCATTTTCTCCAATTGTTCAATCTATTTACGTTTTCTAGGCCAAATGATACATTCAGCGTGTAGGAACGGGAAATCATTTCACAAAGTTTTAATATATCTATTTCTTAAAAACGTTTGTAAATGAACAACCTCAAACAAAATTAATTTTTCTGACGATTTGTCTTTACATAATTTTTTTTCTTAACAATTCTCAGAGTAAAGCAACAGAACTTCTTTTTTGATATCAGAAAAATCAGAAATGCCAACATTTACTGGAAACGTTTTCCATGCTGCTACTACTGCAACCTCAGGAACAGTTGTCGGAGAACCTTGCTTTACCTCTTTCTGTGTTTGCTTTAGTACGACGAATGGACAGATAAAAAGTGACATGGGCTTTTATATTATAAGATTTTAATATATGCATACATATCTAACTGGCATCAAACATTTTTGCCTTCTACAAAACTGGGAATATCAAAGTTAAACAAAATAAGAATGGAATAATATCCTCACCTCTGCAACATAATCTGGGGTGATTGGCAAGAAATATACTTTCTCAGCTAACCACTTTGATGTTTGTACTGTGGCAATGTTGGGGTTGATTAACACAATCTGGATATCTTCTTCATGAAGAGCTTTTATAGCCTGAAAATAATAAAAATTCAAGATTGTTTTGTTCTCTCTGCTCAAGCAATGTGTTAGTCACTAAGCTTATCTATATCCAAATTCGGGATGCCTATCATAAGAGTGTTTAGGTCAGACTGTACAGAAAAATTTTTTTTCTTCTTTTTAGTCTCGAACATTTTACAACAGGAAGTACAACCGCATTTTTTGATTGTTGTATCATGAAGTTGATATCTTTCAGCATCAGAACACCATCTGGTTAAGAGCTGTTAAGTTTTATATAAGAGAAAATTATTTTCATAGAATTTTAAAATCTAAAAAGGGAAGTATTTCTTCAGCAAGACTTAAAACAAAAAAAACTGTTTGAACAGATCAACTTACCTGCGAGCCAGAGTAATCAAATTCTCCAGCCTGGCCAATAGACAAACCTCCAGAGCCTAGCAACAAGACCTTCCTGCTGGTGCGGATGGGGTTGCTGACAAACTTGAGAGGTTGTGTTATTAGGTCCCGAATAGATGTTCTGAAAATTGAAATGAAATTTTACTGACAAAAATTTGTCTTCAAGAACTATTATAGAGCTGTTTCGTGGAAATTGAATTATAAAATTTTCTCAAATAAGAAATTTTTTATTATCAATAATTAAAAAGAATAATGGCAGATGTAGTCATTATTTTTAGAGGGAGACCAAAAAAAACCCCCCCAAAAAACAAAGAAAACTAAAAACAAAACAAAACAAAACTTACTTATCATCTCCAGCTTTTGAAGTACGAACTTTATCAACAAAGACATCAAACAACAACTCCAGATCTTCAGGTCCAGCTGTGTGCTCAGGGTGAAATTGGACACTAGAGATAATAAAAAAATCAGAACAGTTATCAGAGATGCAAAATAAAGTCAATATACAAAGTCTGTATAGAAAGCATCCAGTCATTTTTTTTTATAACTCAAGAACTGGTTCAGCAGCCTTGGTTCAGAGGGATCCTCATTGCACACATATAAACAGAGACACCTGTGGGGTTACTCAGTTGACAGTAAGATGCGATGGAATGAGCTTGTGTACCGTGTGATCATGGCACTAACAATGACTGAGCAGAAAATTTTTCACGTCAGATTTGGGTGGTAGGGATGGGCAAAACATTGCATCAGCCTCAGAGCTCAGATTTGAAGCCGTGTAATTTTTGGCTTTTTCCAAACAGCTTGTGGACGAGATTAAAATAATGCAGAAGCTGATAGCAAAAACAGAAGAGGGCATTGTCGATGGTTTTGAATAATTGAAGGATCGTTGAGATAATGCGTGTGCAGTCCCAAAGGGAGTACTTTGAAGGGACTAAGGTGCCATTGCTCCAGGTAAGCTCTCCCCCATTAATATTAAGTAGCTGGACAGTTTCATCAGTCTCTAAAATAAAATAAAATAAAATGAGTTACCTAAAGAAAGGCTTTGTGTCATGGATGATACCTTCATTGGTTTCATCATTTTCATTAGTGAAAAGGGCACACCAGCCGTCAGGTAGGCTGTCAGTATCTACAGCAAAGCCATGGTTCTGAGTGGTGATGAAGCAGCGTTTAGTGTCATGATGTGTGCAAGGTTGATTGTGGCCTCGGTTTCCATATCTAATATAGAAGAGAAGAGAAAAAAAAAAAAAAAATAGTGAAAACATTAGAAACGAATCAATTCTAATACAAATTGTATCCAATTCGTATTTGATTTGCCACATCAAGGGGTAGAAAGGAATTGACACCAGATTTGACAAAAAGAAATGAGGGTTTCTTCAGATAAGTTTTAAATATTTATTCAAAGTATCCATTAATAAAAAAAAAAAAAAAAAATCATTCCCCCTCCTACATACACAGTTTACGCTTTGATTGTATCTTCCATTGTCCAACTTGAATAATTTCTCTATCAATACAGATGCTTCTCCACTTGTGATGAGGTTATGTCCAGATGGGCCTATTGTAAAGTTAAGAATGATCTAAGTTAATATAATACCCAAGAAATCTTATATAATATAAAAGCAGTCGTTTTTCTGTCTGCTCATTGGTTTCTGTCATGCTTGATAATCTTACTGATCCCTTTTGCGACTCAGGAGATGAGGAAAAATGTAAAAATTGAATGTTAGTACCATTACTGATTTCCTGCTTTCATCTAGAGTTTCTCCATCAAGGTAATAGCTTCCCTCCTATTTCACGACAAGCAGGAAAAGCAGCTGGGTTTTCAGAGAACATAATTATCGGCTTTGAAAATACGCTGAACAAAAAAGACAAAGAAAGTAAATACATTATACAATACTAAGTTCAATGAATGAATCTGAGAGATAGTAACACTTGATTGCTAGTGAGACTGGAGACTGGAGGGATTCTGCTACCTTATCTTGGCATTTGTAGAAATATTATACAGCATTGCTGGGCCCCTACGGCATCACTCAACCATACAAAATAAAAAAATAAAAAAAATTCCCAGAGTTCAAGTACTGAAGATTCATTTTTATTGCAATATCAAAGTTGAAAAATCGTATTCGGGCATTATGAAGTGAGGAGCATTTGCATACCTAGAATATACTTGAATTAGAATCGATGTAGTCATGTTCATTATATCGATAACAAAATAGCAATTCTCAATTACAATTTATAAAACTAAAGAGAAAAACAAATTGTTTCCATCCATCATCATCTGCTGGCATAGGTTTCACACTTGAAATAATTGTAGTAATGATTTTTATATTCTATCAGTAGAGCAACAAAATTGTTATTAGATTAAGTATATAAATTAAGGGAAAATAGAAAATGTCAGTGATTTATATATATATATATATATATATATATAAAAAATAAGTTCAACATGGAAATGATCATTCCCCTTGGAGGAGGAGGAGGAGAAAAAAAAAAGAATTAATTGAATGAATTTATGGGGGACTTTAATATCCAACAACAGGCAAGACTCAATTCTTATTCAATATGGCTGCTATCATGAGCTGTTACAGACCAGAGTTACGCAAGATACTCACTTCATTTTAAAAGTTTTTGCACCAGCTGCCAAAGAAAGAAGCTGGTGCCCTAAGCAAATACCAAAGATGGGTTTGTGTGGCTCGCATTTCATTACTCTTTGAAGGTTTTTGATCGTATCTATGCACATTTCTGGATCACCGGGACCATTGCTGATGAACAGGCCATCATATTCTGTCAAAATACAAGTTAAATTGAATGATTTTCACCGGAAAATGAAATAGCCAAGCAAGACAACACATTTTTGTTCCTGGGTAGTGAGTGTTATTTTCTCATTGCTTATGTGTAAAAAAGTATGGAAAATGGCTATTATTCCCATCAAATTTTGCTTTTGAGGCAAGAATAGTGATATTCATATGTAATTGTTTTTCTTATTTTATGTGGTTAAGAATTTGCAAATTTGCCTGTTGTCCAATTGAAAATAAGTAGATTTAAAAAATTATCAGTAGGGGTTGCAAAAGTTTAAAAGAGAATAATTGACATTTTCTATATTTTAGAATATAAACACTTATTACCCAGGAAAAAAGAAAAAGTTTTAAAAAGTTGCATGGTGTTATGATATTATCAAATTTAGAACACACACTCAGATATTTTGACAATCCATGGGAATGTAAGTCTTTTTCAACAGATCTCATAGTTAAATTGCAAAAGATTGACTACCTACTCAAGAGAATAAACTATTTCATAGAAGAAAAAAAAAATGGGGGGGGGGAGAAAAGGGGGAAAAGAAAAGAAAGCAAGCTATATTAGCTTCAACATCATGGAAAGATTCCCGAATCAAATTCTACCATTTTGAAGTTTTTATGAATCTAACTGACGTTATGAGTACCATATTTGCCAGTATATAAGACGGACACTTAATTAAACAAAAGAAAAAATGCCAATATCACACCACATCCAATGCATTGATATTATGAGTAGAGTTCCAGCTACCAAAGCTCAATATGGAGAGTTATGGAACTAGGATGAGTCGCTGAGAGTGGTAGTCTTAACACCCTTGTAAACCATTTGTATCATAATCTGGTGTATGCAGTAATGTCAATTCAATGTACAAATAAATAGACTCGATGCGAATTTTTTTTTCCAGTCAGAAAATCTATTTAGAATGCAGATTTGATTGAAATCAATTGGAAATAAACTAAAAATTATCTGGACAGCGGGAACAACTTACCTGCAGGGTCAAGGGGATAGTCCCAGGGTACGACTTTCACGGAAACTCCACGTTTACATAAGCACCTAATTTGATTGTATTTCATACCACAATCAACAGCCAGTATTTTGATGTCACCAGAGGGATTATATTCGATAGGCTCCTATAATGGGAAATAAAACTGATTCTAGAATATTTCACACATTTCACATTCAATACCTGGTTTATATAAAGATAGATGGAGAAAAAACAGAATGTCATTACGCACAATCTTGACTTTTGATTTAAAATATTACAAACTGATTCCTTATCAACATATTTATTATGACAAAACTATACAATAAGGAGATTATTTTCCAAAGCTCAATCTTGATGGATTAAGCAGGTGACTAGTTTTAGTTCAGAAAAGATTTTTTACTGTAATAGTCTGACCTTGATTGATACTTCTTGTACTAAATGACATTTGTTGGGGTCCCTGAATAAAACAGCAGCAGGATCAGTGCCTTCAAGAATCACCTAGGGAGAAAGGAAAAAAAAAAAAAAAAATGAATAAAAATAGACAAGTTTCAAACCTATCCCCATAGAGGATAAGCCTAAAACATACAAAAAAATAAAGATAAAATAAAATTACCCAACAAACCCCACCAAAAAGAGATGCTCATGATTTGACAAACCACAATCTTTTGTTATGAATAGATATTTTAATATATATAAATATAATGGTTTCATTGAAAATAATTTTTTTTTTCAATACAAGATGTATAGTAGCATACACTGTTATAGGGTCTTAAAACTTGGAGTAATACTTTTACTCTGCAAATAAGTGAAATTACTTGGTTATAGAATTTTTTTTTTTTTCAAAAGGAATTGTCAGTTCTTAGTTAAAAATCCAGAGATTTCAGGGAACTGATTCAAAATTATGTCATAGGATCCACCTCTAAGCAAGTGTAAATAAACAGAACCACTGAAGAGGGTTTCGTAAGTATTGGATAAGGAAGGAATTGAGGAAACAATAAGATTATTTACTCACTTTTCCCAGCATTGTTCCCTTTTCTCTGATTCTTTTTGTGAGAGCTCTTGTGTCAATCCCTGGAGAAAACAAAACAAAATGAGCTCTAAAAAGGTAAGATTGGAATAATATAAACAAAGTACATTTTAGTATATTATACACTTCTAGTTGTTAATATTTTGGGGAGGATAATTTACCACATTTATTCATTTAGTAATTCAATAAATCCACAATTTAGCACAACAAATTTTTAATTTTCAACAATCTCATGTCAATTCACTCAACACAATGATTTTAAATTAACTATGAAAATTTCAGATTAAAGAGAAAGTAAAGAGAAGAGAAAGTAAAGAGAAGAGAAAGTAAAGAGAAGAGAAAGTAAAGAGAAGAGAAAGTAAAGAGAAGAGAAAGTAAAGAGAAGAGAAAGTAAAGAGAAGAGAAAGTAAAGAGAAGAGAAAGTAAAGAGAAGAGAAAGTAAAGAGAAGAGAAAGTAAAGAGAAGAGAAAGTAAAGAGAAGAGAAAGTAAAGAGAAGAGAAAGTAAAGAGAAGAGAAAGTAAAGAGAAGAGAAAGTAAAGAGAAGAGAAAGAAAAAAAAAAAAAAGCAACAATAACAAACTTTTCCCCACAAGTTTTGCAAGTCAGAATTAGGATACCTCTTGGAGGCAAGGGCATCTTAGACTCTAGGAAATACAATACTTTGCTCAAGAGTATCATTGAAGGTATGAACTCAGATTTCCACTGATACAAATATCCACACAAAAAGAGGACATGATCAGACAAGAATCCAGTTGATAAAATAATCCACAAATAAAGTTGAACAAACAAGTTTCACTCTCAATGCAAACAGATATTCTTTCTTCGCAAACAAGTTTGATTGAGCTGCGTAATGTGACAAGGAAACAAATTAAATTCAACCTTACTTTGATCAATTTTTCAATTAGGTTGTAGACAAAATTCAGCAAGGTTTACTGCTGATCAGCAGTAAATCTTCCAGCCTTTATAAAATGGGAATTTATTCTATTTCCATCATATATATATATATATATATATATATATATATATATATATATGTGTGTGTGTGTGTGTGCGCGCTAGAATCATAACAGGATTATATATGTATGGATAAATCAAATATATATTTTAGAATAAATGTATTTATAGCCAACAAAAAATGCATACCTTGAACAAAATTTATTTTCTATCAATTTCTTTTATTGACTTTTCGCAGTTTCTGTTTCTTATCAATTGAAGAATTTTAAGGCAACAGAAATGAGTTGAAACAAAACCGTATTATTCATTAAAATCAGAGATGCCTATACGTGGCTATCTCATTATTCAATGATTCTCAGAGGAATATAGCAACTAAAATTAAGACAATGTATTTTAAGCATTTTTATCAAGCTACATTTTGCTTTTAATTTTCCAATTTTTTTTTTTGGCTGGTACACACCCACACACGCACACAAATGCGCCTTACCAGTTATTCCTG
The DNA here is from genome assembly GCA_963457665.1 of Thysanoteuthis rhombus. Taxonomy (NCBI): domain Eukaryota; kingdom Metazoa; phylum Mollusca; class Cephalopoda; order Oegopsida; family Thysanoteuthidae; genus Thysanoteuthis; species Thysanoteuthis major. The sequence continues at coordinate 68,434,870 of OY735204.1, read as the reverse complement.
GGATTCCTTGCTCTTGGAGCCAGTCAGATAGTGACCTGACAGCACTCCAGTGACTGTGCTCAGCAGTTACTTCACCCACAATCAGTGCAGACACATGGATTTTGGCTGACTCAAACCAAACTGAGAGTCCATATTCATCCTCTTTGGTATCTGGGATGCCATAATTGCCAATCAGTGGATATGTAAGGACGAGGATTTGTGACTTGTAAGAAGGATCTGTCAGAGATTCTGGATATCCCACCATCCCAGTCTGAAAGACTGAAAAAAAAAAAAAAAAAAAAAAAAAAAAAAAAAAAAAAAAAATTAAAATATGTACAAAGGAAGCTGCACATTGCGTTCTCTTTGGGGTAGGGTCATGCTGATAACAGTAAGCAAATGATATATAGAGGGAGCTGCTTATCATGATCACTTCATCCCAAGTGTTCCAGACCAGCAGTTTGATAACATCGGCTGATTATAATAAGTGGCCTCCTTTGTAATAAGAAAGTTAAGAGAAAAGAAATTGAGAAAAGGATTGAACTGAATTACCAATTAATAACAAACATGGTGCAGAGGAGATCGTAGATAGGGAGTGAGTTTAAGGGTTGGAATTCGACTAACTGACACTTGCCGCTAAGTTCCAGTAGTTTAGTGGTAATAACAGTCACACGTTAAGTGAGCTACCTTCTGGTATAGAGGGTTACGAGTTCAATTCTCACTTAGAACTTATACTTTATTCTGCCCCATACTTGATATCAATTATCAATGCAATGTCACTTTTGTTATTTTCAAGTCATTCTTCATTCAAAGATGTCAAACATTTCAAATAAATATGTTGAGTACATCTGAGGCTAATATTTGAAAAGTTTGTTTTCATTGTATACTTTCAATTTTTGAATTATTGCATTGGAATAGTGCTCTATGCAGTAACAGCAAAAAGGAAAAAAGTTGGCTAATTCTAATTCAGATTAATGAGTTGAAGCATCTTAATGTGTATAAAAAAAAACTTATGAAAGAGATAAGTGTGGAGGTTTCAATCTAAAAACAAGTTTCAGTATTTAGAGAAGAAAAAAAAAAACTGACTGAATGAGTGATCAAATCAATATGACAAGTGTGTAAAGAGTAGATCCAGAATTGCTCTTAGATGTGGCCCAAAGATAAAAGGTCTTGGCACAAAACAGTAGCCATTTATTTGGGCACACAGCCAGAAAGTGCAAACAAAGCCGTCCCACAATCAACTATAGATAAATATAGAAGACATAAGCAACCAGGGATTTTAGGCTAGACTTCTTCGGCTTTTTCTAATGAATACGGCTAAGAGAACAGTAAATAACCAATGCAGAAAGCACAATTAGACTACAAAAATAACTCCTTATTAATAGGAATTTTCCCCCCCCACCCACCCAGCTAGCTTCAGGTCTAGGACATACAGCTATTTTCCATTAAAAAAGAAAAAATATTGATGTTTTCATAAGTAAATGAGTTTTTGAGAATACAGATCTTTTAATTAGTAAGTTCTACAATCATCTGAAGATATTTCAGATCAATAATCCAACTATTGGAGGATACTTCAATAATAAAAAAAACTATTTTCACATTGTGGAGAAAGTTCTAGCTTAAAAAATTATTAGGAAGTTTGATTAGATACATATCATAATACATATACATTTCTAAAAACCAATATATTTCTGGAAGGTTCCAGCATCCAATGGATGAAGAGCACTAAGAATTGTGATTTTTTTCCCCCCAAGGTATAATTCACAATTTGGAGTAAAATTAAGTCTTATAGATAGACCTTGGACAGAAAAAAAAAAAAAAAAAAAAAAATATCAAAATATTTAATAAGAAATCAATTTTCAAAAAATTGAGAGAAGGGAGAAAAATAGCTGTTGTCTGCCAAAACTCTTACAATTACAGAAACGTTTTCTGATGAAATGTTCAGAACAGAATCAATATCTACTGCAGGCTTTCAGGATTGGCCATGAAATTTGGACTCTGGAAGCGGTTATATATAACTTCATTTAACATGTTCAATATCTCTTCCATTAGGGAAGCACAGGTATCTAGATTCAATATCCATCCAGCGTAACTCAGATTTTAAAATATCTGCTGAAATATTGTTCAAAATACTGATCCGCATAATCAGTTCTAAATCTCTTATAAATAAGTAATAAAAAAAATATCCAAGCCAGCAAAGGCCCTAATTATGGAATCAAAGAATATCAAAAAATGCTTAATCTATCAATTTTGGCTATCCCTACTTTGATAATGTTGTATACATACAATTAAAAAAAGTATGCTTTGCTTGTAAGATTTTTTAATTATCTCGTGATGACCATGCCTGAAGGTATATATATATAACAAAAGTGCTAATCTACTGGTCAAAAAATTCCCATGGGCTCGTGAGATTTTTTTTTCATTTTATTGAAGATAACCGCAAATGTTGGCACGCTCTCTCAGAAAGGTTTGTCACTCTTTGCCTAAAGAATAGGAGGCGGGAGCGGTCGAATAACCGAATTTGTGCTCCACTGAATCAACACCTTCTGTGGCTGAAATAGTTGTGATATCTATGAGGGACCTAGATCTTGGGGTGTGGGATGCTACTTGAAGCCATATCAGTAGCCTCTCCTTTTCTGATTTTGTGTAGCTTGCTCTGTCATTTTATCTGCCCAGTTTGTTTAGCAACAATAAGATAGATAAAGCTAAAAATAAGGCTAGCATTCCTAGGGAAATCATGAATCACTGCCACCCGTTTATGCTTCTTTTTATTTCATAAATTAAGCAGGAGTGGTGATAAAGTCAAGTGACCTTGGTGAAAATATTACCAGTATGGTTAGAATCATAAATTTGATTCTTTTTTTTCTCTCTTTCTCTTTTTTTTTCTCTTTCTCTTCCCCCCCCCCATTTCTTTTTTTTTTTTTTTTTTTTTTTTTCCCCCATTTTACATGTGGACACAAACTAAGGGACCAATTTGACATAGACTTTCATTGTAATTTGACCCCCCCCCCCCCATTAGAAACCTTTTTAGGGCTGTAATTTTCTTTAAAAAAAAAAAACATTTTCCCTAGTCATTTTGTGGGCAAAATTTAGTTTCCACTCTGAGTGGTTAGTGCTGGGCAAAGTGCGGATAGAAATAAATGTCATAACACCTGAATAAACTAAACCCAATAACCGTCCGTTGTGGGAAGCAATGATTAATAGTCATAGTACTAATCTAGCCGTAAAAAGTCCATCTGTTGGTTTATGTTTTTGTGTAAAATTTGTCACTAGAGATTACTCTTCTATAATTAGAATTTAATAGTTGTCTCCCTTACACATGTTTGGGGGGGGGATGGGGCAGGGTGTTCCTTTTTACTTTTTCCTGCTGGTTGAACATAAATCAGAGCAACATAATATTTTTGATATTTTACAAGTACAATGCAATTACAAAATTATTCAAATACTAGTCCTTTTTTTTTTTTTTCTTTTTTTGAAAGCACAGGTAAACTAGTCTACTGAGTAAACATAATGCTTGTAATTATAAGAAACTTCTGTACAGTATACTAGTATATTTGCAATTTCTGAATGTTCAACATTTTCTGACTCCTAGGATGGAGCTATTAGTCACGTGGTACAAATAGTGCAGACTTTTTTTTCTTTCTCCTTCTCTATTTATAATAAAGGCTTTATACTTACTGAACTCAAGGAATTAAAACTCCTGTCTTTAATATTCTGCCTCTCCAACACTTGTGCAAGGTTTGGCCGGAAAGTATCCATTTAAATTTAACAAAAAATTAGCTCCTCTAAAGCAATGGTGCCTTATTCTCCATCAAAGTGCTCCCCTTGGAACCTCATGTGCATATCCCAGCAGTCTCTACTCTTTTCAATACAGTCAGCAAAGTCCCCTTTTGGAATTGTCGTCAGTTGTCTTGTCCTGTTTTACCCTATTTCATCTATGGTCTGAAATTTTCTTCCTTTCAATGGTGAAAAGTCAGCAGTCACTGTGAGGGTGGCACCCGAGACTATATATCTTATTGTTTTCATAACCAGTATTTACAGTTTATTGAAGTTCATTTATTCCCCACCCCTTGGTTCTATTTCTCCCTTCTCTGAAAATGATGCATTGTCAGATTTTCAAGCAAGCGGTGTTTTTGATTTCGAACATTAAAATGGAGATCAGGAATTATTTTGAAGAGAAAAAAAAAATGTTATAATGTAATGGTCAGGTTGAAGATGACGTGGATTTAGAATTTGCATTCTGATACATCTCTAAAGATGATACTGAGTAGAATATCTTCAGGCTGAAATTTTATCAAATATTTCTATGAGATCGGCTTTAATTAAAGCTGGATAGGAAGATTTTTAGACTTCAGGCATTTTTCATGTAAATGATCTTAGTAGCAGAGCTGGACTCTATGCGTAATATTTTATGGAGAAAGAACAAAATGCTTGAAATCAATTGTAAAGAAGCCTGTTTGAAGAATCAATAACAGAGGTGACAGCTGATAAAGGCAACCAATTAAAACCAAAATTGTTAACAAAAAAATAAATTTCCCCGCGTGTCAATATTATGTTCTAATGAGCCATTTTGGACATGTGTTTTATAGGTTCACCACATCCGCTTTAGGAAATCTTTGTTTTGCTAGTTATTTCTAAGATATTTTTTTCCCAAGAAGAAGTATTATCACTATTATTCATTACCAGCTTTATTGTTGGTTTCTATCAATAAGTACATTAGTTTTGCAAACATGGGTAAAATTACAGAAAGCTTCAAAAAGTTACAATGTATTTCAATAATTCCACCTACCATGGGACAAAGTACTGTACCCCCCCCCCCCAATCAGGATGTCCCATTTTCAAGGACACACTTTAATTCTGACTAGCAATATTTTGCAAAAAAATGAAGAAAAAACATCCTAATTTGAAGTAAAATTCAGGTAGAGGTCAGTTGTTGATAAATCTCACAGCTCAGCAATCTTCGAAGCAACATGAAAATGTAGTCCAGTGAAGAGTGATCACTGAGTAAGTTTTAGTAACCAAGATTGTCCTTTAGTTACCTTCCACTAACAGATTGGGCAAAGGTTTCAGTTATTTCATCTATTCAGGGAACAAGTCATAAAATGAATTAACACAGTCAACCAAATAATATTAAAAAGGTGAGGGGGAGAAATTTTCATCAAAATTATATCTTGTTAGCTAATTACACTGGAGAATTAGCAGTTAGGTTGGGGATCACTCTGTTGAACCTGTTATAATTTGCCCTAATCAAAATTTTTTTTTTATCCTCAAGGATAATGCTCAGTTCATATCAGTGAGAGTGGGTATCCACTACAAAATAATGATTAAATTGATTAAAGACACAATTATAAGAGTCACTATTTTCTGTCCAGCTATTGTAGAGTTCAAAACACCTATATAGTCTACATGTTGGGGGGTATGTGGGTGGGTGGGACAGACAAACAGGTCTGGTTAGCCACTCAATACAAACTGTCACCAGAACGTCTTTAGGCAACATGATGTGTAGGGAGGGGGTCAACGAATGAGTTACTGCTCTTGTTTTTTGTTGGACAGTGATCACTGAAAAAAGTCTGGAAAAAAAAAAAAAAATTTACTGTATGCAACGACTCCTATTTAATGGACTACGCGAGTCAGATGAAACAGGGCCGTAGTTCGGGTAAGATAATGATGCATTTCCCACCAGTGAAAGTCTCCCAAGATTGATTTTAGATACATAAAATTATTCTGGGAGTGAAGATGAGCCTCTTTTTTAAATCTGGTGAAAATCAACTCAGCTGATTTAATTACACATATACACTCAAACAAATAAATAAAAGGCAGATATTCTCTAATTAGTGTTCCACATGAGATATCATTGAAAGTAACAAGACTAAAGAGAATTGTATACATCTCAGACATTGGTATCTAATACAACGAAGTATATACGGAACAGTTTGCAAAAATTAGCATTCTACCCCCCCAATACAAATAAATAAAAAATGAAATAAGAATAGCTGTTAAAAAACATACAAGGCATTAACTTGATAGTAGCAATACATACCAAGTTTTTAAAGAAATATACCAAGTAAAAAAGGAAAAAAAAAAAAACTTACTAAAATAGTAAATCGTGGTAACAATTTAGAATAACCCTGAAAATCTATTTTGCTCTTTGTTTCCTAAAGGAGTCGCTTGATTAACTAGACTTAATGCAGACAGGATCACGATTGTCAGTCAGCATGAATCAAACTAGTGTGGAAACAACAAAGACTCAAAGAAAGCAATATAGCCCGAGAAAATTTGGTGAAGAAAGCTATATAGAGGAAGGAGAGGGAAGAAAAAAAAAAAAAAGAAAAAAGATTTCTGGGTATATACTGAACTACGAATGCGATTCAAAATAAGTAAGTTTGAAGAAAGTGCCAACATTTCATTGCGTATGTGTAATAAAATCTCATCTTTAAATAAAAGCAATACTGCTTTACAACTAATTTCCTTCTAGATTGCTAATATTCTCGTTAGACACCAAATTCAACTTAGAAAGTTGACAAACAAAAGATCATAAAACAAAGCTTAAATTTCATAAAACCTAGATCTTAGAGGTCATGGCAAATGGCTTAATAACAAGTAAGTCTAGTTCTATTTTAAACTTTAAATTATAGTAGCCATTATGCTTGCTTAAAGAGAAAGCATTTGCCTATGAATGTGTCATTAAACAAGTTTTCAAAATTCCTTCAATAAAAAAAAAAGTGTTTTTGGACATTATATTTGCAATAAAAGTCTACTAATAGAAATCTCTAACAATAAAAACATGTGGTTTTGAAAATGTAGTGACTGTCATTATGACTATCCAATGGGAAGCCCTAACATTTTTAATATCAACAAGAAACGACTGCTGAAAACACGGATATGTTACATGAATTGGCATCTGTTTCTGGCATTGATCAAATTACTGAACTTCATTGAGAAAAAACAAAAACAAACAAACCAAAAACAACAAAAATTTAATATCAATTTCTATGAAATTATAGAATTCAGATCACTGCAGCCCATTGTGTCAACATTGGTTCAACAGTGGACACTCTCTTATGATGTTACGATGTCATGAGAAATAAGCCCGAAATATAAATATTGCAAATCTCTTTTGTTTCTTATGGAAGCTTCCTCCCTTTTTGCAATTTTGGTCTGAAAGAAAGTAAAATTGGTTTTCAGATGTGGCAACATTTTTCACTCGTGAAATTTTTTTTTTGTTTAAAAAAGCAGTATTGCTTTTATGACAAAAAGTTGTTGAAATGTCAGTTAAAATCTACACCAAGAAAGAAGGAAAGAAGAAAAAGAAAAAATAAATAAATCAGCAAGTAAGTCAGATACTTTTTGCAATTATTAGTTCTTAATATGGCTGGGTAGTAAATCTACTCAACAAAAAATACCAGTATATTTTCAAATGTAGTATAAGACTGAGCAATACCGCCAACACCGATATAGCCATAATTGTGCCCATATAGTTATTTTGGAGCTAGTTCTCATTTTTTCCTATGGTCTTGCCTGTTCCCATACCAAATTGTTCATGCAATCCCCTTATGCAAATGGTGTGTGCACCAGACCCACCTTTCTCTCCTTCTCAGTGCATTCAACCGTCTACCTTAGTAGAAAACTATTTTTTTGTTCTATGTATATTATTTTTAGTTCATTGTCAGAGTACTCGCTGATCTTGTTATAGTTGAAAAAGCAACATTCTCAAAGATATGCCTATTTTTTTTCTATTGATTGTAATTTTGATTCTATTTTGTTTTAATAAAATTTTCGAAGTCAACATAGGGGGTAATTGAATGGAAGCTAAAATGCCATCAATTACCCTGAACTACCACTTCATTCAAAATATAAAAAATAACATTTCAGAGATTATGAATCACCTTCACAGATAAACGGTGGTTGAAGTTCAATGAGCAGTCAAGGATCAGTTTTCTTTGACCAGCTGACTTACAAGTCCATGAAAATATAAAAACCCTATCAACTACGCAAATATTGAGGATTTTTGAATTATTGAGAAACATACAAAAACTGGTAAGTGTTAAAAAGCATGGAGTGATGAACCATTGCACCTGAATGAACTCCAAGTTCTTAATACTATGGATTACAATAAATCCAGGACATGAACAAGAAACAGAATTAGTCGTTTGGATTATCTTCAGCTACAAGTTTACATAATCCATCATACGAAGAATTAACTTTTCTATAATCTATTTCCTTTACACTGATCGTATTCAAATGGTATCATGGAAAAAAAAAAAAAAGATTCAAGGAATGTTGTTTAACTTAGCTTGATCAGGCATAAAGCCATGTCTTATAAAGCACCATCAAAGATGGATTTCATTATTAGTGATTAGTGAAATCAACTTGCTAACCCCAGTTCAATAACATACTAAAGCTTCACAAAATATAGGCAGTGATTGTATTATTTCTATAAATTTGAATATTAAGAGGACAATATTACCAGAGCTTTAAAAATGTAATTATATAAATAAATATCTTCAAATCCTTGATTGATAGATTCAGTACTATAGACTGATTTAATCGGACAGATGTCCTCGTCTTTTTTTGATAGAGCCATAGGAATTTTGAACCAAATCAAACTCCCCGTCCAAATCACAGTTGTACATTGATCTTATTTCACTGCGTATGCAAGAGGAAATCTCATATCAGTTAATTCTTCCCAGCTAATTTGTCCTTTGATGACGCTGTCTGCCTCCTTTCCTTAAACCAGAGTATAAAACTTTTTTGTACAATGACTGCCAAGTAGGTCACTAAATACTTATCCATCTATTAAGCCACAGTCCCGGGGGTTACCAGCAGTAATAGACACCTGAAGAAGGCTGGAGTCTGCTATAGTTGAAATATAATGACTAACAACCAAGAAGAGGATGCTAGTCTGAACAAAAATTTGGTATATAATAATTTTTCATTTCAGGAATTAAAATAAAATGACACAGAACTGCTTTTTTGGCAGCATTTCTGTTAGGTCACTTATAGGATATAAATACTAGAAAGCAGTTTCAGTCATTTTATCAAAAGCAGACAACAGATTATCAAGATGAAAGCATTTTGCACAATATCCTAAATTGCAAACATGAAGACCCACATCTTTTTGATCAACATCAGAACATTAAGTTTTCTTAATCAAAACAATACAGTGATTATATGATTTATAATATTAATATCTTCAAAAGATCACGTTTCATCAGAAGACAAAAGAGAGATGATGCAAAAAGCAATAAAAACTTGTCAATGTTTTAAGAGCAGACGTTATTTTGTCCTGGGAAACAGTGCAAACTTACTAATTTGTAGGAGCGGTTATCTCTTTTATGTACACCATCATGTCTGTCTATTTTTACTTTACATGTACGCCAGCCTACTGGTCAAATTATTGTTTGACCATAGAAAGTTAACATCTGTAGGAAAAAAGGAAAGGGGGGGGGGAGAAAAAGATTTTTAAGTCTTACTTTTTTCCAATAATCTTATTGGACATTTTATTTCCCATTTATGAGATTTTAAATAAAACAAATATTTTTCCTCTTCTGGTTGGTTCCAATATACTTGTCTGATCAATTGGTAAGTGCTTTGAATTTTTCAAGTCATTTGAAATTTTTTTTAAAACAGGGATTGTTAAGATTAGCTTACTCTCACATTACGTTGTATAGTTCCTTAGCACCATGTCAGTGTTAGGCTGGCGTACACGAAAAGCACGACCTCTACATAGATAAAGCTGAAGTACCTTTTGATCTCAGATGTGCAACGGGTATATTAGATAATGCTAAATTTATAACGGAAAGGAAAATTATTACAATACATCTGACAAGGAAATAGCCATCACAAATCTTAGTTACCCCATTCCTTTTGTCTTATGACCATTATTCTTATGACAGACTTTTCAACTTCCAGTAAACAGATAAATTAGTGTTATTACAATAGATTAATAGCCTGAGAATGTCCATCTTACAAACAGAGCAATAAAAGACTTCTTTTTTTAAAAACTTGAGATAAAAGACATTGGTTTGTAATAATGTATGCACTCATGAACTATTTCATGAGGATCATGAAAACAATGCACAGCTTCAACAATTCATCTCCTTGAGGAAGGAGAGACCTCAATCCATCATTTCAAGTTGAAAATCACATTGTTGTCAAGACAGTCGAATGCATAATTTTGTATCTGGCTCAAATTATCATATTTCCTCTTGCAACCGTGCCTCCAAAGTGTAAACCTGATGCAAGTGCTGGTAATGCCCGAAAGGAGAGCAAAATGATCACAATTGAAAATAAAGTGATCAGAAAGAGGCGAAATGTCATTCAATGATGGGACCAAATTTTTTTTTTTTTAAAAGTGAGAATAATGGAGCCTATGAAAGACCCTGCCCTGATGAAAGTCATGATAATTACTAAATAACACATTGGTTTGATTATTGAAATAGAAGGACTATTGATAATTTGGTTAGACGATCAAAATCAATGTAATATGCCGATTAGTCTTTAGTGCGAGAAAAAGACTCAAAGCCTTTTCTACGATTTAAAAGTTGTCAGCGCAGCAAGTTATGGTGAATATAAAGAATTAGATGTGAGTAGGAGTTGCTTCAATCATTGCACAGTACGGGCAGATTAACGTAATATTGAAGAGGAAGGTGAAGCAGTGCATCACCATATAAGTGCCGCAAGTGATTTTCCTAGAAGGTTAAGAAGGATGTGGAAAGAGATTATTGATCAGACCAAATATTTGATGTAAACGAGATTTGGCATATTTTGGAAACAAGAAGAAAAAAAAAAAAGAAAAAAAAAAAGTTTGAATGGACCTATATTTTGAAAGAGCTAAAAAGTTAACCAGAGCATAAGGCATTAAAGGATAGGCTAAAATTATCACCTGGGGGTCACACATCTGAGGACATCAAAGCCAAGACTTTGTTTGTGTATTGTAGCCCCAGATCCAAAGGCACTTCGTTCAGTGATCAAGGCATCTCTTCCGGTTATTTTGAAGGCACCACATTGCTACTTCCATCAATGGATCGGGGAGTCACAGCCATCTTCAAAGTCTATTCATTGCGGACCTTCTCACAAGCAGCCGGGGCTACCAAGATAAGTTCTTGAGTTATCTATGATGCTATCAAAATTATTGCCGATTTTTGGAATGAAGAGAATTAGTCAAGTATGATAAAGAAGGTAGAACAAGGTGTAGCCCCCATTCATGTTTTCCAGAGGTTTACAAATGACAACATCAAAGTTAGTCCAACAGGGGTTTGATGATAGTAATTACCTGCAGTTAGACATTAGTGAGAATAATGTGGTAGAGTTATTAGACACCCATGTTGAGGAACTGACCAATGAAGACCTTATGGAATAAAAGCAGATAATAGCACCTGAGGAAGAAGACTGGAACCTAAAAACTGCAGAACTGAAAGTTTTCGACATAAGAGTTAGCCAAAGCCTTTTGTCTTATTGGAGCATGGATAGCAAAGATAGAGGAGCAAGATCCTAATGCACATAACTTTACAGTCATTGAGAGCTTCAGGAGCCAAAATGCAATTTATCATGAAAAAAAGAAGTGTTCAATACAAACTTCCCTTGATGTCTAATGCAAGAAATTAGACACAGTATCCTGTATCGAATTCAGACTCCAGCCCGATAATTTTCAACAGTAGCCATCAGATGCTTCAGTATCATCTAATTGAACAAACGTAGACATCAAGGACGGAGAAGCGTTCTTCCCTTTTTATATGTGGGTTCGTTTATGCATTTGTGTATTCCAATGCTCCAGGCCAGACTGTTCTGTCAGCAAACTTGAAAATTGGCATCAGTACTCCACAAGAAGTAAAAACAAAAAAAAAATGTTAATTTTATTTTTTGAAGAAAGAAAAATGCTCTTTTGGGCTTTATTTTGATGGGAATAGTTTACTGATAACACCTAGGTTCTGGAGAATTTAGATGTTTTCTTTCTTCAAAATTATTTTAGATATTTTCCAGTGGAAAATGCCAGTGATGTCATAAACAGAATTTATTCTGACCATTTATTCATCGATGGAATTTTATTTACACGACTTCAAATTTTGATGCTACGGTTGTTCAATTTTCAACTGTACCAATAATTTATAAGCGTTATCATAATGTTACCTCATCAATGCCTTTTCCAGAAAGCAAAACATTTGGAGGTATTCCTGGAGTTGAACAAGTAATATACTAAGACAAAACATTCAATTAACTGATGCTAAAAAAAAGAACTGCATGTACCTGTTCTAATTCACAAATTTGTTTTCAAGACACTTGGGGACGGATTTTGTTTATAAGTAAGGGACTGCCACTATTTTGAGGAAAAAAAAATGTATACCATTATAAGCCTGCCCTGTAGCGGTGATAGTTGCACATTTCCCCACTGATGCCAGAAATTAGCATTTGGACCCAGGTAGAAGCCAGTGACTCTTTTCAAGACAGGCAGCTAGGTTAGCGCTTGCCACACAATCGTAACTCTTCTCCGAAGTATTTTTGATGAGTGAATATTTGCAAATACTAATGATATATCTTCAGGATTGAGCCAAGGGCGGGAACATCTTCACTTAGATATATATAATGTTATCTTCATTTTGATTGAGATTGTATACAAAAATAAAAGAAACAGTCATTTCTTTTTGGAATGTATAAAAGCTTTAGAAATATTCTAAAAGCTGTTACATTCCATTTTCATCATTTCGTGGAATTGTTCCGTGTTCAGACACAACAATTGAACTGAATTAGAAAAGAGACAATGACAGTTGTGAAATGAATAAATGAAATATAAAATATATAAATAAAAATGCGTAAATGGATAAGTATACATAGATCTGGCAGGGACAATAATTTCTTCTAATCTGGCCGGACAAGTTTTGTCTTATACCATTTGTGGTGAACAAAGATAACAAAGCTCTCACTGTAATCAAAATGCCTTGGAAATCGGCCTTGTCATAATACAGTGCTGACAGGAGTGGAATTTCCCAACTTGTGACATCATGTTAGCTTTTAGAAGGTTTTGGATTTTGGAAGATTTCAGTTTTTGGATAAGGGGTACTCAATCTATCTTGATTTGGCCTTGTACCATACCAACCCAAGTTTAGTAAGTATCTCTCCATTAGTATACAGCTTACATGTAAAAAATTATATCAAATATGATATAATGACCAATAATACATAACCAACAGGATTGATTTCAATTGTCTTCATTTTCCCACAAATTTCACCTAGGTTAAGATATAAAAAATTATAGAGCCATCATATAAATGAGAGAAATAAGATAGAATTTGAGGTGATTTTTACCTTTGCAAATAAAGTTGGACAGAAACTATGTATTCACTTATGTTTGCCTGTTTACATAATATCCCCAAAGGTTCTCAATGAATTTTAATGTCATCTTGGGGTAGAGTTGGCCATGGGCCAAGGAATAATTGGTTAAATTTGGAACGGTTCCAGGAATAGCCTTGCGAGACAGGACAATTTTCCAACTTTTCGAACGTAATAATGTCATCATAAGTATATGGAAGTATATGAAGCAGAGTCTGGAGTCTATAACCGGACTGTCTAGTATTTAGCAACAAATGGTTTTGACAGAGGTATGTGATCTCCGAGTGCTTTCTAGTTTTAATATTGTGTACTGAAGTTTTTTTGAAATGCTTTATAAGTTCGCTTAAATTTTTTTGTGAAAGTAGTAATTGAAAGAAAAAGATTGTTAAAAGCATATCAAAACATTTCCAAATAGTTCTAATAATCTGCGTAAAAGAGAATGCACTTCATTTTTAACACTAAAGAGCTAGTTGCAGTTGATAAATAGAGATCCCTGAAAATCATCTTGAATTCATGCCAATAACAGAACCTATATTTCAGCACCTATTCTAAAAGGAAGTTCATTTCAGAACTAACAAAGTCAATTTTTTTCAAAGGTCAAGCAAAGCACAACATTAGAACTACAAATCTGATTCATAGATGAATTTCATCATATTTGAAAGGTTTGAGTTGCCACCCGAACATTGAGCAAGCCTTTCAGTCTGTAAGTTAGTTTACAGACAAAATACATACACTTATAAATACTTACATACTCATGGCACTCACACAAAAGGGTCAGGATCAGGGTCAATCTTTGATGCGTGAAGGGGTAGTGCTGGGAAACCTGGACAATTTTTGTCCCTGCAGGAGGGTTAAGACAACACCTTGTGTATCACATTCTGCTCTCATGAGGAGGCAGATGTATAGCTACTTATAAAAGGATCTTTGGCTAAAACCAGAGTTTCTAGATGAGAGCTCAGAAGTGTTTGAAATATTATAGGAAGCTATAAAATATATTCCATGTTGTAAACAATATATACAAAACATAAGTTTATTGTAAAGTTTTCATCCAAATTCACATGGTTTGGAAGTAAGAAAAGTGGTACAAGCAAGTTTCCCAAAATGTCAGTCAGTAAAACAGTTCTTTATCAAATGAGGTTATCTGTTTCCTGGTCCCAATACAACTGAAGTTTCGTTGACATACTTGGTAGCAGTCCCAAGTGATTAGTTCAAAGATTTTTAAAATCTTAGTTACAAAGGTATGTAAAGGAATCAGTAGTAGAGATGAGAGGGAAAATTTCTAAGGCAATATTTGGTGGAAGTTTTAACAAACAAGCTTGGCTGCATCAAGATCAAACTCTCTTGCTTCATTAAAACCTAAAAAGTAAACAAAACTGAATTCATTTCTCAATATAACATTTTCCAAAACTAGATCTCATATCAAATCCTATACTAACAGTTCCTGTAAATGGTATTTGCAGAACAAGTCAACCTGTTGGGCTTCAGAGGCGAGAGTGAAATATTCTGTTTCTGTGCACTTCACTTTGTCTGTTATTTGTGCATGACGTCACACGTTTTTCTACTAGTCATTATCATTGTTGCAGACGAATATAAACCTAAAAACCCAATAGTGAAAGTTTGACAAAGAAAAAGCCTACTCAACCTAATGGTTAACCTACCACTAGCATCAAAAGCAAGAAAGAAACAAAAGGTTTACTCAGCCTAATGGTTAATCTGCTACTGACCTTGAAAAAATAAGAAATAAAAAAATGTTTTGCTTCCAATAGGATTCAATTCCCAGATCTATGGATGTCTGGCAGAACGCCCTAGACCACTGAGCCATGGAAACACTACTGAAAATAGTAATCAATTTGTAACAAGCTAGAATACCTCAAAATCATGGATGAATATTTGCCGCCTATTTAAAATTCTTATGTTTTCAAGTTCAATGTTTCTACTACTTCTGTTTGATTATATCTTCAAGTAGCAAAGTAATTTTAAGAAAAATAAAAGAATGAACTATAAATACTTGGTATGGAAAATATTTTTTATTAAATCACAGAGATTCAATGTTCACAACCCCCACCCAGGGAACTCGGTAATGCAAGTTGAAATGACATAACAGAACCCACCCTCTCTCTCTGTTATTCATGCCTGAAATTTACACATCTTAAATTCCATTTCTGATTAATTGTTATAATAAAGTCAACTCTGAGAAAAAAAAAAAAAAAAATACTGTAATAAATAATAACTTTACATGAAAAAGAACTAACCTCTTCAAGATAAGTTGACTATTTGAATTACAATAAGAGGATTAAAAAGAAGAAAATCTGAGATCCTTTCAGTAGAAGAGTCCATATAGTTTCAAAAGTGAGAAGGAGATCACTGTCCATTTTATAGGTGAATTAATTTAGCATGAGTTGGTATCAGACAATCGATATGGGGAGATCCAATGACGATTGAACCCACCAACAATGGCCCGCAAGATTAGCTTCCTGATCCATTTTTTCCTTTGATTTATCAACTCAAAGTGTTGTATCAGACCACCAGTAGCAGGAGAGCCAATGAGGATTGAACCCAATAACAACAGCCAGCAAGATAAGCCGGTTGATTATTGCTAAACAACCCGTGTCCAGATAATTTTCCCTATTCTTTTGTCATTTAATAACATAGCAGTTAGGTGTCAGACCATCAATAGCGTGAGATCAAATGTGAATCGAACCTACAATAGCCAGCAGGATTTTTTTTTTTTAAATCAACAAAATTGTTACCTTTAAGTGGGAAAGTCTGTTTCTATGGAAAGAATACCAAGAAAATCACACTGTTCATTGTATGAATAAATGTTAGTGTGTGATCTCAAAGATCTTGGTTACTCTGAGACACTACCCCCCCCCCCAAAAAAAATTAGTTTTGAAAATTCAGCCCTATGCTCTGAAGACAGACAATTACTTTTTTGTGGACCTTTCCTATTTTTGTTTAAAAGATTTTGGTTGTGATGCTGAGAAAATATCGTAGTTCATGAGGAGGATGTAAGCAAGGACAAATTCAATGACCTTAATAGTAATCTTAATCATACATCAGAAACAATCCAGAGTTAAAGCTGTAGTTATCATTTCCTATCTTTTTCAATTCTTAGAGACAAGTGATCACTCATTTGGGTAGGTGGAAGATGGTCAGAGAGAGAGAGAGAGATAAAAAGAGTGAGACAGAAGCATTCTATTTGGTAACAGCCAGTTATTTCTGTGCAAGAATGCCGAGACGTAACAAGTGTTATTTTGGGACTAAGAATGGCTGAGAAGCATCTTACTTGGACAGTTTTGCTTGTGTGCCCAATGTAGAGATTTGCTGAATCTGATGTGTTGTTATTAGTATCACAACTTTTATCAGACCTCAATTTCAGAATAGTTTTTATTGGTAATTTAAGACAAGTGAAAGTATTAAAAGATCTAGGTACAAATACAAACTTCATAAAAAAGAACAAAAAAAAAAAAAACGGAACAGTTTGCAATAAACTTTTCAAGGATTCGTTATCAACACTAATGTGACTAAAAACTGAACAATCAGGTTACAGATCCCAGAGAACACTGACAAAAGCTTGTAATAATTATTGATCAGATTTAAACATCTTCAAGACTGTCAGGAAGTTTGTCAGTCAACAGCGATGACGTCATCACTGACGTCATAGTGGTGACTCCGGTTACTGTTCTACCACACTATACTTCCATTTTAATGATGTCACTATGATATGTCATTGCTGTTAGAACTACTTTATGATTTTGTTCACTTCAACACAATGATATACGCACCGCATCATTATTATATCAAAAATTCTTTCCCATATCCCAATTTTGAAACTGAAAAAAAAAAAAAAAAATCCTGGATCCAACCCAAAATTTAATCAGTTTTTCCTTGGCTACTGACCCTTCATTCAAAAAAAAAAAAAAAAAAAAAAAAAATGTTATTGAAGTTCACTGATAACTTTTGGAGATATTGCGTGGACAAGCAGACACACGAGTGAATACAAAATCTGCAGAGGTAAAAAAAAAAAAAAAGTCCATCTTTCAAGTAACATCATTCATATGGTTAAAAATAGAATCATGTATGACTTATTTACTGTCTCATTAAAATATTAATTTTAATGAAACCCTGCAAAATTAATTTTTAGAAAAGGCTTTGATCAACATATACTTACCAATAGCCTACCATCAAATATTTAATAGGTTTCTAATCTCAACCATGACCCTAATTCTCTTTATTTTTAAGGCAAACTCTGTACCAATGCACCTATCTTTTTTTTTCTTTTCACATACCATAGCCTTTAAATATGTCAGTGAATAGAACTAAAATGTTGCCAAGAGTATTATTTTCCAGTTTTTAGATTTTCCCAGACAGATCTAAAAGGTACTTAATTCTAAAAACGGTGAACAATTCATTTTTCTGTGGAACTATCTTTAAAATGTGTTAAACCCAATGCAGGCATGATCATATAAAAAAAAAAAATAAATAATCAAATTGGGAAGGGGGGGGGGGGTTAATCACAAAGGAAAAAAAATTCTTCCAAGTTTAGAATGGAAACACCTTTGAACAATTTTCTTCCTAAATAAAAAGTACCTAAAATTTTATTAAAATCCAACAATTTGTTGATTCGACAGATTTTTTCAAGATTAATTTTTTTCTCTCCTAAACATTTTCCAATGCTAATTATTACAATTATATCTTGTTTACAAGTATACAACTTTTTAAAAATCTCCAACTCATAAATAAATAATAGCGATGGGCACTCCAACAGGTGTAAATAGGGGATGGGCTCTTCAAAGAAATTGCCTTCTACAAAATTAAATTGCCTGATAAGTTGTTCTTTGCCTCTGGTCTCATCCTCTGAATTTTCAACAACAATCAAGGTCATCAGTTCAATGAATGCCAAAATCTTTTTCTTTCAGACTGAATTTGTAAAGGTTCAGCGTTAACAAGAAAGGAGTAAGTGGTCATAGGAAGAGGAATATTTTTCTTCTTTTTTTATGTGACACTGTCATATCCTTCTTTTAAAATCAATTCTCTAAATAAACAAGGACCCCAAGTTCAATGATGCGTCCACCAGCTGTGATTTCCAATTTAAAAACAAAGAAGTAGTAGCAAGTGATAGTAATAGTCGGAGGAGCCTCTCTTAACCAGGGTTTCATGAAAGGTTATTAGGGCTGCCATGAAAATGTTACGTGCAAAAAAAAAAAAAAAAAAAAAAAAAGAAAAAAAAAAAAAGCATCACACTTTCGTTCATTTTCACCAGCAGAAAAAGAACTTAACAGCAGCTGTATTAAAAAAAAAAAAAAATCATTTAACTTATTTAAAAAACAAGAAAAATAAAACAAACAGTTCTGGTTAATCATTCAATACAAACCATTTTCTGTTGGTAGCATGCTGTGTTGGGGTAGGAGGTGGGGGTGATCAAGCAAAAAAATTGGAAAAAGGTAATTCTACGAATAGGATACTTCTCTCACCTTTTGTTGGGTAATGATCACTGAAAACGTCTGAGTTTAAGAAAAAAAACAATAACAAGTGGACATAACTGGTGACCAATTTAGCATCAACTTCCATTGCAGATTGAACCCCCACTAAAAATTTCACAAAATTTCAGGGCAATACGTTGGTTGTGCAAGCTGGAAACGTTTTAGCCAGGCTTAAACTATTGACCAATTTAGTATAGAGTTATATTGCAAATTGAGCCCCCACTAATAAGCTGGGTTGGGGGTTGTAGAAAAAAAACAAAACAAAAACAAATCATGAAAATACATGATATTTGGCATTTATTTTCCTGTAATCTTATAATTCACTAAAAGTCTGTCAGTTTGTTTCTTTCAGTTTTAAGGGATCCAAATTGAAAGTTTAATTTTTTTCATTTTTGAGGGTCAAAATGCAAGGGAATTTAAAACATTTTCTAGGGGTCAGAATCCAATGAAATTTTTCTTCCAAGTTTTAAAGTTAAAATGGGGGTGGAGGGTATCACTTATGGGGGTTGAAAATGAGGGGAAAGATTTTTTTTCCTTCTTTCAGCATTGAAATCCCAGGGTACCTTAGTTTTTACTTTTGGTGGTCAAAATGGGGGAGGGGAGGGACATTTTTTTATCAAATTTTCTAGGGGCAAAAAATTGAAGGGACTTTCATTTTTCACTTTTAGGGGTTATTGTTGGGGAAGATTTATTTCAATTTCAGGTGTCAGAATTCAAAGGATTTTTTTCTATTTTTAGGGGGCAAAATTGAAAGTGAGGATTTTGTTCACTATCAGAAGTAAAAATCATGGAGAAGTTTTTTTTCACACTTTTAGACGTGAAAATCAAGGGGGTAATTTTCTTTTGTTTTTACTTTTGGGTCGAAATCTAATGGAAAATTTCTCTCACTTTCAGGGTTCAAAATCAAAGGTTAATTTTTTTTTTCCTTAACTTTTAGCTCAAAATTTCCGAGTGGGGGGAGCGGGCGAAAAACAACAAAAACAAAAAACAAAATCCAAAAGGAACTTTATTTTTAAAGGTCAAAAATCGAGGGGAAGATTTTTTCACTTTGTCAAAATAGAAGGGTAATTTTCTTTCACTTATGGAGGTTGAAATCAATGGGAAGATTTTATTCAATTTTGGATGATGAAATTCTCCTTTCGGGAGTTGAAGTGAAAGGGAACTTTTCTTTTCTTTTATTGCTGTAAAATTGAAGATTGAGATTATTTTTCTTTCAAGAGGAAAAAAAAAAAAAACATTCTTTTTCGATTGTCACAATTGAGAGGGAACATTTATCTAATTTCCAGAAGTCCAAATCCAGTGGTAATTTACAAAATCATGGGGTGAAATTTTCTCTTATTTTTAGGGGCCAAATTAGAGTGGGAACTTTTTTTCACTTGCGGGGGGGGGGGGGTCAAATCATCATTTTCCACTATCAGAGTTCGACAGCAAGATGGAACCCACCCTCTTCTAGGGTTTAAATTTGTTTTTTTTTTAAATTGAGGGGGGAATTCTTTTCCCCTTTTCAACATCAATCCCCCAACACTCTTTTTACAATTATTGGCCCAATTTTTGAACATCACCCCCGCCTTTAACAATAGTCCCCTTTTCCTCAATATTATACACTTCTCCTGAACTCCCTATAACCTTTTTTAACATCAGACACTCCGTTTTTTTGTTTTTTTTACATCACCCCCCTCTTTTTGGAGAGTGGCCCAAACTTCTTGTATAACATTAAAGCCCGTTTTTAACATTGCGACTCATGAACCTTTATAAAAAATTACATTTAATACATTGAAGGGTGGCTTTTTTTCACATTAGCCGGACACCCTTTTCTTCATCAACACCCTACTTTTTCAATTGCTACCTTTTTTTCCAACCTGTGCAGTATTAAATCAATTTTAATTGAATTAAAAAGTTATCAGATTTCAATTTATCTACATTTCTTTTCCGGAGAGCAATTTGCAACGCCTGTTAAGGTGAGTCTAGTCATAGATAACGCTCCATATTTTGCATTTGTTTCAACGCACTGATGTGTCGTCGTTAGATATTTTTCATTTCCTTCAGATGTTAAATTATTTCGAGAGTTCTTCCAATCTAATAAGGTTCGGACTAGGTATTTAAAGACACTATAGAAATCAATAATGAAAATTAAAAGATTCACTCCCTCCCACCTTTCGATTAAGCGTAGTTTCTTCTGAACAACGTTTACAATCAACAGACAAGGAAAGCAGAGGATATTGATGAAATGCTTTTTTTTCCCCTAGGTTATAGCTTTTTGAGTGTGTGTGTTGAATTTAAAACAAAGGGTTCAAGTTTATCAGATTCTCAGAGTCATTTAAAAAATCCCAACATTAAAAAGAGAGGCAAATTGAATTAAATGAATCTTGTTACGGGGAACTAAGAGAGGAATACATCAGAAGTTGAAGTAGTTTTGTCTAGTGTTTCGAAATCCGGAAAAAAAAAATAGACAAAAAAATTAGGGACCTTGTTCTTTGTTTTTATTAAATTCAGTAAATAAATAAAACGGGAGACAGAACAGAATTATTTTTTTTTCTTTTAATCAACTTTCAATTAAATATATGTATGCTGGTTATCAAATTTTTTTTCCTTAAAAAAAAAAAAATAAAAATAAAATAAAAAATAAAGCTATTGATTATCAAAATCGACCATGAATTAATGATTTAAACGCATGCTAGACAAAATTATTTTTAAAATATTACGTCATACAATAATCACACTGTCAACATGTATGTTCAATATTTTTTGCGTCTTTAGGGGTTTAATTTTCCCCACACGTGTTGGTCTGAAATGACAAAAAAAGAAACGGGAGGGTGTTAGCAAACGTCACACTCACACGTTCAGTTGATTAGAACACTTGTTATACACTAACAGAAGGCCTTTCCAACGATTCCCATCATCGCCCTGGAACAACACTAATACTCAGTAATAAGCATAGCATTCTTCTGTCGTAACTCTTCCTTTGAAGAAAAATATCTTTTTCTAGTTAACAATGATCTAATTGAAATATATTTGAAAGAAAAGAAAAATATATACAAGCCAACGCATTAGAGTGATAAAGAAGGCCATAGAGTACAAATAATCACTTTAAGCCACATTAATGAAAGTGGACCAGAATTACTCATTTTCAAAAACTTCATCATTTGCAAATAGAATGTATGAGAGAGAAAGAAAGGGTATAGCATTTACAAATCACGCAAACAATACGTCAACCTGGATTCAGGATGCGTATTAAAATCTACAGTCTTTCAGCACCTTAATTTTGCAAGATAAACTAACATCTTCTATAATAGTAATATCCACTTCCGTGCTAACAAGCACATGTCACTGTCAGACATCTTTTATTTAACAGCATTAAGGTATTTTTTGCGAGTAATCTTTTCCGCCGCTGAAAAAGGTTGAAAAATTATTTCGGCTACAACAGCTGAAGAGATGAAGAATCAATTCTATTCACAGTTTATTATTTTTGATATGTTCAAAGGAAAAAACAAGGAAAACATAGTTGGATACGGTGCAGCAGTTGGTTAAAAAAAATCAAGACCATATGAACCATTAAGACTCGGGAAAAGAAAAGCTGTTATTAAAATGAATTAAGAGAAAAGAAGTAAGTTATTTCTAAAAAAATTATATGAAACTATTTTACTATAAAAAGAAATAATGTATATTTCGATGCGATTATTTGTTGATCGTAGAAATTAGCGCAGTGAGAAAAAAAAAAAGAGTTATGTTCCTGTAGCTGAGGGAGGGAAAAATTACCACATGGTTACGAATTTCATAAGGTTCTTACATAGGTTATTTAGACGAAGAGGAGGGGGGACCGACCTCGTGTCAGTATTTCTAGAGAGTGATAACATTTCGACTGCTTTAGTTTTTTTCCCCCCTTCTTCGTTTTAATATTATCAAAAAGAAATTAAACAACCATGCATCTTCTAATTTTCAAAAAAATGAACTTTTATCTTTGAAGGGAAGAGAGAAGAAAAAAAAGCTCCTACATGATCATTTGTAAGAATAGAATAAATGTAACATTATAATTCATAAATAGTAACTCTTGAAAATATGAAATAAAATATAATTACTTTTTTTCTAATAAAAAAAAAGTAAAGGTATTATATTAATTTGAAAAATCCATTGAAACATAGACGGGGAATGCTAGGACCAGTAGTTAATAAAAAGAATTGAAAATCATAAAATGAATGATAGCTTTTCTGCAATTCTTAGATCACAATTCGTAATATTCTGCACGTAAAGCTTCGCGAAAGTTCATTTTTCTATCCCGAAATATTTCGAAGTACTTGCTCTAAATCCTGTCTCTAGTTCATGTGCTATTGTTTAAAAAAAAAAAAATTAATAACCATTGATTTGATATTTTTTATGATGACAGAAAAAAAAGTAATTTTTTTCAGTGTAAAGCAGTGTCTCCGAGAATGAAGAGTCCAGTCTAGCACTACAAGAAAATAGGATGTTAGCCACGGCAGTCACAGCACATGTGAAAAAGGAGATGCGATACAATACGATCGTAACCACAAGGGAAAAAAAAGGACGAAGACGAGAAAAATCAGGGAAATAAAAAGATCAGCTCACCCACTTCCCCAGAAACACTTATTGGACAGCCAAAAAGCCGGCCGCTGAATCTGGAACCATCTTCGAGGAAGAGGGTAGCTTTTTTCGGCATTTTCATCGAACCCATTGCCGAACTGATCACTGCGGGACGAATTTTGTAATGTTAATCAGGGAGTGCACGCGCTCGGAGCTGGCGCCAAATTCCCGTTCGCTCATCTAATAAGGGAGATCACTCTTCCTCTAACGGAAGGCTGAGATGCTATAAATCGTTACGTATCAATGCGTATTACCTTGGCATGTGCTTCAAGCATTTTTTTTTCAGGTAAATACTGCGATATAATGATTATAAAAAGATTCATTTTTATTCAGTGATTATAAAAGATTGAAAAAATGAGTCGCTTTTCTCACTTTGATTTTGTAATTATCTGATGGTTTTTGAAAACGTTCATTTTATTTACCATGCTTGCTTCCGACGCTCTCATAAGCCTGAGGCCAACAACAAGATCTCTTCTCGGTCACTACTTCACTTTTCTTCAACTTTTCATCGTACATTTTATATTTTGTATTTTAAGAATTTTAAGCGGATTAAAAGATCAAACAGTCCCTGCTTTAAAAGTATTTCAATTTATATTATTTGTTGAATACAATTCATTTAGTTCATTACTTTTCATTGTTTAATGTTTGATTTATATTTTCAAGTATAAATCTTGGTCCAGAAAATCGGAAAATACCATAACATGAGTCTCCCCCAATCCCAAGCTTACCGTATAAATGATCCGGTACCAGCGCTAGTTTCCCTTCAAATAATATAATCCCATATGGTCCCACTTTGCAAGAACGATATTAACAAATTGGAAAGTATCCGGAGAAGAGCAATAAAACGTGTTCCAGAACTAAAGAAAAAACGAAGCAAAAAACCTTTCCTATGAAGAAAAAATTGAAAAATTAAAACTAGCAACATCAGAAGAAAGGAGAACAAGAAGAGACGCAATGCAAACATATTAAATGTAAACGGCATTAACAACATCTCAGCTAAAAAATATTCTTTATCTTGGATTAAGTAATAAAAAAATGTAGATAAAAAACATGGCAGAAGAAATCAAAGACAGGGATTCTTCTTACAAAGAGTTGACAACAATTTGAACAAATTAATGGATCAAGATTCAGAAGAAATAAAAGCGAAAACAGTGAACAGCATTATGAGTTAATATGACTCGCCGTCGCAGTCAGTTATTGAACAACTGTAGCGTCAAAATTTGAAGTAATGTAAACAAAAAAATCCATCGAAGAATAGATATGGTCTGAATAAATTCTAATTATGACATCACTGGCGTTTTCCACTGGAAAACATCTAAATAGAGTAAAAGGAACATCTGTAAACATGGAGAATCTAGATGTTATTGATGAAGGATCAAAGAAGCCTTTTTCTCCCGAAAATTAAAAAAAGCATTTATAGAAGGGGCCCTACGGCATGACCAGGATAGGTTGAACACACAAACACCCCAAAATTAAAAAAACAAACAAACAAAAAACACACAGATAAAGGAAAAGGATTGAACCTTTCGCCATTTTGATGGTTACGATTTTTCAATAATTACGCAACTTACAGAAGAAGAACAACAAATTATTTTGGGGTGGAAAAAGAGAAAAAAAAAACCTCCCAACATAAGAGCGAGATACAAGCATAAATAAGTGCATACATTTTATTCGATGTACATTTTCTTAGCCAAATGTTCTTGAATCAATATTCAAAGAGTTTTCAGGACAATTGAACTAATTCATCTTGTTATTCTTGTTGTTCCCATTTTTTCAGCCGACCCATTCTACGGTCTTCTCCAGGTGTACGATTCGTATGTAAAGAGAGGTTATTTTCTGGTAGTGTCAAGTTAAAAACGGTAGTGATCATATATTTTTCTTATTAACAGCAAAGGTTGATATTTGCTAGGTGGACTTCTTTGATTAAAAGAGACACTGAAAACATTTCCATTTTCAACCTTCGTCACAAGTGGTACCGTTTGAAAAACATGTTTGCTACCATTTTTTTAAAAATTATTATTGGCACTGTCAGAAAAAGAGGCCCTCGCTTTACATACAAATAGGATCTGGACAAATACTTACCATTGTACTCCCTACAACTAATTTATCAAATGTCAATAAAACACCAATATCTATTATTGCCACTCACGTGAACTTAATGACTCCCTAAGCAATTTTGAAATTCATATCATATTACACCAGAAATCAAATATCTCGTTTTTATTTTTTCATGTCTTTTTTTGGTAACCATTGCTCATTCGGTACTAAAATCTCCCAGAACAAAGGTTGCCAAAAGTTATTCCCTTGATGGTAGAAAATGGCATAGATTTTTCCCCATTTCCAGCTAACGTTGTTGTCTTCACTAAGATACCGTTCTTCAACAATAAGCAAACATATGGATTTGGTATCATAATAGCGTTGATATCTGATGAAAACGTTGTTTAAAAATAAAGGTAAAACACACACACACACACACACACACACAAAATAATGGCTTTTATTTTCATTGTAGTGTTAATATCTAATCGATACGTTGTATAATTATACATTTTGGAGCCTTCATATTTTTGGCTATAATGTTGTCTGGAGATGAAAAAAAACGAAAAAAATCTAGCCATTTTTAACCATTAAGGGAGATAGCTTTTGGTAATCTATATGCTAGAACAGAATAAGTAAGGATTACTCTTACTTTTTAAAATTTCAGCTATCAAATGCAAATCAAATAATAAATCACTACTATTTAGTGGAGAATATTTAACAACCCTTAATATCATCGATGACTGGCTTCTGAAGACAGTAATCGTTGACAGAATGAACACCATCCATTTTACATGAGCCATTATCAATCTTTTTATTATCTGTCATCGAAAGAGAGAGCACCTTCAAATTGTTTCTAAGTCCTTTGCGAGCAAGGCTGCGGTGGACACTAGGGTTCATGGTACCCCCAGGTAAACTGAACACCGGTGTATTCATCTATTAATGTTCTAGAGCGAGGAAAATTAATATATATAGGAATAAAAAGTCTATTGTAATAATTAGGTTATCAAGTATGTATTTAATTGTCAGATATTCCTGAAAATTCTGACTTCACATCAGGGAATTTTCTTATTTTGACTGTTTTCATTATTGGAATTATTCACTTGTTCAGTTGTATATGGAAAATAACCCTGTCTCAGATTTGATAGGCTGCCTGTATAGTCGACGCCTTGAGCAAGACCTGTTGGCAGTGTGTGCATGCGTGTTAGAGGCTTTTTTATGGTTTTCAGATCCTGGGGATACAATCTCAAAACTCGTTGCGTGATTTACAGAATGATGTTTTTAACAGTGACGAGAGTCGACAATTCTATGGATGCCATAAGGATCTCCGTTCTGGCCAAATTTGAATCGATTCATTGCGTTCATAAGAAAGAAAGAGTAGAGAGAGTGGGAAACTTTAACTTTGAGAATAGTTTTGGAGTCGGATATCAGATTTGTTTTACTCAAATCATTTACTTTATTGTATGAATTATAAATAAAACCCTGGAAACCCAGAACAAGAAAAAGATCTAGGCATAATTAAAATATTAAAGTTCCAAACCCATAACCATATTACCAAAAAAGCTGCAAAAATAACCGGAATAATAAAAACCAGATTCGAGTTCTTTGATATAGAAACACTTAAAATACTATACACATCATACGTAAGACCTTAATTAGAAGAGGCAGGGAATGCATAGTCCCCTCATTACAAATATATATATAAAAGAACTGGAAAATATCCCGAGTAGAGTAACAAAACTTCGATGAAGAAAGACCTGAAAAAATATAAACTAACAACATTGAGATGAAGGAGAACAAAAGGAAATATTTAAAACAATAAAAGGCATCCTAGCTGATTAATAAAAGGAAAAAAATGTAACTTATTCCACTTGGAAAATATTTAGTTTGTGTAAACTATATAAATTATCAAAAACCGATTTATGAATTGAAACAAAATTGAATTGTTATTCACCCTATTCTTCCTGCGACATATGCTACCGAATGGAATAGAATAGAATCACAATAAAATCTTTATTCATTCAAATTTACAAGAAAAAATTAATTAAATTACTTAATCAGTACAAATTCAATTAGGATGCCGATACTACAAAAGTGACATTCTCGACTGACGCCTTTTACCTATCAACGTTGTAACTTGCAGTAATTCTTAATACAAATTCATTTAAAATACTTGTATTCGCAGGATTGACATTATTGGCTGATGCCTTTTGACCTATTAGCATCGTAACTTACAGTAGTCCATACTACAGTGCTTGCACAATGCTTGATGCCTTCTGAACTGATGCATTCTGATCTGAATCTACGGCAGTGAGTTAAGTTACGATTAAAACAACTGAAAAATCAAGCTGAATGAGAAAGGTAAAAAAATGATCTTCATCTGATAAGAAATAGATATTTTACCGATGATAATTGGTTGTTCATGGATACCTTGAATAGCGCTGTTTTGATCAGTGCATGATTTGATGTATAACGGTTGAGATATATTTTTCCGAACAAGAAATTTAGGGATCAGAGGTTACGTCGATCATATGTAGGGAACTTTTATTTTCACTTTTAGGGGCCGAAATCAGTAAGGAAGTTCATTTTTTCGGGGTCAAAATCTCGGGGAAATTTCTTTTTTTTTTTCAGGAAAATCAGAGAGGGAGATTTTTTTTTTTTTTTTGAGGGAGGTTTTTCCCTTTTCCGAGGTCAAAATGCAGGAGTAATAAACAAAAAAACTATGTGGAGTCGAAATCCAAGGGATTTTTCACTTTTGAGGGTTACAATCATGATTAAATAGAAATATCATAACCATATTTTCTTCTACAATGAGCAGTCCGATTTACACTGTTTCTCTGTCTGTTACATCGTGTTACATATGCTAGATGTCCTACAGTTTGAGCGCGCATAAAAGTCTGAAGGACGCCAAAATTATGCATGTAAGCGAACATTTGAACCAGTGGGAACACACACCTCGAAGTGTGCGAGAGATAATTTGGCAAAATTTATACTTAAAATTTCGCTTTTGTTTCTAGGCATCACGTGGATAAAGGAGTAAAGTGCACGCATCCCCGATTCTAGATCCACAATATTTAACTCTCATTTCAGGGAAGACACAGGCACTCTTATAAAAAAAGCATCTGAAGAAAAATGTAGGAAACTTATCGTAACCTAAATCTATAAGAAAATAAAGTGAATTTGGCTATATTTAATAGCTTATAGTGAGACAGATGAGTGTGAGATATGCACGCCACATGTGGGAATATTTTTCATGTTTAGGACCAGAAAAAAATTGGAAGCTGTGATACACTTGGTCGGTTATTCTGCACCCGCCTTCGTTTACTTTTGTAAAAGAGATCCTTATTAATACCCTGAGCATGAAAAATCCAGTTACCATACAGTCACGCAAAAATGAAGAGGGCATTTCAAATTGAAACAAAATTTATTATGCGCACTTATATGACGAAAGGAAACATTAAAATCTTACAGCATAGTGCTGATGATACCTATTTTGGCATACTTTTCGGAGCTGGCTACCCACGAAAGCCCTTAACATATAGCTGTAAAAAATCCATGCATGTTATAGCTTTATAATAGAAGCGAGTGAACATTAGGGCATTCACCGTCTCTACATTAAGTCTTTTCCATTCA
The DNA here is from genome assembly GCA_963457665.1 of Thysanoteuthis rhombus. NCBI lineage: Eukaryota > Metazoa > Mollusca > Cephalopoda > Oegopsida > Thysanoteuthidae > Thysanoteuthis > Thysanoteuthis major. The sequence continues at coordinate 68,405,819 of OY735204.1, read as the reverse complement.
TTGGTCTACTGAACATTTACTGATTTGAGTTTCACATATAAAGCAGAATGAACCTACAAAAGGGAACGCATTTAAAATGAAAGAAGGACATTATATTTCAATTGAAGAACGAGGACATGTCTCCCTTTTGGATATCATCATCATCATCATCATCATCATCATCATCATCATCATCATCATCATCATTTTATCGTCCGTCGCTGGACATAGACCTTCCTCAGAATTCGCCAGACCTCTCTATCATGGGCATTGTGGAGCCAATACTCTCTGAGCTTGCCGGCCTCAGTTTCGCACGTGATATCTGGGGATCCATGCTGAGAGTCATGATGTCCAGCGGTTCTCTGCCATTCTTGCAACATGGCCAGCCCATTGCCACTTGGGTTTTTTTAACAGTTTCTGTGATGTCTCAGACACCTGTTTTTCCTTAACGCATTGTCCTGTCTTACGGTCTCTCGTTGTGAGGTTGAGCATGATTCTTTATTTTACACTGAAGACATTGATGTTGCCTTTACTGCTTAACAAGTGAGGAAGCTGATCAGAAGTGTCGTATTTGGTGGCATGTAAGATCCCTTACTTCAACTGGGAAAACTACGAAAAAATGCAATTCATTGAATTCCACTAATTTTATGCTTAAAAAAAACAGCTTCTACTCATGATCGGGTATGAAGGCTATCTTTACGATTTCAACCATTTTCTCTGAAAAAATCGGCCGGGTCTTATTTGCCGTCAAATATGATAACTAATTAGCAATAAACAATACCACCCATCACATGACATCTAGTATATTGTACGATTGACACGAAGGTTGTCTCGCAGACCAAATTTGCTAAAAACAAGAAATCATTTCAAGAGTTATGACAGAAAAAGCATGAAATTGACTCCCTCTCTCTTCATCTCCTTCCGTCTGTTTATGTCTCTGCCTCTCACACACGCACAAAATCAAATACTCTCTTCTATCTGCGAGTGTGGGTTTTATTTTATTTTATTTTATTTTGCTTCATCTTTTTTATAGCAGCTTTTCTGAGTATTTTCGATCAATTAAAGACAAGAAAAATATTGCAATTTCACGGTGAAAATATCTAAATTGATTCAGATTTTTGAAGAAAAAGAGAGAGAGGGAAGACTGAGAGAGTGATAGTAAGACATCAAGACAAAAAGCATCAGTCAAAAAGACAACAGTGAAGTAATTGGGTAATTTGAATTAGTATGGGGGGGGGGTTATTCGAATGAATAAACGTTTCATTGGGATTTTATCCTTTATATTTTGTACCATATGTAACAGGAAGAATTAGCTATAACTTTTTAAAAATTGAATAAAAGGATAATACTCTTACATGAAAAAAATACTATTTTAGGACAATTTTTGCAACTAAAATGAGTAATATCTGTAAATCTTTGCTTCGAAGCAGCCACAAAAGTCATACAAAATCTCGACAAAGTATAATTTTTAATTGAAGGGTATAATTGGATCTTTATCAGATTTTGCCACCATGAAATAGAATGAATAGCGTTTTAATTCCATTTGCGTTAATATCTGAAGGACATGTTGTTCGAGTATATCATATAATTAAACATCTACTTTTTTACAGCTTATGAATGACACGAAAATAAAATTTAGTTTCACTACCGTAAAAAGTGAAACTGAATCATAATAAAATGGCGCGTCGAAAAGGTTCGACGGAAAGTAAACCAAATTTACATTCTGAAATAAAATTATTCATACCTGATTCGAAGACCGAATACAAAAAGAATGACGTTAAAATGATTTATTCATTCATCTCTCGTATATTCGAGATTCTTACAATTTAAAGAACGAAAAATTGTTGAAACCCATCATATTTGGTTGCTATCATATTTTGTTGATATAGGCGTTTTAAGAACGAAGAGAATTCCATTCCGTGTAGTTGTGGGAGACATTATAAAGTTGAAACATGCCGGCATGTAAAAATAAGAATTGAAGAGCACAGGGGAGCTATTCACGTACAAATCTGGCATGGCTGACCATATTTGGAGGGAGTGGGGATGAGATGAAATACAAATTGAAATTTCTTGAATCATTAGAAATTCCATAAATATTCTACGATTTCATATGGCGGCTAAATCTAACCGAAGACGAAATTATGCCATTTGATTAAAATTGTATTTTTCACAGACTTCGTTCAAGTTTCGAGGCCACACAAAGAAAAGTTTGACAGATGTTACCTATTCTAGTTGTAAAAATTGCCCTAAAAGATTACTTGTTTTATTTAAAAAAACATTTTTACTTTATTACTTTAATTAAACATTAGTACAAATTCAGTTGGAAAATTCGTTCTACAGTGTTGGACTGATGACTTTTGACTGAATGTGATTGTAACTTGCAGTAGTCCGTACTACACAGTTACTCTATTGACTGATGCTAAATTCGATTAACTATGTGGCAAAAAGTAACATATGCTACAGGCCTCGCACCAGCCTAATCCAACACTAGTAAAGTCGTTGCTAGTATCAGTCTTGCCAACTCTAACAGATTTTTCATGCTGATTGACAGAAAAAGCGTAAAAAAATATGGTTATTTTTAATAGCTAAAACGGCTAGATTTGCCAAAAAATGGCTTGGAAATATGTAAAAGTTATCTAAAAATGCTGGAAAACGCCCTGAATCTTGCGCGAAAAACGCAAAATTGGAAACACTGCGCAGTATTTTAACGTGATGTAGAAACGAACTTCATTTATTTTCTTTATGGAATCACAGGTAGATATACCTGTACAAGCCCGTCCCAGTCAGTCAATGTAGATGAACTCAGCTACTAGTTTCTACCTGTCTATATTTATGTGTCTACGTCTCAGCTAAGAACTGCTTCTGTTGGAGAATGTTTGAAGGAAAAAAAAAATTAAAATCAGACTGTAGTAAATGCGGAGAGAGGAGATTATTCGGACGGAAGTCTTCCTCTTTGTGAGTATTCAAATCAGCCTAATTCTATTAGCCTAAGTATTTTCGCATATCATTGTCTACTCAACAGGTGCACTCAATTGGAAAAAAATACATCACGAGACAGACACATAGGAGTGGAGTTGGACTATTTGATTTCACTTCCGCTTCTTTGTTTTTGTGTTCCTGCTTGAATAAGCACGAACTCTCATGAGAGCTGATAGTATACAGAGCCAGGCAGTCGCCCAGTGTGCCGAATGCTAGAGGACGCCTGTCACGTGCAGACAGTTGGACTTTTCGCACAAATATAGAAAAACGAATTAAAAATAAATAAATCAAGCACAATAGCAATAGTCAAAATAAGAAAATTCCCTGATATGAACTTTGATTTTTCATAAATATGTGACAGTTAAATACTTTCGAAATTCACAAGAAACCTTAAGACCGACCCTGGTAGTACCTTTGCAACCAAAAGGCTTGATCTTCAATTGCCAAATCAATTGGCGCTCTTTACTTCCGTCAACTTCGGGGAAAAAACTTCTGATTTCAAATCAGAGCAAACATAATAATGATCGATTATTCAGAAGTCACTGACAAAACTTGAAGAGCCAGCCCAACCATATCGACTCGGTTTTTAATAAAATTGGCAATTCTCTATTATCTGTGTGCCACTCGTGGCGTTCATCCTTTTCACCGATCGCCACATCAGCACCGCTTTCTTTTATATCAACTCCTCATGCTGCTATTCGATACTATGGAACTATGGAAATGCTTTGTGATGATGTTTAAGTGTACGTCACGCAAAGATCCATTACCTAATTAGATTGTTACTGTTGAATGCGTCACATTTTCATCTCTTCTTATTGAACCATCGATATAATCTCGTCAATCCCGAAGCAGGAGCAGATGTGGGGATCAGGCGAAACATAGGAATAAGTTCCAATGAATGACGTACCAATAACAAATAAGTGCCATTAAAATTCTATCTTTCAGTTTTTGTTTCAATTTTATCCTTTCGATGTCTGCAAATTACTTGAGTATTTTCTCAAAATGTCATCAATTTGTTGTTATGTAGCACATAGTCTATTGTAGGCATATAATTCTATATTATTGATGATAATGGTAGCTGTAGCAATGATAATACTGGGGCTAAAACACGGGGTTAAGGTTCGCACCCGTTACAAGCGGTGAATTCAGAGCAGCCCCCAAAACATTTAAGTCAAAATTGGAAGGATTAAGGGTGTCCTAAACCACGGGAGCGCTGGTGGGGAGGGGACAGTAAGATTACGGAAGGTGCTGGAGGCCTGAGGAGAATTGCTGTCAATCGATTTGCAGCGACAACTGCAAATCATATGATGTGAACTCGCAAATGAGTGGAAGTAATAGAGAAATCGAATTACTCGAACAGGAAAGCATCAAAGCCAGATACCAAACTATAAATATATGGGAACTTTCAAAGCAGACATAATGAAGCAGAGTGAAATGCTGGAAAAGTAGACAAAGGATAACTCCGAAAAAAAAACAAGAAAAATCCTAGAAGCCGAACTTTATGGCAAAAACTTGACCAAAGGAATAAATATCTGGAGAGGATCTCAGAAACCTCGACCACAGAACAAGCAAACAGATGACAACGCATAAAAACGGCGCCGACTGATTATAAGTAAGAAGACAGGAGGGAGGGAGAGGACTTGATAGCATCGACTTCACTATCAAGGGACAAGAAGATTACTCAGGACAGAATGCTGAAAGAGTCATTACAATAGCTAAAGACTGCAAAAGAAATAGCATGAGCAAGACTCATGCAAAAATGGGATCAAAAACCACTGTATGGGCATTCCAGAATACGAATACGAGCTGAAGGAATAGCGAATGAATCGACGTGGACATGGCCGCGTGGTGGAAACTTCAAAAGAGAAACTGCATCGCTCTTGATAGCGGCCCAGAGCAACGCCATATAAACCAATTATATTAATGCTAGGATATACAAAACAGAAGAGAACAGCAAATGTAGACAAAGCGGAGAAAAGAAGAGACTATCAACCACATAGACAGTGAAGGAGATATTATCGTTATCAGGAACTCTATTCAAGAGAGAATAATGTCACCGACACGACAGACGAGAATTACAACTTCCAGCCTGTCATGATGGAGCTCTGTAGAGGAGCTCAGCAATGCCTTTGACCCCCTAGACCACGGTAAGACACTAGGAAACGATGACAATCCCCTGGATGTCATATAGGCTAACAAGAGGAGAGCTCCCCTCAGCCATTTGCATGAACCTTTGCTGCAGTGCTGGGAGGAAACGACACTGTCCCAGGACATATGTGACGCTAACATCACCGTGGTTTACAAGAAAAAAACTACCATGGAATATCCTTCCTCAGTATTGTTGGGAAGGGCTTTGCCCACTGAGTACTGAACAAGCTTTGGTCACTAGCAAAACAAGTATACTTTGAGGTACAGTTTTGATTCAGTGTGAGAAGACGAACAATCGATAGTAAGGCAACTGCAGTAAAATTGCTGCGAGAAAAGGTGACTACTGTACCTCTCAATCAACGACTTGATCCAGACTTTCGACTTGGTCAATAGGCCTCTTTACTCTGCTGAGGAATGGGTACCCACAAGATCTTGAGGGTGATCACATCCTTTCATGGGGACGTACAACGTGTCGTCCAGCATGATGGCTTTAAAAAAAAAATCTCGGAGCCATTCTTAATTAGGAGTGGATTGAGTTATAGTTGCCCCGACATTTTTCGGCGTCTTCTTCTGCTGCTCATACCTTCATCCAGTTTGAAGATGGCGTATACATCCACCCCAGAGGCAATGGAAACCCGTTCAAAAAGGTCTGATCAGGAAGATGCTATTTGCAGATGACACCGCCCTGACTACTCACACTGAGAAAGCACTACTGCGACACATCAGTATGCAAAAAGTCTGGTCTCACTACCAGTTCCACGGAAACTGCCATCATGGCTCAAGGTGTCAACAATATTCACAATAGCATCTCCGTTGGCGACTGCACCTTTGGGGTGGTAGGGGACTTCACCTATCTTGATTTCACCATTCGCAGCAGCTTTTCCCTGTACGCCATGGACACATGGATCAGCAAAGTAACAATTACCCACCTATCAAACAGGGTCTAATGCTGACCACCAAAACCAAGATGAGGGTATACCAAGCCTGCGAGCTTTGCACGCTTCTCTATGTGTTCCCCAACCTTTTATTCCCCAAGGAACGCAGACAATGCTTTTCATCTACACCCTCAAAAGGATTCTGGTAATCAGGTGAGCCAAAGGCGTTCGCGATTGCTCGGTCATTTCATCTGCATGCACGTAACATCGACCCGACAGGCTGGAAGGCTATGGCTGCAGACAGCAGTGGATGGAGACATGCCATCAAGGTAGGTATCCAGACGAGTGAGAAGGGATGAGAGGATCGGTGGGAAGAGTGGAGAGAGCATCCTATATACTTGCACTCCCACAAGAGCAAGAAGTGACACAAGGTCGTTGTTAATGTGGGATCCCAGTGCGTGAGCTCTTCAAAAATTGCTCCAGTTCCCGCAAATGGTGTTGCGAAAAAAACAAAACAAGAGTAGAAAATACCAAAAGAGTGATTACCACTGTCAACGCCACTGTCACTGAAAGTTGAATCTTTTTATATATAGCTACGATGCAGGGGTGGACATTGTGAAAATACCCGAATCTTCCCTAAAATTCAGTCATTACTTCAGGAGCCCATTGCCCAACCTTCCACAAAATTTGAGAACATTTTGAAAAAAATGTGTGGACAGACAGATGAATAGACAGACAGAAAAACGGACACAGGCGAATACATATACCTCCCACAACGTCATTGGCAGAAGAAAACAAAAACCCCAAAATGCTTTCATGAGACGCGAAACATCAGATTAAACATTCCTTTGGTTGCTACGTTCCCACGGCTATTGGTCTCCAGCCCCAAACAGTATCCCAACAGAAATTGTTTTCACCCTCCCCAAGTCCACAGGGTTAGTTTTTGATCTAACAAAAGGTATTTTTTCCAACCAAAAAACCGTGATGTATTTTCATGGCCGTCGACCTATCGTACCCAATTTACTTTCAACTACCTTTCATTTCATGTCCATTTGTGTGGTATTGCTCCACCTGCCAATTCGAGCATTCACTTTTTATTTATAAAAAACAAATCAGATTGACACGAGTGGATATATGCATTCGTAAAATGTGTTTTGTGCACGCAGTATATGTGTGTGTATGTGTGCGTGCGTGAGTGTGTTTGGAATGTGCTTTAGTATGTAAAAGTTCAACGTGGAGAGTAATAGTCATAGGTTGAACTAACGTGCGCGTGTGTGTGCTTTTGTGTGTGTGTCTTTAAGAACATACGTACAAGTATGTGCGTTCAAGAATGTGTGAAGTGAATGTGTGTGCCCAGGCGTGTATGTGAATCTTTGAATGATACTTTTCAATACTGATGTGTGTCGTTACACATACATACACATACACACACAGTAAACACACACATATAACCAAGATACAATAAACCTTCCTCACCCCTGCTTGTTTTTTTTTCACCTCTGCCAACGAAGTTTACGTATTCACTCGTTTCTGTCTGACTATCCACTCAATATTTCCAAAGGTTCTCAATGAATTTCAATGAGATTTTGTGGCAGAGGTTGTAATGGGCTAAGGATTGAATTTTGGAGTGAAAACAGGATGTTTTTTTAAACAGTGACCTCTCCAGCATCGTAGCTGTATATAAACTGATTTTCATTCAGTTTTAGTGATAAAGGTGTTGGCAGAGGTATGCAATCTCTTGACTGCTCGTTAGTTATGATGTTTGTGTTTCTTTAATGTTTTTATGCTGGTGTGTGCATGTGTGTGTTGTGTTGTGCGTGTGTGACGAATTTACTCACGAGTTTTTGACATATCTTCCATGTCGTAAAACAACTGTAAAACTATAAATTGACTTTAATCTTTCCATGCAGTTCACCACCGGAAACGTTTCTGTGAGTGGAGAGTGTGTGTTGTAAATCCCGTGAAAGATTTATCATTCATTTGAATAACGACATCTGCCGGCATCGACAAACTCATTTACCGATATACCTGAGGAAGCATGGTTGACTCCACATAATACAGGTATACCCTGCTTTACGATGCTTTTTCGCTTCAATGGAAAAAAAGAACAAAACTTTATTGAACAACACTTTTAACGTTTTGTACCACTGTCTCCTGTCATAATTTCAAGCAACTTCAGAGTGCCACTCCCAGAACATTTTATCTTCCTTTCTTTCTCTTTCGCAGCAAATAATTGCACTAAGCGCCTTTTGCAACCTTTCAAAAGTTATGACCAACTAGTAAGAACTTCCAAACCAAGTTGTAACAATTTTTGAGAAGTCAACAAAAAAACATGCGGTTTTACGTTTACAAAATGCTTTTTCTTTCGCGTTTGTGTCACATTTTTCCCTTTCTTGAATCAAAAACACACAATATGCCGAAAACGTTGCTTATTTTCTTCCATTCTAAAACGTTAAAATCAATAAACAAAAATACGCCAATTTTGACCGGAAAAAGAAAAAAAGAAGCGTGCTTATATTGACAGCTATTGCAATACCTATGGTTATAACTAATCGCTTCTAATGTCGCCTAACAAAAACCTGTAAGACCCTTTGGGGTTTATCAATACGAAGTACTACCCAAGACTTCGGCGAACTTGAAACACGAAATAACTTCCTGAAAGAAAGAAAATGTTCACAGAAAATGATCGTCTTTATTTCCTGATGGAGTTATTTCGAGATGTGTGTAATTTCCGGTGAGCCACAGGGTAAACTTCCTAATTTGACAGGTGAACAAATTGATCTTATTAAATTCGCCAAACTGTACTCTCGGGTGCCAAATAAACGGGTGGGGTGTCGGAAAAAAGATTAATGTATCGTGTACAGTGGGAAGATTTGCCTGTTTGGGAGGGATTTGCAAAAAAAAATCGGTTTGAGGAGAAAGTAGTTTCTTATATGAGAAAAAAAAACGCGTACTTCACTCATTACATCAAGAAGCTTTACAGAACAAACAAACATGAGAAATCTAATATATGGGCAATTGGAAAAAATCGAAGAAATAATAGCTGGGGGGGGGGGTATTTGGTACCCAAGGGTAAGAGCGTAAATGAAAAACTAAAATTGAAAAAAAAAAGAAGAAACTGAAAAGAAGAATTAAAAATTACAAAACATTTTCGTTCATCTGACAGACTGTGAACAGCTTTCTATTCCATGTTTTTTTTTCTGGCTGGGAATTTGCTTTGCTAGTAAGTGACGAGTGGAAACAAATACAAGGGAAAAGCCAGACCTTTGTTGACTCTTCCTTCGCCAATTACTTGTTCAATGTTTGTCCACAAGAAGACTTAAACATCTTCCAGAACAATGCACAAGAGCTCAAACAAACCGAATTCCAAATGTCGTCTGCCAAGTGAAACAAGTGACGAAGTTCAGGAAGTATCCAGCTATTCAGAATATATCGAGAGCCGGTTGTGCAGCTTTGATGTAAGTCGGCAACAAATAAGAGGGGATCTTATAGTGCATATGTGGACAAACACTCTCCTGTATGGTTATTCAGTCGGCAATGAGGTGCCATTGAGTGAACGTGTGTGATCATCGTATTCAATAAGACTGAGCAAGTCATTCCAGGTTTGACTCATTGCGACTTTTCCCAAAGAGATTTCAGACCGTGGAGGAGACTAAGGAGAAGTTTACGAGGCAGCTGATTGTGATCCCGAAAGAGGACTTTGCAGACTGTTTTGAAAAGTTCAAGGGAAGTTTGGATATGCTTAGGGGGTTCCAAGGGGAGTCTAATGAAAGGGACTGAGGCGCTAGTTGTTATTTTTTTTTTTGGTTAATATTAAATAGCGTGGCACCCTCTAGTGAGATCTCGTATCGATGCCTAGTAGGAAAGTGGGGGCGAAATAATTGATTCCCATTCAGTTTCTTATCGATAGCTGCAAAATATGTATTTTTGTACAATTTTGTCTGAACTGACTGAATTATTGGATTCCTGAAGATATTTGTCCGATAGGTTGCTTGGAAACTAATAAACTTGACCAAACAGATCATCTCAAATACCTTCTGTACATAATGAGACATCGTGGCTCGTTCTTGCGGTGATTGATGCGTCAGGTTTGTGTAGAGAACGTCGATCCAGAGATATGTGGAGTGTCGCAACGGTTGTTCGTTTCGATCAAGGTTGTTTACGTTGAGTGCACTTAAGCCTTGGTGGCAGACAATCCCAGCCCTTAAACCTAGTTGCCACTGAAACTGCAATAGAGGGGTTGTGGTCATATGCTCTACGAGGATTCTACAGACCCCACCCTGCCCCGAAAGAATGATTAAGTAAGCTAAGAATGTGTTGACTTGCGATTGGTTCGCACGGATGAAATGTAGCCCGAATTTTCTGTTCATCAAAAACATGTAAACTTCACGGTCTTCGCCGTCTCCTTGTTGCATCTGCGCCAGAGCACACCGAAAAACGACGCTTACAGCTCAAGGAATACTTGGAATGGTTTTAAGAAGTGTTTTCGAAATCTGGGTCCGTGGAACCCCAGGGGTTCAACAAATAATGCTCGGTGGTCAGCAGCAGTGTTCCCTCTAAACATAGCAAATCTTATGACAGAGAAACATCAGCATTCATCACGAATCTATCGAAAAGATAATTATTGTACACAGACCTGCACCGTATATTGAAATTCAAATACATATAATCCATTTAGAATAAATTTGCAAATATTGTTTGTTATCATAATTGGTTTACAGTCTAGAAACTAAATACTAGAATAGTGGTCAGCTGGAATATTTCCTTTATAGAAGGGGTCCTTGAGTTTTCGTAGTTTCGAGACCACTGGTCTAAAAGAACCTTTACCAACAGATCAGGAGAATTAGACACCCAAGGAAAGGTTGAGGCTATTCAGACAACGACACTGTTGAAGTCGGCTAGAATGTCGGGGAGACCGCGGGAGATTTGAGGAAACTTGCTGTCACTCTATCCCAATGATGAGCAACAGATACATCTGGGGTGAGGATGGGTACGATAATAATGCCAGTGCAGTCAGTATTCAAATTCACTGAGAGAACTCCGAAAGAAGCTCCCACGCCACTTTAACATCACCCAACAAAAGGTAGGAAGGTTCTGCGCGATGTGTTGACAGTTGCATTGTTAGTTTGATCATCCGCGGGAAGCGTTTGTTATGACAATATCTTCGCTTTGAAAAATGTTTCTTTTATCGAGTAAAAATACGAGTTTCTTTTATTTTGTTCTAATTTACTTTTCTAATACGATTATATGAATGCATGTTACCCAAAAGGACAATTCATTCTCAAGTTTACTTACTTTTCAGATCCTACCGACAGTCGCCGATGCAGATCGTATCAACCTAAGCGTACTTTTTTTTCAGCAAACTCCAATGTACTTTAGACATGTATGGTTAATATATTTGGTGAAATGTGAACTGTTTGTAGAAATTAATGGTCCTGGATTGTTCTGGTAGTTCTTATCGAGGAATGGGTAGCACGGAGATGTTGTTCCTCGTGGTTTAGTGTTAGCGTTGACACCACTGGAGATGTGGAAAGAGATAGGGAGAAGTTCGAAGAGAATGCGCGCCGAATATGAACGTAGACGCGGAGATGAAACAAAGTAGAAAGAACACATACAAGTATCTGGATGGACAAATAAAACATACATTTAATACAGGAACATTAATGACGAATAACGAATGAAAACGAAATACATTAAATGATAAAATCAATATGATCGATTGCGTAGAGAGATGAGAAAAGATAGCGAAAGGTAGGAGCTTGGTCGTCATGTTTCTAAGTCGTGAACTGCTTTGGAATCCATAAGGCTTTGAGCATACCAAGGAATGATTATGGAGACCGGGTTCAGTGTGTGTGTGTGACAAACTGCCAAGTTGTGTGTGTGTAACTTGGGGGTTATTTTCCGACGCTGGTAGACACTCAACGTACAGAACATGAAAGACAGAGAACACAGGTGGATAAAACCCGTGTTCTCTGTTTTTCCTGAAGTAAAGAGAATTAGGAGAGATCATCGTGACTATCGGATAGTATAAAGCATTGCTATTGCATTTATGAGAGTGAGAGAGGTATACGCGTTTGGAGCAGGTGATGATAACACGATTGAGTGGCTGCGTAGCTGTACCTATGTGAGGTGCCTCATCATTAGTGAAGTGAAATGGGCAAAGTTAATACATAGCTGAGTCACGGTGGAAAAAGGATCAGGATCAGATCAGCCATAGGTTCAGCAAAATGACGCCGATCTTTGGGAGAAGGAAAGAGAAAGAGTAAGAGTATCCAGCAACAAATGCCGGAGTCAAAAGCGTAATCAGCTGGGAGTACCGGCGCCAATGAACTTTTGACCGTGTGCATCCGGGGTTTTTATAGGAGTCGTCGTAGTTAGTGACGTTTCCGATATCAAGCTAAAAGAAGTGTTTTGTATATAATTCCTAAGTAAAAGTATAGGGGGTGCTACACATGTATATGTATGTATGTATGTACGTAGGGTAATTACTTCCAAACTTCCTATATTGGTGTTGGGTACCTAAGAATTTCGTTCTATTTTTGTCGTTAGATTGCTTTGGGAGCGTCTAGCTAAGATCACTTTTGGGTGTGCTGTGATAGCTGTCAGATTTGTTTGAGTTTTTGTTCATTGATTCTTGCATTGAAAATAGTAGAAAATTAACAACATTTGTAAAAAAGGAAGATTATAGATTCAAACGTTAAGAGCTACAGAAAATAGACCTTAATACAGAAGACATGAGCAGTCTGCAGCGAATGTACTGTAAACAAAATCCAACGTGGTAACATCTGCCAAAACTTAGATATCATGTTTATAAAAATTGCTTGCAAAATTTATTTTTTCTTATCGAATATTCCATTTTATCAAATCTTGACCAAAAATTGTTTCATTGAAATCTGATGTTACTGAAAAAAAGTATCTGTGGCGAACAAAAAAATAACGCAAATTAATTACGATGGGGAAAAAAAATACAAAGTTCTATTTTAACGACAATTTTTTTGGCGAAGATTCGATTAAATCGAATATCCGATAGTAAATAGAAAACCATTTTTTTGCAATCAATTTGTCAATTTTGAGAGAAAACAATTTTTAAATGTCTTCAAGCAGTTTGGGGTAGTTGGATTTAGATGGATTTCAAAATAATTCCTTTCAAAACTTGAAAAAACCCCAACCTTCTTTCTTATTTTCTATCGAATATTCGACTTTTATTCTAATTTTTCATTTTTTTAAAAGCATAAAAATTTCTTTCTTTCTTAGGTAAAAAAAAAAAAAATAATACTTGTTTTCAGTGAAAGAATGCGATAAGTAAGTTTCAGCAGAAAACACTACGTTGGATTTGTTTGCGTTGGCAAGACTGCTGACGTTTTAATGACGTCATCCAGTATGCAGGGAAAATATGTACTCTTTAAATCAGTCAGTTTTGAGGTACCGATTGTACCAATTTCATCCGGTGATGCTGTGTACGTGGTGTGATTGGTAGGAAACCCTTAACTACGACCCTCTCCCAGAGAACTAAACGATTGATTTGAACAAGTATTGCTCTCAGTTAGACTAATTGTACTCAACAATCAGCGAAAAGTGTCTGGAATTAGTTAACACAATAGCATAATATCCAATCAGTATAACACTAGCCCCTATGCTTCTTTGGTGACAAGGAAAAATTGTTATTTTGGCTGGAATTTGGCAGCATTCACCAGATGTTGCATATTTGGATTATCATTCACAGAACTCTCTTAATGAAAAAAGATCCATATCCTGGAAGATTGCAAAAGGTACTTGGGGCAATTCTTTGCCAAGAAAGATCAAATGTTCTTGGAGGATATGATTGTGAAATTGCCCGAAAGATGACAGAATATAATAGAACAAAACGATTCAATAAATTTAATTTATGAAAAAATTATGTTATTTACTGAGAGATAAAAAGAAAAATAATGTAGTTGTCTTCGGATTACCAGAATCAAAACAAAAAACACCGGACCCTAATGAAGACATATAACTGGAATAAGACGAAGCAGATTCGGCTAGCTTGAAAAAAACAAAACAAAAACAAAACAAAAAACATATAAAATACTATACATAACATGCATAAGACCCCAATTAAGATATGTACAGTGAGCATGGTCCCAACATTACAAAAAATAGGAATGATAGAAGCTGGAACAATGAACAGCTTTGACCATGAATATGTCAATTACACGGCCAACAAAATAAAAAAAAACCCAAGACCAAAAACTGAACGATTTTTTTGGTAACTCAATACATACAAAATGCTTAGGGAACCTTAGAAGTAGTGTATAGCAAGCTAGTACCGAGGGCTGTAACTATTGTGGCAAGTTTGATCTTAGCTAGGTTTTCCAAACATAAGGCCTGTGCTAAATTAGTAAATAATACTAAATCAAGCGTGGCACTACTGGGCAGTGTACTAGTCTAACAGACCATGACCATTACATACTGAGTTGGTGTTGAGTGATGGTTTGCAAACTACTAGAATAGATTATGAAGTCTGTAGCCTGTCACAGCTAAGATTTTATGTGAATATTCTCCTGTATGATGTTCGATCAATGCAATTATTACTCACCACTGAATCAAATGCTTTGACAAGGAGGCTAATTGTGGTGAGAAATAAATATTTGCTGTGTAAAATAAATGCCTTTTCCATCGTTAGGCAACAGACTTATTGGTTCACCATTGATGCTGTCTTAACCTGGATTTCCATATCCTCCCACGCGAACTGCCCCCCCAACAAAACAAAACAAAACAAAACAAAACAAAATAAAAAAAACACCAAGTAATTACAATGTATGATTTGTTTTCATTGAATAACCGTAGCCACCGAAGGGGTTCTATCCTTTTTTGTGTGTGCATGTGTTCAGGTGTTCCAGCTCTCCTGGTCATACCGTTTTGTCCACAGAGTTGAAAATTGGCATCAGTATTCCAGTAGATCCTCTATAAAATTATTTTTTCCCCCCATTCGTGGAATAAAAGCTTTTGGGGGCCTTATTACAACGGGTTCTCCCGAATCAAGATGCTTTTTTAAAAATTCTATTTTAGATATTTCCGGCGGAAAACGCCACTGGTGTCAAGAATAGAATTTATCCTGACCATATCTATTCTCCTATGGATTCTTTCGACATGACTTCAAATTTTGACGCTACGGTTATTCAATTATTGACTGCAATGGAGAGTTCAAGTAAAAAATGATAGAGGTAAAAATGATATCCTCATAACACGTAATCTCATTGGATTCAGATATTCAAAGCTTTTCGAAAAATCGTTTGAAGACACTTCCTCACCATACGAAAAAAAGGTAAAAAGCAAAAATAGCGATCAGTGTTTGTTTTGTAGCATGGCGTTATAGAGGCAGCACGTACGCCTTTCTTTCTCTTGCACCTATCCCCACCTAACCACCGATGGATTGGTCCGACATATAATCATCACCATCGTTTGGGTCTGGTAATGCACAGAATATTTCCCCATATGAATTAATCGCTATACGCCATTTCGACTTACTAAAGGTTTTTCAAAGGAACGCTCTACTTTCGGATAAAGGGAGAAATGTGTATACGGATTTAATTGCGTTCAAGGAGCTTGGCAAAGTGGAAATAAAGAGATAACTTTTTATGGGGTCCAACACGCCCACATCCTGATAGAATTTGTATATTTTTTGCCTCAAACTTCACTTTCCTTTGCATTATGAGAGTAGCGTAAGTTTACATTATGTGGGACTGAAATTAAGTGATGACCTTAAAATGTTTTTTTTAATTCACGAGGATCTTAGCAAACTACCTCTAGCCAATCAGATCTCGGCACGAAAAAATATGTATTTGAACCAATCAGTTTTCCCAGTCAATAATTGGACAACCGTAGCATCAAAATTTGAAGACGTGAAGAAATTCCGTCGAAGAATAAGTATGGCTAGAGCAAATTATATCGATTGCATCACTGGCCTTGTCCTCTGGAAAACATCTAAAATAGAGTAAAAAGAAACGTGTATTTTCTGGAGAACCTAGATGTTTTTGGTGAACCCGTCGGAATAGCGCCTCAAACGTCAAAAAATAAAAATAATAATCTTAGAAAGGATCTAGGGTAGTACTGATGTCACTTTTCAAGTCTGTAGACAAAACAGTATTGCCATGCACCCATAAAATATTTTGAAAAAATAGGTGAACTTTTCGCCATCTTTGATGGCTACGGTTGTTCAATTCATTGTTCCCTTTGTGTTGCCGTCGTTGTTGCTCCGTTGTGATTGCAATATTTCCGAATTTATTTGGCAATTCTAATCAAAAGCTTTGAGTTCATGGTGGTTTCTCTTCTCAACGGATGTCTCAGCAGGACAGAAATAAGGTCAAATTCCATTCAGCGCCCCGCTCACGACATGAGCTATTACAATGAAAAAATACCAACCAGAAACTGACACCGGGATAGCCAACATAGGTTTCTTGAGAAACTGTCTGACAATTGATATATGTGTCTAGGGACAGACAGTATCAACGGAGCTAGAGAGTTAGAAGTTCAAACATCCACTCCTTATTGTCTCAAGAAAAAAATAATATAGACAAGCTGGGCTGCTACAGGGTCGATCTCTATTCCTACTCATATTCTGACTCGGGATGATAGCGGCAACTTTTATTGAACATATAATGAAAAAAAAAACCCCAAAACAACATGAAAATATATATTTTGGTATAAATCTATTTATATATTAAAATGAAATAAGTCCTGGTGTATGAGTAACATAAATTATCGTATATATGTGAGACTTTTCGGCTCAATCGGTAAGAGAGCCTCCTACCGATCATTAGGTCTTGATTTCAAATCATGTTAGGGAAATGTCCATTTTTTAAAAAGATTGGTTTAGTTCAACCCTGGATAAAGTGAGGATTGTTATTGTTGGTATGAGGGGAAATAAAGTCAAAGCAAGCCGCTGAATTGAACTGGAGTTAGACAATTCGTCATGAACAACATTGAAGTTTCATTCAATTTTTTTCTCCATTTTGGCGTACGAATGAGTATATCATTTTCTTTTTGGTCATATTTAGATGAATTTGTACTGAACAAATGGTTTATGGCTCACAATTCTCCAGATGAACAGGACATCCTTGACACGTGTTTTTGGTGAATGTTCATTCTGGTTTCATGCCGTTTGGAGAAAGACAGACTCGTATGAAATATCTATAAAAGCACTAAGTAAGTGAGTAAATAAGAAGCGCCCTCATGCTGACTATGGCGTCATTCGCCCCTGCTTAAACTCACATAGCTACTTACTCGGCCCATTTGAAATATGTGAAATGAACTTAGAGGTGACAACACTCAATAAAGCATTACTCACTTCAGGGGCGGGATGGATTCATGCCTTTTCCAAAAACATAAATACTAACCCCCGGCACGTCGAGTCCATTCTCAGAACTATCATCCGCCCTGTCATAAGGGTAGAAGTAGTAGATAAAGAACAAGCAACTTACCTGTTTTCGTAGCTACCCTGCACTTGGCGTTCCATGTTCTCGCATGGCCACACAATCTGACAGGCCATCATGTGAGCAACGCTTGAGGTCAACAAAGGGCCCAGAATTGGACGCTGGAATTTGTCCGCAAAGTATCTGCGACCAGAGTCAACCAACATGAAGAATGTGCAATTCAAACCCATTGTTTGGCACCAATTCGCACCAAAATTCTGACAATAGAAAATGAAAAAAAAAGTTCAACAATGAATCCATCATCCATAGTAGGGTTTCGTACGATTTGGCAAAGCCGATTTGACGTGAGCGTTTAGGGCGTCAAACATACTTTGGAATGTATTTATAAGCTTTCCTTTTGAAATATTTTGCGGAAATATTTTTTAATGAAAATATCCCTCACTTTTGAAATTTCAATAAAATGCTATTTTCTTGCTCATAATTACTTAATCACCAATGATTTGAATCATGGCTTATCTTAGTATTCACGAATTTCTTGAAAATAAATAACCTTTTTGTTACGTTTTGGTATCTTATTTAAAAAAAAATATTTATTTCTCTTAATAAAGATCATAATAAAGATGATAGATACGAAGTAACTGTGTCTACCTGTTTCTATGTTTAGTTACTATTAGATTTCAGTTGAAGGCTATGTGTTGTCTTAGTTGTACATATTGCTTTAAATGAGTGAGGGGTAACATGAAATTTTGTCTCATTAAAAAGGGTCGTGAATGGAAAAAGTTTGAGAGGACCTGAACCAAGCAAAATTACATTACATATTTTTGTGATTAACAGATATAATTCACTCATTTAGTCACAAATAAAGACTTGTGAATCACCATTAACATTTTTCAAATTGTTATGCTAGCCTCATTTTGATAATCATGTTGCTAAATTGAATAGCAATAGAAAGCAACAATATTTCGACGAAGATAAATAATAGCATAAAAACGGAAGAAATGTCAACAGATTTAGTGCTTTTATTGTTCAATAAAGTTACGTATATTGTTTTAAAGTCTTTTAAAGTTTCATTTTTGAGTGATAATGAATTAATCAACGTTTCTCCAAGCGCCCAATAGTCCATTGACAATGTGCTTACGCCCAAAGCTGATATCACCCAAACGCCAGAACGCCCATGCCTAATCGCATATACCAGATAGCCCCTGCCCTAATGTGGTAGAAGAAATAAGAGGAGGGGAGAAAAAGAGCGTGTGGTCACTCTCTAGATCAACTGATTCTCGTACTTGTAAAATATTGCCTGCCCGACTGCTGTGTGACATACATTACACAAGAAAAAAATGATGGTGTTGGTGATGATAGTGGCGGTTGTTCTGATTATATTGGTGGTAATGATGTTAGTGATGCTGGTTGCGATGACAGTGAGGGCGGTGGTTCTTATGATGGGGTGGTGATCATTACCATCAGCACACCATCAGCACTATCATCATCTTAACTACCGCTACCGAAATCATCCATGTCAGACTGGTTTAAGCAACTTTATCACAATTACAATTTTCATACTAGTCATCGTGAAATTTCAATGACTTGCATGTATTATCCAAACAACAATTCTCCAAAACTATGTATGGTGAGTAAATTCAACTGATCATTTCCTCAATATCATACATGCATAGGTGATAGGAAAATTGATCTGAAAACTGTCGTCGCTGGCATCCGTTTTAAAATGGCAGCCATTGACAACATATTGAAAATTCAATCCATTTTGGGGGCTTTAAAATTAAATTCATTTCCTCTTTACGGTTGGTTACCTGCATAATTCAAAAATTATTTTTCAGTGCGGGTGGGGCAAGGAGTTGTCATTTCTCATCAAATGAGCTAAATTTTAGTAACAAGTTCAGTTGAGTACAGCTTGACCCACTCCTATTTTGGCTCAGATATTAGTACAAAATTGTTGGTATTATGCACTAAGAAATAGGGTACCTAGTGGTCTATATAATTTTCCATATTTGGACTTTTAAAACGTATGAAGTGCATGTGTAATTTTTACTTAGTCCTTAGTGCGCCTCAAAGTGAAAAAGTTTGGGAACCATTACTCTGAGAGACCACGGGGCCAATTTAGCAGACCTTAACTTTTACATTAACCCTTTAGCACTCTCTCTCTCTCTTTCTCCCTTTCTTTCTATCTCTATCTCTCCAACTCTTCTCTTGCTCCCCCCTCTCTCTTTTGGCGACAACAATGTGTACCGGAAAATTGAGAAACAGAATATTCTGAAGATCTTTTAGTGAAGTTACCTTCATACACAAGTTTACGGCCTTCAAGTTGCAGTCGTCTCCGTTAGATTTGAAAGTGGCAAAATGAACCCGAGCTCGAACTTTGAAGATCACCAGAGGCCAGTACCACCCTATCCTATGTTCGTCCTGGAGTCAAATTACTCATGTACACAAATTTGCAGCCTGTACGGTGCAGCATCTTCGTTAGATTCGAAAATGCTAAAATTGACTCGACCCTTGAAGATCGCCGGAGATTACCGCCATCTATCCTATCCTGGGGTTAAATCACCTTGTACGCAAATTTCCAGCTCCTAGGTTGCAATCATTCAGGAGTCTATAAGAACATACTCAGAAACAAACATTCTTCGTCCTCATGATAATATATATATATATATATATATATATATATATATATATATATATATATATATATATATACACAGAGTATATGTGGTACAAATCAGGCTAGCAGTATAACATAACATAATAACATATCAATAATATAAAGCCACTTCTGAAAACTAATGGATTTATTTCATAGAGTGCTCGATACATACAACATCGCCTGATGAGGCCCAGAGAGAGCAGAAATATGAGCTAGTTTGTGTAGCGAATCCACAATCTACTATATATATATATATATATATATATATATATATATATATATATATATATATATATATGTATATATATATATATATATATATATATCTATATCTATATCTATATCTATATATATATATATATATATATCAATCATCTGCCGGAACTTTGCCGATCCCAAGGCATCTCCACGCGTACAACACTGCAACACCTTACCTCTTCTGTCCAGTATGGCGAGAGGGTGATCCAATGTCTTCTCTTATCTGGTCTTTTTGGTGGTTTTCATCATATATATATATATATATATATATATATATATATATATATGATAATTGGTAGAGAGTCGACTCAAGGAAGTTTTTTCTGTGTAATTAGTATTCTTAAAGATGATATCATAAGTTGGTTTGCATGCAGCCTGAGATTAAAACCGACACAACAGATTTAATATTCACATAGGTGAACATTCAATAGAAATGACACGAACAACGAGCATTGTCTGTTGTTATACTTATTGATCCCTCATTGTTCAAAATGTTTCTAAGGGTAACTTAGGTAAGTAAGCCCTGTATTAAAAAATAAATGATGTGTAGGATTAAATAATATCAATATACAATACACATAAAACCTTATACAAAATGACAAACTACACGTATGACATAAACTATATAATAAGAGAGGTGATGTTTGATCAACGCTGCTGAGGTGCCATGTTGATATTAGTGTTTTTGTTTTAAAATCCTCGAAACGTTTACATGATAGATAACTGATGATCCCAACACAAAACAATTTATACATTGTACCATGATAACAAAGTATAAGTCAAGTAGGAAAAAAAGTGAAGAATAGTACATAAATTGCATTGACTGATATTGGGAAATAGGTGATTGAAGTGACACAAAAATATTTTCGAAAAGGTTTATTAATGTTTAGTGTTTAAAGCTTTCTGGAATTTATATATATATATATATATATATATATATATATATATATATATATATATATATATATATATATATATATATATATATAGCTTATATAAGATAAGATTGTTTACAACAATTTTTATCGTTCTTTTTGATTGGTCATAGATAAATAATCGTGTCCTGATTCTGAAACTGAAGTCTTTATAACTTCCTTGTCGAGCTAGATGGTAACCTGAGCAATGAAATATTTAGATCAAAGACGCCAAAAGGATGAACGTATTTATATCCAGGTGATTTAGGATTGAGCAAGTTTTTCTAAGCATATACATATTATGTAGGTATATATGTATATGACAAAGACCACAAGGTTAATAAAAAAAAAGGTCAAAATTCATATTTATCAGTCGAACAGGCATAGTTAGTCACTCGATAGGAACCGTCACGTGACCAACGTTGTAAGGTAGCATGCCGTGTTAGGGTTGACCAACCAAAAAGAAAAGAACTTTTCTATGAATTATTGAAGTACACGAGTTAAGTTTCATTATGATTGTCCGATAGTGAAACTAAACATGTCCCCATTTCTTTTATAAATTTGAATGTAAAAAAAGATTTTAATTTCGATTTTGCACTAATATCCGATGGAAAATGTTGTTTGATTATATCTTTAAATCAAAAACTATATTTTCAATGAATAAGTTACTTCTCTCGCCTTTTGGTGGGCAGTGATCACCAAAAAGAGTCTAAATTTTCAATTTAAAAAAAAAGCCCGAATGCTGCCGAACACCAACAAAAGGATTAATTTAGCATAAACTTACATTGAAAATCGACCCCCCCCCACCAGAAACTTCTTTAGGGAGGAATAAAGAAAGATAAAAGTGTTTTTTTTTTCCCAAACATCTTCATCAGTCTTCCAACGTCAATCGTTGGACATCGACCTTCCCCAGGATTCGCCACATTTCTCTATCGTGGGCGTCGCGGAGCCAGTGCTATCTCAATTTGTCTAGCTCGTCTCTCTATCTAATTCTCTGTCGGCATCGGTTTCGCATCTGATCTCTTGGGATCCATGTCGTGAGTCGCGATGTCCATCGGTTGTTCTATTAAAGAGTACACATCACCATGAAAACTGAAGAAACCTATGTTGACTGTTTCCAATAATATTTGTTATAGAGATATCTTCGACTAAAGGAAAGAGCGAAATATGAAATAAGTAAGTGCCCTTTCGCTGGCCACGGCAACAGTTGTCCCTGCCCAGACTTGACTTATATTTGTCCCGGTTTTCTTCGAGATTTTAGCGGTATGTGAAATAGACTTAGAGGCGACAAGTACCCAAAATGGTATCACTCACCTCACTATTTTACCCATAGCTTGGAGGTCGGATGTATGCCTTTCCCAAGGTCATTAGTGTCAGTGTCAGTCTGAACTTGGCTCACCCAGTCAATTTTCTGTGCCACTAACCGAGCGGCTAACGGCCTGGGCAATGAGAAAGTAATTTGTGTGAACACAATTACCTTCACTTCTGATAACCGAAAACCTCTTTCCTAATCTTCCATGCGTTTTCCTCTAAAAAGGCCATTAGCAATGCATTTACATTATACTTATAAAAGCTGTATTCTCTCAGCAACGCTTGCACCTATTCTTTCCTTCTTGATTTCAAGGCTTAACAAATGGACAAAACCCCGAAACTTGCTAAATTAAATCTTAGGTAAAAATTCCAGAAATTGGTATTTATCCATCAGGTTTCTCCGCTACTGCCAGAAAGATTTCGTTCGTCAATACAGAAAAGGACAAGGTTAATCGTGGGGAGCGTTGAAATAATGTTTTCATCTGCAAAGAGCGATAAGCAAAGCTGAAACGTTGCGTATGTATAATCGGATTCAAATTCTGTGGATTGCTTCATTTCCCACTTACATGAGAATTTGCTGCACCACAATAATTGTAATCATGACGCACAGTTGATAGATAAACTGTCTCCGAATTCCCTTTACGATTCCGTATTTCCTGCAACATCTCGGTACAAATTTCTTACAATGATAGAAGGCAAATTTTTACCTGAAAAAAAAAACTCACAAAGTAACAGATGCATCAAATTGTTATGCAAGTTGGACACACACGCACACACACACACACATATATATATATATTTATATATATATATATATATATATATATATATATATGTGTGTGTGTATATATATATATAATACAAATCAGGAATACAATATAATATATTACAATAACTAATACATGATGGGTTTATTTCATAAATTGCTCAATGCATTCAAGATAGAACATAAAGCTGTTAGAGTAGAGCTTGAAATATGATGAAGTAAAGGATTCGCTACACAAACACGTTGATGTTCCGACCCTGTTTACTTCATTATATATATATATATATATATATATATATATATATATATATGTATGTGTGTGTGTGTGTGTGTGTGTGTGTGTGTGCATTCCTCCAACTTTACCAACACAATACAGTCCACACTCAACATTATGACCCCCTAGGAATCCTATTTCGGGATTTCCATTTTTGCTTTCAAAACAAAACATTTGATGTTAAATTTGCTTTCTATGGAAACCTTTTAACCACTAAAAGGTAAACACATGTCACTGAAGATGGGAACACCTCCCAAAACATGTGTAGCATACTAATTAATTCATTTATGAATGAATTAATTGACAAATAAAGTCTCCATATACTTATCATGGCAACAATTTTTCTTTTAAGTTAGTTTCATTTAGCAAGACTGATAGTTTTTGTCGATTCAACTTTTTTTTCCCGTTTGCGAAAAAATTGTTTTAGTTCAAAGATTTCAAAGTCCAATGACTCTCTATCTATCTATCTATCTATCTATCTATCTATCTATCTATCTATATACTAATCAGGTTTGTAATACAGTATAATATAATATGATATAATATAAAGCAATGCCTGATATGTGATGGATCTATCTCGTTGAGTGCTCGATACATTCAACTTTAAGCTCCAAGAATTAAGTTGGTTTAGTATATATATAAATATATATATATATATATATATATATATATATATATATATATATATATATATATATATATATATATATATATATATTCTAGAAAGCTTTACAGATTTAAACACTAAACATTTAAAAACTTTTTCAAAATCTTTTTGTGTCACTTCAGTCACTTATTTCACAAAATTTTTAATGCAATTTATGCAATTTTCTCCAGTGTTATATCTATCTATCTATCTATCTATCTATCTATCTATATATATATATATATATATATATATATATATATATATTTATATATATATATGTATATGTGTGTGTGTGTGTGTGTGTGTGTGTTCACTCGCGTGTGTGTGCGTATATGTTTCAGCAAAGGTCACAAATAATGACTTTTTTTCATATTTTTCTTGAATGAACTGTTTTTGTTTCTATACGAGTAATCATATGTCGGTAGATAGTGTATTCAAGGAAAAGCTTATAGACAGTTGTTGTGAACACTACCCACCGACCTACATTCACTATTAAGGAAACAAAAACGGTTTTGAAAAACAAGAACCATAAGATCAACGGTACGTCCACCATCTGTGGTTATAGTTGCGAGACGAGGAAAAAGAGGAAGATGAAGATGGTTCACCCGGAGGTCAGGATTTAGTTCCAAATCAACTCAATTTAGGGAAATAGATATTCAACAATATTAGAGACCAACCGAAAAGAGTCTTACATATAATTTTTTTTCCGTTTTTGGCTTCCAGTCAAACTTTCATTAATGAAGGATTGCTACCTAAACACACTCTTTCTCTCTCTCTCTCTCTCTCACATACACACACACACACACACACACTCACTCACGCACACAAATCGGTCAAAAAAGAAATTTCTTTATTTTTTAACCATTTACGTTTTCTATTAAATCTGAACTACCGAGAAAAAAATTTCCACGCATCAATATATATATTCCTAGGAAAGTCAACGGCTGATGATGGTAAATAGCTTAAAGGTCAGCTCATGAAATGCCATGTTGGATTTTAGAAGCAGATAACACAATGTACGATAACGTGAGAAGTAATAATGTTTAATATGTATGTGCGCGCGCGCGTGCGTGTGTGTGTGTGTGAGAGAGAGAGAGAGAGAGAGAAACAGAGAGAGAGAGAATTATATTAATGACAGTAACTGAGTTTAGTTGAGCGAGACACAAGGTCAAATGCAGGTAGGGAGATGGTGTTGCACCAAACACCCAAAGAGGCATAGCCTGTATGCCTTGAAAATCAGCATTTGAGATCCTGCCTTCAACTGTGACAGGAACATGACTCGTTGCATTGATGGGAACATATATCTATCCAACTCATCAAACAGACCCCCTCATTTAAATATTTTTTCCTAGTTTAGTCAGGTCTGGGATGAGACCACAACAGTGTAACACCCAGTGAGGAATGGATCCGCTCCAATAGCCAATTCTCGAAGAAAACAGTTTGTTAACCATTGAATTACACAAGGCGTCTGTGATAGAAATGGGTTCTGGAAACAGGGTATACGTCAAGGCTGCATTTAGGATTTATGCTCGGAAATCAGAGAGGGGTCCATCAGGGATGAGCGAAGTTAAGCTAAGTGTTCCGTTGCAGTGTAAAGCCCTATAGGTAATTCTGTTAAATATGGACAGTTTAGGGTCCGTTTTGAGACAATATAACTTACACTGAAACTGAGAATGCTAGACGACCTGAATGAAGAAAGCAAGATGGGCGGTCTTCACAGGTCCGTGTACAACAAACATGTCGAGGACAAAGACACAATGATCGAAATCGAAAACAGAGAGCTAAAGAAAGTAGACCACTACATCTAACCAGGACAACGAATCTCCATGAAATCTTCAAAAGAAGTTATCAAGCGAAGTATCATCCTGAACGGAGCTGAAACATGGATCCTAACCAAAAGATTTACTCTCAAACTGAGAACAATGCAATGTGCACATGAGATCACAAGACAGCTCAGTATATCAGAGAAAAACACAGGAGTCAGAGATATCAAGAATCCATTAGAAAACTCAAATGGCGATGGGCTGGCCATGTTGCGAGTATGTTAGACAACGGTCGGGCATCAAAACTCACAACGTGGATCCCGGGAAATCATTTGCGAAACTGTGACAGATATAAGATGGTATGATTAACTAGACAAGTTCAGAAAGGATTGCACAGCAACGTCCATGGTAGAGAGCTAATCTGAGGGAAAGTCTATGTCAATGTTAATGATGATGACGATGAAGTATGTGCTGTACCCAAAGGCGTAGAAGCGAAAAGGTGGCTGGTTGGTTGGTCTGTTCGTAGATAGGACGACTATTTGGAAACGCCCCTGGGGCCCCCCAGCGGCACTTATGCTGACATTATGCCGTAACAGTTCTCACTAAATGTTGGAGAGACTCCTCAAGGAGTCAAGCCTCCTGGGTCCCTAAATCTCTTGCAACACTCCTGGCCATACCCTCACGCCATTTTCATAGCTGCTTGGCGGCTAGAAAAAGATTAATATATGGTGAGATAGATAATGGAAAAATCAACGAACGATTCTTCCATTTTTTTGAATAAAAATGCTGTTTGCTTTCTACGTTTTTATTCCTTTTTTAAATTTTTTTTTTTGATTATCGAAATGAAATTGCAGTAAAAGGTAGAGGTCAGTCTTATAAAGCAATTCAGCCACATAAGTTCAGGTTAGTTTGACCCAGACGATGATACGAGAGAGGTGATCTGTGCAAACAGACAATAAAATGGAGGTTGGTGGGAATTATGAAAGTATTGCTTTCACATATCCCATTCGCCGAAGGTTCATGGAAAAAGGATAGACATCAGAATTAGAACGCAGATTTTCCTTTAAAACTGCATACTTATATATATATATATATATATATATATATGTATATATGTATTATATATATATATTATATATATGTATTATATATATATATATATTATATGTATATATATTATATATATATTATATATATGTATTATATATATATATATTATATATATATATATTATGTATATATTATATATATGTATCATATATATATTATATATATATATTATATATATATATTATATATATATATTATATATATATATCATATATATATATATACGTTCATATTTACAAACACAAATGCGTATATTGTATATTCTCTATGTGTGAGCATTATGTTACTTGTAATATGCGTAAGTGTGTGTATGTGTACTTGTGTATATAGGTATATATACCGACACATGTATTCTCTGAAATAAACATCGACAAAACATTCTGATTATGACCTTGATTGTCACATTCACACACACACACACACACATATATATATACATATATATATATATATATGTGCGCGTGCATGTGTGTGTGTGCATGTATATGTGAGTATGTGTGCTGTATGCCTTCGAGTATTGAAGTCTGAGTCAGCTCGTATCTATCGCAACTCGTCTCTATCTATTTTCCTGTCATTAATTTCTGTTGGTCAATCCATCACCGTCAGTTGGAATCTTTTCTTTTCGAGACAGTCTCGTCTACGTATAATATGTACATACCCATGGGTGCACACACTCATAAATACATGTATACTTGCATGTCTCCTGATTGTCACGTTTCAAACAAATGCCATGTAATATCATCAACATCGTCATCCATCAACAGTCAACTGCTGGACAAGGGCTCCCCCCCCATTTCTTTCCATGACGACCGTGATTGTGTCAACATTTGGCATGTCTTACTAACAAACTTTCCTATCTTATTCTTTTATCTCGTGTTTGGTCTTTTCCTATTGCGTTTCCTGTCCTATGGGCACCAGTTGGTTAGTCTTTTGTTCCATTTGTTGCCGTCGCTTCTTGGTTAGTGTCAAGCCCATTTCTGTTTTTACTGTTTGATTATTTGTATGATATCTTTCGCTTTGGTCTTCTCCCTGATCCATTTTGATCTTTTTCTATCTCTCAGTTATTCCTAGCATTGCTCTTTTTATGGCTCTCTGTGTAGTACTTAGTTGGTCCTCAGTTCGTTTTGTTAATTTTGATGCATTGCATCCGTAATCCAGACATTATGTATTCATTGAATATTTTACGCGATGAGCATATCGGAAAGTTGCTCTTCAATATATCTCTATTGATACCAAATGATTTCCAGTCGATCTTTTTATTTCGTTTTCACCGTCTTTCTCTAACTTAATTACCTATCCCATGAAAACGTATTCGTCAATTTCTTCTCGAGCCTCGCCTTCTATTCTCGTGGTCTTTATGGGGACTTTATCGTTGAACATTACTTTTGTCTTTGTTATAATCATCTTTAACCTACTTTGTTACTTTCACCGTTTAGATCAGTAAAATATTCGGTAATTATCCCGTTGCTTCTGACGTTATAGAGATGTCATCGGCGAATCATAAGTGGTTTGAATATTCTCCGTCCATATGTACTCCCATTCTTTCTCAGTAAGTATTTTTTAGAGAATCCTCTTGTCTTACCCATTTCCCTATCTTTGTCTTGTTTGTATCTTCATGTTGTTCAATTATTGAAATGCTATTTTCGTATATGTTCTAAATGACTTGCATGTAATTCTCATTAACATTTTGTTCTGGCATTGGATGGAAGACTGCTATATGATTTAGCAAGTCAAATGATCACTCATAATCTACAAAGACCAAACAAAGTGGTTTGTTGTATTCTACTGAATTTTCAATCGGTTGATTTATTGTGAGTTGGTGGTCTATTGTTGAATATCATTTTTGGAGACCTGTCTGTTCAGGTGGTAGATCTTAATCTAGAGTGTCTGTTAGTCTGTTTGTGAATAGTTTATATATGTTAGGTAATAGTTTAATAAGTTGGTAGTTGCCGAAGTCACGATTATCTCTTTTCTTGGGGAGAAGGATCACTATTTCTAGACAGAAATTTTAAAGTAATTTTTTTCTCGTATGCACTGTGCAAATAGCTATGGTAGTCTTCTCTGAAGTTCTCTCCTGCATCTTTTAGATGGGCTGTCGTTATGCCATGCTGGAGCTTTTCCGAGTTTCATATTTTGTTGTGCAAACACTACTTCGTCTTCTGTTATGTCTGGGATACAATCAGTGCTTATCGGCTTAACATTTTGTAGTACTTCAATAGTCTGAAAGAGAATGGGTCTTTTATGAATTTTTATAAATTTCATACTGTCCTAAATCCTCTTAAGATTATATGTCATGCAAGTCAGTTATTTACCTATCGCTGTTGATGTACTGTGTTTAGAGCATTTCGTGTTTTATGCTGAATTTAACTTTATTAGTATTGTTCAACGTTTTTATTAACGATGTACGCTTCACTTTATTGCTGGATCATCAGCGATTTTACCATGTTTCACACGCACACATTCATTGATATATTCATACGTATATATATATATATATATACGCACGCACACAAACAGACACACAGACACACATATATATGTATATATGTATATATGTACATTGACACTACCCCTTCTAGGGTTAGAGTACTCTTCGGTTGGTCACCCATCTGCAAAAAGCAATTAACTTCTAACTCTTGAATTGAGCGCTCTGGTAGATAGTAATTATGGCGTGTGCGTAAAAATATATCACTCAATTCGATCCTTCTGTCCGTACATTTCTGCGTTGAGGAGGGGTAGAATACCGGACTCCTGGTTTCGATCCCGCCTGGCGACACTGGAATGGATATCGAGTCTATAGCCAAACTGAAGAGTTGTAATTCGACGAAACAACTCTCTGTCGATGATGCTATATGTATATACACAAACACACATACTCATGTAAATATTGATATTGATCAAATAGTTTGAACATGATACAGTTAAAATTTCAGATCATAATTCAGTAAATAGCTTCGTGTCAGGTTCAGAGGATGAGCCGAGAGAGGGGCTATATGAAAACAACCTCGGGCCCCCAACAGAGGAGGGAACCCAAACGCTTCAATAGCAAGGATACATTTGTAGATACACGAATTGCGAAATGTTAATTCAGTCTTTAGAGTGTTTTTTCACCATTATTGCTTCAAATCTCACCAAATGTTGGAAGGGGTCTCTCAAGGAGACCAGCCCCCAGGCTTACTATTCTCTAGCCCCGCTCCAGGTCAGGTTGATGGCATGATGTTGCAACCTTGCATTATGAGAATGAAAAAAAAATATTGTTTTATGTTAGCTGCAGGGTCAAACTTCATTTTCATTTCTTTTCCGACTGAAAATGATTACTGCAACTTACGCTTTGGATCTATAATAAATTTGCAGGTATTTAAGACTCAGTTGGTAAGGGAGCTAACTTCCTCTCACTTGGTTATGATTTCAAACCACGATTGGAAATTTTATATATCGGTCTCGTTTAACATGACTTAATAGAAAAACAGCGAAGAGTTTACTCATCTAAATTCAGTGAGAATTGTTCTTGTCCTTGTTAAGGGGAACACTAAGTCAATTCAAACTTAGACAATCAACCCGGATTTTTATGAATTTGCAAATGAATGAATGAAGGAGACTACTCTATAATTAGCGTTTAATAGTTATATCTCCCTTGACAAGTCGATCATTATAATATAGATAGAAGTGAGTACGAACGCAGACCCCACATTATAAAGTTGCAAATCCCTGGACTTATTTTGCATTCTTTTTGTTAGTGTATTTTTAGTGGCACTTTGATTCAATATCTCTGTCATTGGTTTGCCTAATTAGAGATCACAGATAAACAGAATCAAACCTCTAGTATTACATAGGGGCAGATGGGAATCAGATCATTATTATCAGGATGACTGCGAATGAAGCCCTACACTATTATTATTCAGGTACGAATCGCCTTGAATTTTAAAAAATTCTTTATGCACCATTTCGGCTACTTAGAGATCACAGATAAACGAAATCAGACTTTTAACAGGATATAGATATTATCCTTTACAGAAGTTAATTACCAGATCTATTAGATTTATAAATTCGCAATACTCATGATACATTGGGCTCTTCCTTGTCGGGTAGCAGTGGGTTTGACATAAGTTAAACTTGCAGTTAAATTTTTAATATCAGCCAGAATCCAATTACGATGGAGCAATAAAAATCCTCAAAAGAGGAGGAAATCAAGCGAAAAAATCACCCTGGGAACTGTCCCAAAGACACCGAAGGCGAGACTGGAGGAGCTCGGGATAAAAGGAAGGATTGAGACTGTACAAACCACAGCACTGCTAGGAACCGGACGGATACTGAGGAAAGTGCTAGAAATATAAGGACTGCAACAATAAATGTTAGTAGTGGCCTAACAGGGGAAGGAAAATGAAAGCGGAAATGTGAACCACAGCACTTGAATGATAGGCGAGGGAGAGAAGAGATATTGGCTGAAAACCTGAGGAGACTTATTGTCACCCAGCCTTCAGCAATGACCACCGGGCAACCGGTGTGAAACTGTAAACCACAGTATTACTGTGGTCTATGAGAATGAGAAGAGGAGGGCTGGAGACTTCAGGAGACTTGCTGTCACTCGACCTCCAGCAGTAACTACCAGGCAAACGGTGTGAGATTGCATGAAAAGAAAAAATTGTATGGTGAGTTTAAAAAGAAAATAAAACGGGAAGAGATGAAGGAGAAAATTAAGAGAGAATACCTCAGAAGGATAAGGAAAATATTAGAAACCAAATTAAATAGCAGAAATCTAATAAAAGGAATGAACACCTGGGCTGTGTCAGTAGTTAGGTATACAGGACCATTCCTAGGATGGACAAAGGAAGAGCTCCAATCAATGGATAGGCGAACAAGGAAACTTATGACGATGCATAAAGCATTACACCCTAGGGATGATACAGATAGACTATACGTTAAGAGAAAAGAAGGTGGTAGGGGGCTCATCAGCATAGAAGATTGTGTCCAGAGAGCTAAAGTAGTCCTAGATAGATATGTGCAAACAAATAGTGAAGAAATCATAAAGAGCGCGAGGGATAGTGCAACAAACAATAAAGTAGAAAACAATGGAACAGTACAGCAAACTAGAAAAGAAAAGTGGGAAGGGAAAAAATTGTACGGCGAGTTTAGAAGACAGATAAAAGATATAGCAGACGAGAAATCATGGACGTGGTTACGAAAGGGAAACCTTAAGAGAGAAACAGAATCGCTCATCATGGCAGCCCAAAACAAAAGCATAAGGACAAACTACATAAAAGCAAAAATCGACAGAACACAGACAAACAGCAAATGCCGCATGTGCGGTGAAAGAGATGAGACAGTAAACCACATAACCAGTGAATGTAGTCAACTCGCCCAGAAGGAGTATAAGCATAGACACGATAGAGTAGCAACGATGATACACTGGGAACTAAGTAAACAAATGGGATTCAACCATGGGGAAAAGTGGTATCAGCACAAGCCAGAGGCAGTTTTGGAGAATGACAACCACAAACTACTGTGGGACTTTGACATCCAAACTGACCACCTCATCCAGGCAAGAAGGCCGGACTTAGTAATAGTAGACAAAAAAAGGAAGGCCTGCCAAATACTAGACGTTGCTGTGCCTGCAGACCATAGAGTAAAAAAGAAGGAGGGTGGAAAAAGGGAAAAATACCAGGACCTAGCAAGGGAGTTAAAGAAAATGTGGAACATGAAAACCAGGGTAGTACCGGTCATAGTGGGAGCACTAGGAACTGTCCCCAAAACGCTGAGGGAGAGACTGGAGGAGATCGGGATTAGGGGGAGGATAGAGACCGTACAGACCACAGCACTACTGGGAACTGCACGGATACTGAGGAAGGTGCTAGAGATATAAGGACTGCAACGAATCGTAGCTCTGTCATGATATGCGAAAGAGAGAGGAGACGTTAGCTGAAGACCTGAGGAGACTTATTGTCACTCAGCCTTCAGCGATAACCACTGGGCAACCGGTGTGAAACTGTAAATCGCAGAATTACTGCGACCAATGAGTATTAGGAGAGGAGGGCTGGAGACTTGAGGAGACTTGCTGTCACTCAAACTCCAGCGGTTACCACCAGGCAACTGGTGTGAGATTCCAAATAATAATAATAATAATAATAATAATAATAATAATAATAAGAAGAAGAAGAAGAAGAAGAAGAAGAAGAAGTTGATTCAATACCACTTTTTACATAGTTACAAAAAAAAAATAAGGGCCCATATTGAAGAAGCAGGATGTTTAATGTTGAAAAGAATTTTTAGCTAATGTGAAAGAGGGTCAGGCTGATGAAAAAAGAGGGACTAATGTAAAATAGATGTTAATATTAAGAAAGGGGTCATGGGGGCAAAGTTAAAAACGGGCGTTAATGTTTGAAAAAAGTGGGGCTGATTACCAAAAAGAAGGGGGGGGGGGTATGATATATGAAAAGAGGGGGTCTGATGCTGAAAAATGGCTGAAAATTTATAAGGAGAAGTACAACGTGAACATTGTTAAATGCGTAATGTAAAATTGGGGTCGTAATGTTGAGAAAACGGGGAGTAAGTGAAAAATAAAAGTTCCCTTTTCTTGTGATCGACATAACCCCTTAAAAGTAGAAATTTCTCATTAGAGGAAGTCAGAAGAGAATGTGCTTTTAAAGTTGTTTTACCATTTGTTAGAATAACGGTTTCCAATAGGTCAATGTAATGATATCATTGCATAATATTCACATGTATTAAGGAATGGTCGTATGCGTATGGAGAAAATGGAGAAGCGTAAGTGTTGGCCTGTATTTTAGTGAGTGTTTGAATGCGTACGTTTGTAGGTGAAGTTGTAGTTGTTGTTACAAACAGCGGTTGGAACAGTGTAGAATGAGAACTGGACGAGGAACGAATTGTATTCAACAATTTTAGAGAAGAGGGTAAAGGTAGGGCTGTGAGATGCAAAATCCATCATCTTTCAGGTTGATCTATATCGAAATCTTGACACATATTATCACTGAAAAGAACGTTACCTTTTCCCAAACTTTGTGTTTCGGATGAGGCTATTTCTAGAAGAAATATCTAAATGTGCTTGTTGTTGTAGAGAAAGGGTTCAGAAAAATCTAATTTGTGTTTTCCTGGAAAATGTATTATTTCTTAATGGTAATTCTTGGTATATTCAAGTGTGTTTAAATAAACTGATCAGGAACAAAAATGTGTCGTTAGGTGAATGTGTTATTCTTCGAAATGACTGGAGATATCAATCCGTTACAGCTCACAGTTTAAGTTTTGTTGATATCTTGGCGGATTTTCACGTCGCCTTGACAAAAAAAGATATTGCTCGTCCAATCTGTTGTCTTAACCTGACAACCACGCTATCCACTTTCCAGTTCTGAGTACACCGGGGTAAGGGCTATTTTGTTCTAAATAAGAACTGGCCTTTCTTCAGATGTTTTTGCTTAGATCTTTGGAGGTCAACTTGAACGGCGTATATAGGCCTGAATTTGAATTAGCATCTCATGGTTTGGGGATCAGCATACGCCCCGTTGATTTATAAGCCAATATATACGATACGTCTATTTTTACTACTAGGTGTAAAGAAACAATGAAAGTAAGATGAAAGAAAAACTAATAAAAAATCAATGACAATAACGATATTCCATCAAAGAAAATCAGACCACTAACTTTATGCTATTTTTGCAGCTATAACCGAAACTTTCAAAGATTTTTACTTTAATCATTGCTTTTCGTTTTCATCATCATCATCGTCATCATCAGTCTTTTAGCGTCCGTCGTTGGACATAGACCTTCCCCAGGATTTGCCACACCTCCCTATCATGGGCGTCGCGGAGCCAGTACTTCCTGAACATGTCTAGCTCGTCTCTCCATCTAATATTTTGCCGGCCTCGGTTTCTCATGTGAAAAAAAGAGCATTAAAAAACTGTGCGATGTATGCAAGTAAATATACATATTACGGTTAATTAACGAACACCATACATTTTATAAAAGTACATTGCAGAGATTATAAACATTTTCTTCTTTTTTCATGCTGCAATTTACCTTCATCTTAATATTTTTGTTGCTTAAAAAAGAAATCCAGCCAGAGGAAAGCTGCTATAAGAATTAACAAAAATATCAAAATGAAGATAAATAGAAGCATAAAAATGAAACCAATTGTTGATAATGACATACAATATTTAACCCACTAAAAATAAACGAATTTGTTTACAGTACGGCGAATTGGGGGAAAAAACAATGTCTAAAATACTATTCAACTAACCGGTTGGCGAGTGTAAACTGTAAACAAGCTTGAGTTTTCAATCACTTTAAGTTTTCAACCGGATTTATGTTGCCTACATAAATATTTTTTAGTTCATAATTTTCAGTATTGCACTGATGATATCCTAAACTCTTTACGTTTTGTTCATTCTGTACAGCGTATTTTTTTATGATGCTGTTATTCGCCATACGCTGCGAAACTAACAAATATGCTCTCATTAAAGTATTCAAGACTGAACCGCGAAATATCGAAACCGCGGATGGCAGGGATGACTGTAAATTGTTTTCCACATTCATTTAGACTAATTTTCTTTTTTTAAATCAACTCTCATCTATAAATTACAAAAAGGTTCATCAAACTAAAAATCGAAGCAATCTCTTTCTCTCTAAGTATGCATTGCGATTATTCGACAACTAGCCATTGTACAAAGATGAAATTTCACCAAATATATTAGTCATCACACGAGGAAATGCAGCGTTAATTTTTAGAAAAAAATTTATCAGTGGTTCACGAGAAATCTAATGAAAATAAATTAAATAGTTTCTATAAATGACATCCCCTTTATAATTATCAATTTTACATGAGGAAATATCTAAATTGGCAACACTGAAGAGAAGTAATCAGAATACTTCGAAGCCGTAGTTTCGAACGACAGACGGGAAATTATTTTTTGTGACAATTATGCCAGACTGTCCCATACACCAGGAAGTCCGGTCCTGTCGAAACGGGCGCCGCCCTAATTGACTTTTTTTTTTTGTCTTTGTAAGGAGAAAAGTCTTTTTGTCAGAATTTAGATGTCTCAACCAAGCAATAAAGTTTAACCCCCCCCCCCAAAAAAATAGGATCCTGGTGAACAAGTGAAACGAGGCGAAACTTTGGTGTTGATATTTGCCTATTTATCCCCCCCCCCGCAAAATGGTGTCCTTTTCAAGACGATGCATGTCCGCAGAATAAAAAATTAGGAAAAAAATATTCATGCAAATAGAACACACCCAGCGGATGTTAGGGGTACCCCCGAGGCTTCCCTATTTTTTTGAAAAAAAGGAATACCTTTATAATGATAAAAACTGAATTCATTTCATAACTGTTATGGCGGCTGTAGCCAAAATATCAGTTGAGAACCCGTTCGATTAAAAGAAAAAAAATAAATAAAAACCTGCAAGTCATTTGAAAGAATACCACCGGAACAGAAAAGAATGGAATATATTTAATTTCACCAAACAAATAATTATAAATCAATCATAAAATTTTTGATTGATACAACAATTGGTGAGGAGAGTACAAAATAGCTAGCAGTACCGTACCCACTATTATATTTCCATACAAAGTATTGTTTTTTCCAACTTTCATTCCAATTATCTGCTGAGTAACCTTGATAAACATGAGCGATTCATTTTGTTGATTTATAGAAATTGATTTCAACATATATCGAAAAAAAAACCCTCTGAAATTTGTAATCTATGAATTTTATCGTAATAATATTTGTGTTAATGATATGGAAAATCGTAAAGATTAGGGCTTGTTTACAATTGCATACTGGTGAAGGATGAAATTTTGTGGGTGGGCTCATTTGAATAACTATATAGATAAGTCCCCAACCCGAGGATCAGTCGAATTTTCAATCTATACTACGTATTTATCATTCGGAAAAATTAAAAAAACTGAACTTCTTTCGTTATGTGTCCTTATAACTTTTAAGCATTGTCAAAATCAACTACAGATTCACAAAAGGGTGGAGATATTTGGCGCTAATTCACTTCTGCACACCCAATTTTCGGCATCTAGAATATAGTCGCGATTGAAAATTATAAAGTTTCACACCTTCGTTCACCCAATGTAAAAAAAAGTTCACAAATAAAAAGAAATAAGCGAAAAAGAGAAGATTCCCGATTATCTTCCGTGACCATGATGAATATTAATAAATATAATTCCGATTGTAAAGTTTCAAATATTCGTTTACTCATTCGTATAAACTGGTGAACAACCCCCACCCCCAACCCAGACAAGAAAAAATATTCTAGAGGTTGATTTTCAAAAAATGATTTTCTTTGAACAGATGTTCATATTTAAATTGAACAAACCTTTTTTTTTGTAGATTTCGGGAAAATACCACTCCAGAAAATAAATAAATAAGTCTGGTTATTCACTCAAGAGAAACCGTCGTATAACATCTTTGAGCGAACATGTTGTGTTAGATGTTATCAATTACAAAATTGGAAAAAAGGGTGATCAATGAATAAGTTAGTTCTGTTGCT
The DNA here is from genome assembly GCA_963457665.1 of Thysanoteuthis rhombus. Classification (NCBI taxonomy): domain Eukaryota; kingdom Metazoa; phylum Mollusca; class Cephalopoda; order Oegopsida; family Thysanoteuthidae; genus Thysanoteuthis; species Thysanoteuthis major. The sequence goes on along the minus strand of OY735204.1, from coordinate 68,368,226 downwards.
TTTTGTAGGCCAGTGATCACTAAAACAATCCGAATTTTCAAAAGACATGCGGGGATTCTATTGAACAGAAGCTAAGAGGTCAATCTAGCATAAACTTACATTGCAAATTCATCCCTGCACTAAAAAAACTACGCAAGGGGAAAGGATAGAAAAAAGCCCCAACAAAAACCCTTTTTTCTGGACATAATCAATAGTAAATGTTTATATTCTAAGCCCTTTAGTTCAATCGGTGTGGCCTGTATGCGTGATACATACTTACATAGATCACCAGCCAGACCAACTTATAATCTGAAGAAACCCATGTTGATAGTTTTGGTCGACGTTTTTTTTTGATTAAGATGAAAAAATGCTATCCAAGTTTTAGTTCCAAACATATGAAAAGTTTTAGTTTGTGAAAGTCATTCGCCACTTCGTGAAAAATACTTGCTAAAGTAAGAACATGACTTTCCTAGCTTCTATGCAGTCAGCAAGAGAGTTGTATAGAATGCTTCGTAGGGGGTATCAGAAAATATTTCGTAAACTAGATACACAACGCTTGGGGTATGCAGCTAAATCAAATTTGTGTCCATCAAAATGTCGGCTAATTTCTCAATTTTTAATAAATTCAGAATGCATATTCTGGCAAAAATAAAACCAATATTAGACATTGCTAATTCATGCAATAGAAACACCTGAAAACTTTGGATAACTTTCAGCTACATTTTATCATAACAAGATCTGATCTTGGGCGTCCGCTACCACTTACCCGCGATGTCGGGGTGGAACGAAAGGATATACTGGGAATTCATCATAACGCAACCCTGTTACCAGCGAAGAATAATACCATCTTTTTTATATGGGTACATGAAATTGAAGTTGGGGTTGCATAAAACAATTGTACGGCACTATTTGTCCAATATTGACTATAAAGTTGTAACTTCCAAACCACTTCACCCAAGTTTAAAGGCCTGATCTGGGGGAGGAGGGCAAACACCCAGTTTACATCCCTCAGCGGACGCCTATGCATCTGGTGATTGTATGTACTTTGCTCTGAGTTTAGACTACTGCATTTGCGTAGTGATAGTCGTGAAGGATTTACTGGTCAATTCAATACTAGTTAGAGGTTGATTTCTCTGGGTAAGTTGATAATATCTCACGTGTTTTGGAATCTATGAACAACAGAAGCTATCTTATTTGTTTCTTCTCCAAATATTTATTTGGGTTAAACATCTACTGATACATCTGCTGATACGAAGGGCGGCGGACGGCTGAAGGAAGACAGACACATCGCATCGGACACGCCAGGCCGTTTTGTTTCGATATCCTATCTTACAGTCTGACATACCGAAGTGTGTGTGTGTGTGTGTGTGTGTGAGTGTGTGTGTGTGTGTGTGTGTGTGTGTGTGTCTGTGTGCACGAGTGCATACAAGTGGTTGGTGTACTGCTGGAAATAGGACTGGCCATGAATTCATTATCAATCCTTCTCGTAAACGAAGTATTTTCCATTTACCACTAAAATTCACCCTTCGGTTGCATTCAGTCCATTCATCAATGTACTATATCACCCTGTTAAACCTAAGCTATCTCCTCGAAAATGTGATGTATACAAGGTGCTACCGAATAGTTCGGGAAACTTGAGTTACCATATGGCTTTCTCGATGAGAAAACAAAGAAAAAAAAAAGATGGTAGGAAATATTTTTTCCTGGGTTGATTTTCAGAGATGTGTGAATAGTTCGTCGAGACACTGGGAACGCAGGTAGCTTGACAGATGAACAAATTGATCAATCAATTCATGCTTCTCAAAAAACATATTGAATCCATGATGTTAAGGAGGGAAGTAAGGAAAAGAAAAAAAGAAATTGGCTGAATTTTTTTTTCCATAAAGAAGGAAGATATCGAAATGAACGAAGGGGAGTAACTGCATACTTCGATGACTTACTCCTGTAGGACTAACGGAAAGTAATGGTGCAGTTAAGCATTATAGTTGCATCGTCAATACCCCCCCCCAAATTCTTCTTTCAAAACTAACGCATTTCCAAAAGTAACGAAGGTCTTATTGATTGAAAGCATAAAAGATATCTTCAGAAAAAAATGATACAGTTTTCAGCTTTTACTCGTTAAATCTTAGATAAATTACTCACATTCATATCCAATTTCGAACCCTTTTCTATCAATTATATCAAGTACTGCTAACATAAAAAGACAGTGCATCCCAAGGAAAGAAAAGGCAACAAACTGGACAATATTTAATTTACAAAAGTCTGTTGTTATCGACTGTTTTGATTTTTTAAAAAATTTATTCATTTAGATAATTATAGAATAAGCTTGAAATCCATACGTAAACATGTTAAGATTTTTTTTGGTATCCATTGATGATGGAATAATCTGCTTTTGATTGTGGTCTGAGTGGAGTATTTCATCCTCAGTCGGGTTCTCGACTTCGGGCAGGACGCTGCATAAAAAGGCGGGACTGGTCCTGGGGATTCCAAATCCGGACAGCACTTCCCCTTGTACAATAATGGTAGGATATGGAGTAATCCTAACACCTTCGTGACCATCTTCGCAGGGACCGGGTAATTTTGACCCTTACCCAGAGATACGCGTGTGGGACCCCAAAATGGACCTGATCTTGTGTCGTATTTACCCTCATAGAGAGGGGGCGAAGATATCTCCTTTGGATCCTTTAATATGATATTTAAATTTGTATAATTTTAACCTTTTACCTGGGTTGCCAATTTAGATTTTGATTTTGGAAGACACCCTTAAATTCGGAAAAATTATATAAAAAAACGACGCAGGACTTAAAAATATGAAATTACAAAAATGTCTAAATATTGTCAAAACAAGACTCAAAAATGAAAAAAAAAAAAAAAAAATAGCATCTAAATTGGCGACCTTGTTTTTTCACAACAATTTATCTCATTCTTTTATTCTTTGATGAAATATAGCATGCAACATTAATATCAACTTTTGACTAATCCCTCCCTTCATATTAACATTCAGTTGCCTCTCCTGTCACAACCTTGAATCGAATCGTCAGATGTACACTGGACCCCTCTGGATGGAGGGTGTGAGTTCGATTCTCGCTTTGGGTTTGCCCTTTATTTTCCAATTACGCTGTTTAATCATTGCCGTAGGATTACTGTCCGATTCAAGGTTGTGATATAGAGGGTCAACTGAAAATTACGATGAAGACGGAGACTAGTAGAACATAAATAATAATTCATTTCGTTTTCATTGTCAAACGAGTTATCTCCCCTGGCATCTCTCTCTTATGGAATTCTGAATTATGGGAGCGGCTTGAAAAATATATCCTATGTTAGAAGTATTTGAAAAGATCAATTCTTTATTCCCTCTACTAATTATTCAAATCATTCAAATATCGTTATATAAGCCATTTAAAGCCGAAAACTTAAATTAGAGAATATCGTGTTCTCCTGTCCTGGCTATATAACTACATATACACCAAATCTTGATAATAAGCATAAAGTACTATTTTGTAACGTTTGAGGATTACGAGAGCTTTCTTTTCCCATTTTCTGGAAGATTTTTTTTCCTTGGATATTTTAAGAAAAGCAACAAAATATAAATGGATACATACTGTTGAAAAATATTTTTGATTCAGATTGCAGCTTTTGTAAAGATAAAAACTTTAAGGGAGAAAGCTGAAAGCGTGGAAATTATTCCTCTCGAGCGGCCAAGCAAGTAAGAATTGTTCAAGAAAGATACACTGACAAGTTTATCCGTGATAAAACCAAAGATATCGTGTTGTGGCCTGGAATTCAGTTCGTTTATTCCATTCCAACCATGTAGTACGTGCGTGCGTGAACATACTCCTGGGACATGGGGCTCAGGGAAAAAATTGAGTTAGTAGGCGTGCATGCGTGTGTTGATGAATGCGAGGTTGACAATGGAAGAGGAGTCAAAAAATAATGAAATAACATATCAAGTACAGTGATCGCTCCAATTTCGCGGACAGTCACAGATTTCCAGGGAGAAAAAATTAAACAAAAAGTATTTTGTCCTTCTTTTTTTTTCTTCTTATTTTTGAAAGAAAAAAGTATAAGTGTTCATTACCCTTCTCGAGGGACTTTTTCGGTATACTTCTCCATTTTGTCGCCGTAATTCTCTCTCTCCGCATTCGCACTGTATGTTGCTCTCTCTCTGCCCTGTATTGTTTGCACAATCTCCTTGTTTTTCTTCTAAACTACACTGTCCTTTTTGGTCACACGTGAATTTCCTTTCAGTCCCATACACATTGGAATATTACTACACGCCACTGTTACTTAGATACAGTTAATTAATAGTCAACATAGAAAATGAAAATTTGAAAAGGAAGACTACATGCTAGAACTTACGACTATGGCTGCTTTACTTTCACTTTTGCTGATGTACAATTCTAAGAATTTTGATCACTTCCTTTTTCCAAAATCAAACACGATGGATATCATATTCTCTACTTCCTGATACCCTAATTGTTGAAAACACTTATTATTATAAAATCTACCAACTCTTAAAGCATTGAAGAGACACAGTGGAGATATTGGGTGACAAATTAAAAAAACAAAACAAAATCAAAACAAAACAGAACAAAAAAAAATACCCCCCCCCAAAAAAAATATATATAAATAAAACAGTCAGGACAAAGAAGTGAAGATTGTTCATCATAGAAATATCTCCTAGGGACGCAAGTAGATATGCTGAAAGTTAATGATTAGACTTTCTTTCCTGCTGGGGAATCATCTATCAGTCTGCTGACAAACATGTTCATTGTGAGAAAAAAAATGCGAGGGATTCAAAAAATTCGAGCCTGATTAGATGACAATTGATTAGAAATTCCTTAAAATAATTTGAGCCTGAATTGAGAGGGTTTACCATGAGAAACGAGGCTATGGGGAAAGATGGTCTATTGTAATTTATTTGGCATATCATTTATCTCACCATTGATCTGAGTTGTCGCGATCCACATACCTCAAGTCCTCTTCAGGTTTTTCTGAGTGCGCTTCAGGGTTGAATCTTCACTGAACCCCCTCTTGCATCGACTTACTCTCTCCTGATCCTAGTTATAATCCACATGCCTCAAGTTCTCTTGTGGCTTTACTCGAGTCCGCTTCAAGGTTGAATCTTAACCGAATCCCCTCTTGCGTTGACCCCTCCACGGTTCTTGCTTTGGCAGTTTTCAGAGCAGGCATAAAGGTTGAACCTTCCCTTTGTGCACTAACTCCTGGTCTCTGCTGCGCTCCAAAACCACCTCATCCACAACCCGGGGATGCAACAGCATCTGGTCACGCCCCCCCCCCGTTCCATTCAGCAGCACAATCCTACAACCCAGGGATGCTACAGCATCTGGTCACCGGGGAGCAGCAGCAGCCGCTTCCACAGACGCCGACCATCCTGGGTGGCGGCCCAGCGCAACCAGAGGTGCCCGCCCAGTCAACTCCACAATTGCAGCCACCAACCCTTCAGGATGGCTCAAACATCCCGGTGGACGGACGACCCGCCAGCCCAAGCCAGCCGGACAACGCCGGCCAACGCCTGGTCCGTTAAAAAGCCGCTCCTCCCAGGGCCACAGCCACTACGTGGCAATGGCAACAAAGTAGGCCTCCTACTTCAAGGGGAACGAGATCCTCTTGATCCCTGAGGAATGGGAAGCCATATCTCAGCGATTAATTTCGCTGATCACGTCGGACACTAAAACCAGGAAACTGGTAAGTGCACCGAGGGAGGCCGTAATGGAAGCCTTCGAAGCACAGAAACTCACCCCCAAACATCTTGTCAGGGATAGCTTTGCCACCTGGGAAGCTCTGCTAGACATCAGCTCCGGCTGTGCCCGGCTAGCCGGAATGGAACTGAGGACCAAAAATCTCAGACTCCAAACCGAATACCGAGATCATAGAAGGACTAAAGTGTCGGTTTTCGGCGCCCCTGCAGCACTGACCCAGGGCTGCATCGGTACCTACTTCACCAAGTTCGGCATCGTCGAGAGTGTCCCTCCGACGACCGACAAAAAAGGTTGCCACATCGGTGACTACACCCTGGGGGACGCCGGCGTCGAACTAACCAGAGACTACTTTAGACCGGCTAGCGGTACCCATTAGAGAAGCCATGTCAGTCACCCTAGCGAGCATGAATGTGCGTGGCCAGAGGACCCCGACGAGAGTATAGGGCTTTCTTCAGGTCACATAGAGTGGACATAGCTGCAGTACAAGAGACCCACTTTGCTTGCGAGACTGATAGCCGTATGTTCGCTAAAGATTTCAACATCCTTTCGGCTTACGGCGACCAAAACTCGCAGGGCGTCTCGTTATTAGAGAAACGTACCCTCGACGCAACGGTCAGCATCATCCACACCGACACGGAGGGTAGACTGATCGTAGCCGATATTACCGTTGGAGACAGCAATTTCAGGGTAGTGGCGGTATATGCGCCCAACTCCCAGGCATTGCGACGCACGTACCTCCAACATTTAGAAAGGTTCATTTCAGACCCCAAGCGACTAGTCATACTTGGCGACTGGAACGCCACCCTAAATCCTAAAATAGACAGAGGGAATGGGGGGGGGGACGAAGACAACGAAGGGGGCACCCCGGCAGATTGCAACCTGATCCATCTGATCAACGATTACGGACTCGTCGACAGATACTGTTTCGATCATCCGAGGCAGGAAATGTGGGCGTGGGTGCAAAACTGGCCCCTTTCCCCTAAAACGAGCTACCTAGATAGAATGCTACTTAGGAGAGTCAACGTAGACTTCTTAACCTGCCCCACGTTCCACAAGTACAACTATTCGGACCACAAATTAGTGGTGGCACAGCTAAGGCCAGGAAACAGACCTAAGATGACTAGTCACTGGAAACTGAACATATCCCTTTTGGATCGACGGGATTTCCGTGAGCAGCTAGAAGGCTTAGTTCAGCAGGAGCTAGGGGGCGATAGTGGGTAATAAGTGGTGGGCTTCCCTTAAGAATAAGATTAGGTCGTTTGCCGTCAAATACGCACAAAGGCTCTCCCTAGCTAAAGCCGAGGCGGCAACGATACTGGAAGAGAACCTTTCCCGGGCGGTGGCTGAGGGGGAGGGACTCCCTAACCGTAGAGCTAGCTAAGAAAGACCTGGAGCACGCAGCTACCGAACGCTACCAGGGCCAGATAGTTAGACTTAGGTTAAAAAAGAGTGTCAAACGAGACCGTGAATGTGGGCAGAGAGCTGCGCAGGGAGGAGCTACGCCGGGGATCCGACCGCTACATTCGTGAGCTGAGCACACTGGACGGGTGCACTCTACGATCGTCTCGTGATATCTGCGAGGGCTTCCGAAAACATTTCCAAGACCTTTTGACTGCCAAACCTAACCTTTGCGAACATGAGTTCCGCGATTATCTGGCCGACTTGCCCCAACTGGAAGACTTCGAATCAGCTGGTTGCGAAGGTCTGATTGAGGAAAACGAGGTCAGAGAGGCGTTGAAATAGGTCGGTGGCCACAAAGCACCAGGACTGGATGGTTTACCCTACGAATTGTACTTGAGGTTGTCGCACCTGTTTGTCCCCATCTTGACAACTCTGTTCAACCACTGGTTCAAACAGGGGAGCATCCTCCAGAAGATAACCAGAGGTGTGATCACGTTGTTGAAAAAGGACAAACGTGTTGGGGAAACTCTAGATAATTTCAGGCCTATAACTCTGCTGAACACAGAGCTAAAAATTTTGGCCAAGATCTTATCGAACTGAATGCAGATCGTCCTCGACAGTCTGATTGGACCAGAACAGACTTGTTCCGTGAAGGGAAGATCAATTCAGGACAACCTGCATCTGGTTCGCACGATCATAGAGGGGGTAGAAGACGACACCAAAGCCGCGATGATCAACTTAGATCAATAAGGTGGACCACCGGTTCCTGACAGCCATTCTGGAGGCCGTCGGATTCAAGTCGGATTTTCGCTCCTGGGTCAGTCTTCTGTACAGGTCTCTCAGTGCAGTGGTGCAGGCCAACGGAAAAAAAGTCGTGGCCCTTCAGGATCACGCGATCAGTTCGACAGGGCTGCCCTCTGTCACCCCTACTTTATGTCCTTGCGCTAGAACCCTTTCTACGTAGGCTGAAGAACAGGGGGACAGAACCGGCCTTGAGTTGGGTGCTCCTACCCGGAGGGGCTCGAGCCACGGTCTCCGCATACGCCGACGACGTCACCGCCTTCATGTCCTGTCACCGGGACATAAGACTGGTGCACAAGGCGATCGTACGGTACGAACAGGTGACAGGGGCCATGATTAACCAAGGCAAGTCAAACGGAGACTAGAGAGGAGCTCCCCTCCCAGGACCCTTCAGATGGACAGACGGACCCGTACCCATCCTCAAGGTATGGTTCAGCCCTGACTTCCAGCTGGAGAAAAATTGGTCGGAAGTACAAGCAAAGGTCGGAGCCGCTGTGGGCAAGTGGCTCCGAAGAGACTTATCCTTAAAGGGCAGGGCAGAAGTATGTAGCACATACATCTTCCCCCTAATCCTTTACCGACTGTCTGTACTTCCACTGCCTGAGGACCGACTGAGGCTGATAGAGTGCCTGCTCTTCTGCCTGCTCTGGAAACAGGGGAAGCCAATGGTCCGCAGACAGGCCTGCATCCTACGACCAAAAGGCGGAGGCCTGGGGATGCCACATCTAGCGAGTCACCGACACGCCTCGAGGCTGGCCTTCCTCAGCCGGACGCTTACAGAGGAGCCGGTTTATGGGCAGACCGTAAGGAAGACCTTCCCTACGCTAACGCTCAACTCAGTCACAACGGTCAGACGGCGCAGGCCCAAGGGTGAGAAACCGTTCCTAACGGAATGCCGAGAGGCTCTGTTAAAAATTCACACGGGCAGCAGCCTCACACATCCTCGTAAGACACTATATCGGGAATTATTGGGGGGGGGGTCGCTTCTGACCCGCTAGCCATCCGACACGGTCTATCGGTAGACGAACTCAGATCTTTATGGTACTGGGCTCCGGGCACCAACTACCTAAGCAACTCTGAGTTCTCCCTCACCTGGAGGCTGGCTCGGAATGCACTGCCTCTCAACGACGTGCTTTTCAAGATGGGAAAAACAGATCTACCCGACTGTACTCGCTGCAACACGGGGATGGAAGAAACGGCCAAGCACGCTTTCGTCCACTGTGCGAGGGTCCGCCCACTCTGGGAGCACGTCAAGGAGTTAGCAGCCCGCATGGAACCCAGTAACCCTTTCCTGTTCCTCGACGTCGGTTACATTTGTGACAAAGTGGTGACCTTATGGTCCCCGACGAAAGCAATGGTCTTCCGGCACACTGCTGGCTGTAGCGAGAATGATTGTATGGCAGACGCGACTGAAGGAAGCATACGAAGGCGAATCCTTTTCCTATGAGCAGCTGATCTTATGCTTTAAACACCAGCTTAAAGTGAAGATAAGATGCGAGAGAAAGAGATTAGACCCCTTCAGCTTCAGCGAAAGATGGGTGAAAGCCGCTAGCCTGGTGCACATTGAAAAGTCCAGGATTGACTGGCTTTTCTGATGGACTTTTTCGATAGGCGGCCGAGGTTTCTGTTCGGGACAGCTGACTCTCCCCGCCAGTGAACTAAGGAAAAATTAACAACTCCCCAACTAGTTGAATGATTGTAGCCCTAAGACCACAATCCCCAAATACTGGCAAATAACACCCCAGCATCCCATTTATTGACGGACCACCACTGATTCAAGCACAGGACTGTGAGGCCGATGGGCTCCCCAGAAATCAATAGTCGTTCCCCCCCCCACAGGTTTTCTCCCAGCCCCATCCTTCATTATCATCTGCATCACTGTCACCTGTAAATATTTCACAATTATTTATTGGATGGAGAAAACACAGACCTCCCACCCCTGAGTGACAGAAGCATGGAAGTTGACGGATGAACAGACTAGCTGAGAATGAAACTGCCGAGCAAACGATGAATGATCGGAACTAGCGAGGACCAAAACCCCCTTCGACTTCATGTCACATCCAGATTGTGCATTTCTCTTGCATCTTGCATTTTGTACATATTCTCTGAATCAATGTATTTCTTTTTCGATTTCATTGTTAAAACAATTTGTATATGTGTAGGGTTGTATTAATTGGATAAATAAAATCGAGGGTAATTGTTAAACCTACAGGAAACAACACAGACTTAGGATATACAAGGGACGCAACTCTTGGTTGTTTATTAATCCCGATGTTCGATAATAGTGAAACATTTCTTTCATCTTAATTCTATTTTTTCTCAACTACTCGGACCGTTATTCTACGACTGTTAGTGAACAGCAGAGATTGGAAATATGAGAACAAGCTTTCGGCGAGATTAGAACTCGCATCCCTTTTTACAAGTGACATTTATTTAATTATAAAATTCAAGATAATATTTAATAAAGAACTAATAAAAAACGAGAAAACAAATCAAAACATCCAAACTACCTGGGTGTGAACCAACATGGCTGTCGATCAGAATGTAGGATGGGTTTAAAGATGTTATTCGAACACCCATCTTCCGGTTGAGTCTTACTAACTTAATTGGTGGTGCAGGCTGGGGTAAACGGTGCTTCTTCCATTTGAGGATGTAGGTTCAAATCACACTAAAAAGCTTATTCTTTGTTTTCCGATCGAACGCTATTCACTCACTGTCAGAGGGAAATCGACCCGACCAAAAACAATTGCGATGAAAAACAACTAACAAATTAAGACGAAGGTAAAAAGTAGTCATGAAAATTCAGAATAATAATGTTTCATAATAAATCTGATTTAGAATTAAAATAAACGAAAAGAAATACTGAGATCATTCGCTATTGTCGTGTTATGTCGAGAGCTAATCTTTCTATATAGGCTGTTGTCATTTTTTTTGTGTGTTTGTTTATTTTCTGTTACGCTAAACCAACAGAAAGAAAGAAAGGCGATACAGCAAATGCAAATAGATTACTGTTTATCTGTGTGTTCGCTGAAAATACGCAGGCAACTGTTACTAGTAATATTAATACTACTAGTACTTCTGCTGTTAATGTTGCCCCAGTTTCATTTTCACCCAACTCTGTCGTAGGATTGCTTTTAAAAAAATTAGATAAAGAAATCATAAAGAGTAATATAAAATCGACAGAAAAATGAATTTCGCTCGATGTATGCATTTTTTGTTTGTTTGCATAAAATGCATTTATACAAAAATATATTTATATAATTTATCCATACGTAAATAATCCCGTCTTTTTTTTCCTACCGGCCTACTACTATTCAACAAATATCTAACAGAAAATTTCAGTGTTTGTACTCCATTAGAGCTTTTATTCGAAAAACTTTTGATAATATTTATCATAATTCTCCCTCTCATTTTCTTCCTCTCTTACTCTGTGTGTGCATGTGTGCATATGTATATGTATTGTGTGTGCATGTATGTGTTTGTGTATGCATGCTTGTGTGTATATACGCGTGTCACGTGTGTTTCAGAGCGATTGAGTTGATGGAAGTAATATTGTCGAACCTATTGACAGATAACGGCTGACAACCAAAATTTGTCGTTTCAGAGTCGCAAATCATACTGATATAACATCATCTAGTTTTGTTATAACATTCGTTTCTCTGATAAAACTATTTGTTATGTTTCCTATTGAGTTTTCAAGCTGATCCCCGTTAAAACGTCCGGAACAAAAAGAATGATGGCATAAAAAATAAAACGAAAAATATAGTCCAAAATGCAATAAAATTCATTGGAAAACGAAAAAGTTGTGAATATATATATATACAGACTGAATGAATCAATTGTAAAAACTGCATATCCTGCCTATTTTCTTTTCTTTCTTCCTTTTTTTTTTGTTGCGTTTTTTAAATTTTTGTTAATCTTGAGAATTGATCTAAATAAAAGAATGATATGACATAGTGTGATGTAAAAAAAAGAAAGAAATTCCTCTTTCTTTGCCCACTCACTATATCGTATCGTTCTATCCTAACCAAGAACATGAACCGATTGAACCCCCTCCAACAAACGCTATCTATCTGTCTTTATCCACTCTCTCTTCGGGTTTCCTAACTCCTTATAACCAGTTTAACCGATTTGAAAATCGGTCTTAACACGTAATCCCCCCCCCTTCTTAGAACTGCTGACTTCCGTTGCAGTTGAAATTGTGCAATAAAATTTGCATGCAACAACAAAACTGACTTCCCAGATATTTCATATGTTGTGTGTGGATTCTTTTTTTTAAATTGTTTACAAAAGTATTTCCATCTTCAGGATTCACGATGATTTCTTTTATGAAAGGGAATTTAAAGTGTAAATTTGTATGAACTCTTTCCATTGCTGTCAAAATATCCCACAAAGCGAATAAAGAATGAGAAATCATGATTTGAAAATTATCATCATTATCTTCCTAAGTACTTTAAACATAAAATGCTTCTTCAATCTGTCGCCCGAGTTTCCGCACATTGAAGACATGTCAAGGGGAATAACTCGTGTAAATTGAAAAAAAAAATCCAACTATAGACAGATATAAGGGAGGTAACTCAGATCTACTTAAAATCCTAGACAGCTGAATTCAAATGTAATTGATGTAAGGGAGGTAACTCAAAGCTTGTTATGAGAAAGTTGATACCATAAATAATGAATTCTAAAATAATTTTTGCACACGTCCAATGTTTATATATGTATAGAAAGCTTTTTTTCTAATTATTTTAATGAACAAATCAAAAAATTAAAACAATAACAAAATAAATATGAGCAATAAATATCATTGATTTTTTCACACATATTTGTACTTTCTAAATTTCTTAATTTTTGTTAAAAAAAATTATAAAGCCATTCCTGGTAGATTTAAAGAGCCAGCTGGAGCTTTGTTGCTTGAATCAGTGATAGGTCAGAAACTGGAAGAGCCAAAAGAGATCTGAAGATTACTTACCAGGTGCTACTTACACTTGATGATGACCCGAGAGCCAAGCGATCAAAACATATTGATCGAAACGTCAAAGACGAGGATCATAATCCGAAGAATTCCATTAGTGGGCACAAATCCGCTTTGTTCTCCATCAGCCATCATGTTTCAATCCATTTTGGTTTCCAGGCCCCCTTTGAACCCCCAGGTCTGAGCACACTCCTGCAGCCCATCTCAGTGGCCCTGATAATCCGAATCAAATTATTTCAATTATTCACTCAAGAACTTCAGATAACACTCATAAATTAATCCATCAGTTCTTTTGTTCAAATGCTCAGTATACTGAAAGATGGGGGGATTATTTGTTTATCCATCTTATAGCAACAGTTGCTGAAGAATATGTGAATTGTTGAAATTTCCACGTTTTATCGTTGTTGACGCCATTAAGATGAGATTTATAATATAGAATCAGAAGGTTACCACAGATAGAATTGAGTGCGTGCTTACTACAACCCAGACGGGAGCGTGGCTCTTATCATTCAACCGAGTGAGAAAAAGAACGACAGAATGTGTAAGCGAAACATTGAGTTTTCTCAAATAAAAATGCTACACTATTTATTTATGTACATTTATGTACTATTTTAAACAAACAAGAGAAATGATCTTGTACTGAGTAACGAATTTAAATCTTTTCAACGTGTAAATTAAAAATCTGTAATCAAGGTACTTAACTTTTGTATTGAGCCGTAGCGTTGTTATATACATGTGTTGTTTATCAGAAGATTTCGTCTGACTGCCCTCTTATCTTTATGGCTTATACTTAGTTATATCAATCTTTACAGCAATACCTTCGCCGAACTAGATAGAGACACGCAATTATCAAAACTGCGCGTTTCAAGGAATTCTGTACATAAGCTTAGTAACAGAGTCCAGGCTATAAAGTATTCATCTGACGATGATATTATACCATCTGTATTTATTCATTTTTCTATTTTTTACCCATCATGCTGACTAGATAGTTAAATAGTTTTTTTCGACGACATCACATGATATCAGTATTGGGGGACATCATTTTTATCTGAGAAAACGACATATGTATCCATATAGATATGTATGAGTGAGTGTGTGTGAGCGCCTGCGTTTGTTTAAAAAAAAAAAAAAGAGAACGTAATGATAGACAATTAGCCATTATCTATTGTGATCTTACTTTTTGGTTTACTATTCAGTGATTATTGAACATAAACAAGAAAATACTGCGTAGCATAAAGTTTTTTTTGCAATTGCAAAACTATTTGAATACTGCCGTCATTTTTGGTGGTATGGTTGAACTTGTTTATCTAAATATACCAGTGCAGCTTTGATACTGAAACTTAAACTAAGATGATACAATAATAATCATATATTCTCTAGAATTAAAATAAGAAGTTGAACTGCAAAAATTCCGATAAGTGTGTGATCATTAATATTAAAAATAATAAATCATGATTAGAATTGAAATTAGACTTAACTAAACATTCAAATATCCTGAGCCTTAGACTACAGTAACACTCAAGTCTCCCCGTCAAGACCCGCATATTCAATGATCCTTCCCACAAAAATACGCTTATAAATCATTCCACCCCGTAAGCTCTTTACAATATCCATATTGACACAAAATACAATTCGAAAAACCCCAAAAAACAAAAAAAACTAAACAAAAACAAACAAAAAACGGAATACGGAGAAACACTATATTCATTCCGTTTCGGTTGAGAAAACTGTTTTTTTTAATCAACCCTAACCAAGGTGAGATAAATCCATTCACCTGATGAGATGTCATAGGCATCAAAATAGCGTACAGAGATCTTTTTCCTAAGTTATTCTGTTTATTAGACACCTCCCTAATAACATCCTAAATAGATATACTAATAAATCGAATCATTCGCCAGAAGAAGCCCAAACAGGGCGGAAACATTAACTTAATTTTGAATATATCGAGCACTTTATGAAATGAACCTATCACACATTGGATATGGAATTGCTGATTTCTACTTATATATATATATATATATATATATATATATATATATATATATATATATATATATATATATATATATATATATATATGTGTGTGTATGTGTGTGTGTGTGTGTTTGTGTATCTTATTTTGCAACTAATCACTGACAAATTGGCTGAAACACATTCTAAGTAGAAAAATTGTAATATTCGGTATGTATTAATCAATTTTCCTGTCTATTTGCAGAAATATTTTATTTGTGAAAAATTGAAAAACCCTTAAAGCTGTGTTTAAAGTCAATATGTTTCCTCTTGGATCACAATCATCTAGTTGGTGATGATCAATTAATGGTGCATTCTTTTTTTTATGGGAAACTTTGAATTAAACAAAAATCATGGTTCTATCTTATCGTCGTCCATGGAATTTACCGCTACTCATGCGTTCGTTCAATTATATTTGATAATTTTCTGCACTAACAAATAAAATATTTCTGCAAATAGACAGGAAAATTGATTAATACATACTGAATATTACAATTTTTCTACTTAAAATGTGTTTCAGCCAATTTGTCAGTGATTAGTTGCAAAATAAGATACACACACACACACACACACATATTCTATTTCTTGGGAAACTTTCCGAGGAAAGGCTAAAAGTGTACCCAATGACATCTTTTCTGTATTCTGCCATTTTCTGGAAGAAGAATCCTTTAATTCTTGTCTGCATTTTGTCAGAAGAGATTTTTTGATCATTGCATGTAATCAAATTGATTAGTGAGGTAGTTCATCGGACATTTACTACCGTAGTGAGTTTGAGCCTCTGTGGGTACCCCACACTTGTGGCCTTGTGCTTTACTAAGATAAGCTTAGTGAATATCTATATATCTACTAATTTCGGTTAGTTCCGATCTATCTATCTATCTATCTATCTATCTATCTATCTATCTATCTATCTATCTATCTAACATGCTTTAATCTAACTATCATTGTCTAATGAAGTACGCAGAATTAAAATTTTTCCAAGCGTTTCTAAGAAATATCATCAGTGAGAATATTTCACAGGTTCCGGCAATTAGTTAAGAATGAAAACATGCAATAGAAACCCTCACTTGACCAACATCTTTTGGCAGCACGCTGTTGGATGATCAATGAAATAATGGCTTCTCTCTCACTTTCGGTTGGGTTGTGATCTCTGAAAAGTTGGAATTTTCAAAAAAAGAAAAAAAAAACAACCCCAAACACATATGAACGTTGCTGGGAGCAAACTAAAAAAACAATTTATGATACACTTACATTGTAAATTGGACTCCCCCCCATAAAACCTATTTGGGATGGTGATGATAAACAACGTTTTTCCAGTCAAAATATGGTGTAAATGTTAAAGTTTTCAGTTTTGTTGCTCCATTGGTACGGTTTGTACCCTCGACACATCGATGAATTGATAGATAGATAGATAGATAGATAGATAGATAGATAGATAGATAGATAGATAAATTGATAGATAGAATATCTATCAAAGTTTAGAAATTCTCAGAAGGAAGACCCACCCCAAATAACCCCCATTTACGCGCTAGTTAGACAGCCTAAAAGCATTGAATTTAAAGAATAGCACAAACACTAAAAATGGCCAAACACGCCAAAAACAAGTAAAATATGGCCAAGTTCTGATTTAGCGCCTTTTCGGACAATGAAAACTAGGACGGCGTCGAATTTAGCGCAAAAAGCGCTGACTTGGCAGCATTGATATTAAACCGCGAAATGCAGGAGACTTTGAAGATGTGCAAATAGGAATGAAAAAAAAATTACAGGCATAGTAATGTGGGAGATTCGTATAAATTCATTGCGTGGGTGGGGTGCAGAGTGAACACTTGACTTCACCATGCAGGGAGTCTCATGCAGGAGACATGGTAGCTATGGGATAGACGGATTACCATCCAGACAGACTAACTTAAAAACTTGAGAAACCTATGTTGAGAGTTTTGATTAGAGTTTTGGTTGACAATCTCGGATAGAAAAACAGAAATCTCATAAAAAATTGTTCAAAGTGATATTTCCACGGATATTGGTGTAAAGTGAACACGAACTGACCCATTCGGAGTTTGAACTTGTTTTCCCGATTCCTAAGACTAGGTCTTGAATTGAGCGAATTTCTTAGATGAAGTAGAATCATTATCATAATTTTCTGTTCAAATTTATTCTTGTTGCTTTTCATTGCAACTCTCAGGTCGTTTCTACGTTTATTCTACGATCGTTAAGTGAGCAGCTTGGATAAGAAATAGAGAATAAGCTTCCAACGAGATTTGAACTGGCAACCCTTATTCTTGTGAGCCAGCTATATATATATATATATATATTATATATATATATATATATATATATATATATATATATATATATATATATATATATATATATATATAGATAGATAGATAGATAGATAGATAGATAGATAGATAGATTCGACTTCAAACACTAAACGGCTGACGTATTTCGTATTTAACCATTTGGATTAATTCTTCCTCCTCCGATTTAACCTCCGTAAGATACTGCTTGCTTGCTTACACTAATAACATTGAATGTAATAGTCCAAGCTGTCAAATTTTATTGAATGAAGTATTGTCTATTATTCTCAACTTTTGGTTAGATCTTTTTACCATATACTGTATCTTTTTTAACACACAAAATAAATTTTGATGTGAGTATGACATCTATAATAACAACATGAGACTTCTAAACTTCTACAGTAAAAACAGCATATTAGGAGGTAAGTGAATTATGCAGAAGGTTCTTCCATATGGCACGACATAATTTTTACATCATAGAGAATAATGCTAAAATTGAAATATCGGCTGTCTCTTACTATGGATTTGTCTTTATTTTCCTTTGTCACAATAACGACAAACTCACCAAAAACCAATGACGTCATGATGGCACGAATAAGCGTTGCGAACGTAAAAACTGATGACGAATTCACTCTCTCAATTCAGGTCGGCTTGTTATATTACAGGAACTATTAATAAAAGAGTTTAAATGGGATACGTAGTTTTGGAATGTTATCGTATGAAGAAATAAATTGTTTTATTTACCTTTCAGGTTTTAATGAAGCAAGGGAGCTTGTTTTAATTGTAATGAATGAATTTTTAGTGTGTGATTTACAAACACATTTTGCTTGTTTCGTCTAAATCTATTGAAATACTTCATTTTATTATTTGTGACTCATTGTCAGAAACAACAATTTATATTAAAACGTTGCCTTTTTTTTTCCTAAAACGTCCATGAAAATAACTTCTGTTTATGGATGAAAAAAACTGCAAATCATCAAGTCCGCGATTTTCAAGTCAACAAAATATAAGGGATCACTTTACATCGTTAAAAACTGTTTCTTTTGTTATGTCTTGATTTAGATTATAAAACCAAAACGTGGCAAATCATTTTCTCACCCGTCGTGACACTTTTTATTTTAGATTTTAATGAAGCAAAGGAGTTTGATCCCTGCGCTGCCAAGACTGAATTTTTTTTGTTTTAATGACAATAGAGTAGTTTTCCTTTGCAGTTCTGTTCACTTTTATATAATTTTATCGTTTGTTTTATAAAGCAGTTACATCGTGAATAGGAAATGTAGATAGCAAGCAAAATTTTAAAAGGCCAAATTTTCATTTGTTCAATTGTCTATTCGGCCAAATATTCGTCTTCTAGATTTGAATGGAACAAGGGAGTTCGACCTTGGCGCAGGCAACATATTAACTTTTTTCCCCAGGTTCAATGTAAATGGAGATAAAATCCGTTATCATTGGAAGCTTTTGAGCCCTTCAGCAAAGCTGGACTAATTCTCAAGTAAGATTTCAAATTAGGACATCAATCTGCATACACTATCAGCAAAATATTTGCAGTGAACACTACTACAATGCAAACTGTTCTGCGTCGGTTCAATAGGTTCATATCTGGAAATATGAATACCAATAATAAGCCTCGGGGTCGTCCTAAATTAATTTCCTATCATGTAAAAATGACATTTCATTTGAAACGACTTATTATCAAGCAGATCCGGTCTTCTCACCTGGATAAGATGATTGGACTGAATCTAAAAAACCCAGAGTATTTGATTCTTTATTTTCTCCGAGAACCTCCAGTTTGTACTGATGCCATTTGTTCACATGGTCGAATCAAAGTTGCTCACACAGTTACCAGTCCCATTACACGAGTAAAGAGCTGCAAATAGGTAAGGGTGGATTCATGTCTTTCCCAAGGGCATTAGTACGCAGTGAATGTAACCAGCTTCGGCCGAAACCCGAACTCGGTCTGCCGACCCCGTTTTCTGTTTAACTGTTTTGCTTTGACATAATGGGTTCTGATGCATTTGTTCTTGGTTGTTATGAATCGGTTTAAATTGGTATAATTCCTATTGCAAACGTTGAAAATCTGGGGTAATGACATTTTAAAATTTTCTATTTGTATTTATTACTGTTTTTCTCTTCCTGGCAACGATTTCACTCATTACGGGACCCTCAAGTATTTTTCCTCCGTTTCTTTCTCTCCCTTCAGCTATCTCTCCATTTATTTTCACATTTCATAATTACGAAGTGGCCGTCAGAAGGAGGTGTGTAGATATATTGAATGCGGAAAATCAAGTAATTTCCTGCAGAATTTGTTTTAATCCTTGTCAGCTGAAAAGAGAGAAAAAAATGCTCACATGTGACTGAGAAGTATCTTTTGTTGCTTCCCCAATTCAGAAAGGGAGGAGTGACGTAATCATTTGCTTTTGTGAAAAAGTTGCAGAAACTCTAATTTGAAAACATGAAGATCAGAATTAAAAAATAAAATGCGAGAGTGGATCAATAAGTCCGTAGCCAGGCACGTAGTTGTCAGCTGAATTTTGTAACAGATTATTATCTTCAGTCATTCAAAACAATAACTCGTTTACCTGAACTCACATTTCTCTTCAAAATCGGTTTATCGAAACATACATGAATATACCAATATGTTTCATTGAGAGATAACGCATTTTGCTGGAACACATTAGTTAGATATTTCTAAAACCTTTATCTCCAGTAACAAGTACACTTAGATAAGGTTATTTTTAGAACAAATATATAAGACACAAAGTCTGAAAAAAGGCAACCTTGTTTTCAGAGATAAATGTTATTAAGACAATAACCGGAGATATCGATCCATTACAATTTTCTTTTATCTGAAACAGTTGTATTACTTTTGCCTTTTCATATCAATATTCTGGGTTGATACACTCTTGTATCTTTTTTTAAAAAGATGACGAAGAGAATCGGAAAAGAAAATGGTGGTAGAATGAGTACGCATTAATTTCCTTGCTTCGAGGATTCTTTGGTCGGAGTAGTCAAGATTGGTTCCCGAGGATACAGGTTCAAGTCTCATCAGAAGCCACATTGGAAAAGCTTTTTAGGTAACTAAAGGTTATATTCAGCTATTACTTGATTATTTAAAATATCTAAAGTTAATTTAGGCTAACATAGTTATATTTCAACCACGGGGTGCCTTCCCAAAAGTCCAAGTTCCATGTTAACATAAATCTTGGAAATCACATTGAAAGCTTTTACGAAGCCGGAAAGACATATCAAGCTATCCTCAAGCTTCTGTGAACAGATAAGATCGTTGTTTTTTTTTGTCTGCTTTGAAGGGAATTGACCAAAGATTTGTAAGAATGCAATCTGTGACAAGAAAACAGGGTCCCGAAAGGCCCAAATCCAACTGACAAAGAGTGCCGAAAAATTCGCAATCAACAAGGAAACTAAATTTAAAACTGCTGAAAAAGTCGTATGTCTAGACGGATGGAAGCTGATAGATTTTCCGGACAGGATTTTTTGAATCCAGAAGATGATGTGCAACCCCCAAACAAAAGAAATCCTGCCCCTCAAACCAACCAACCAACCAACCAACCAACCGACCAAACAAACAAACAAACAAACAAACAAAACCCTATTAGGTTTCCCAAATATAAGGGACTATTTTTTCCCCGAATAATTTAAAAAATGAACGCAGGTTTGAGTTGGTAAGTGATGCTACTGGAACGCATCTTGAAATATCTCGTTAAAATATCACCCCCGTTGTTTGTCTCCGATTGTTGAAAATAGTGGAAGAGACATTTTGGTGGTCATATTAAATGCCAATATTTACTGCATCTAAGGCTTATCCATTGTATTTGTGACGTTGGTGCATTCATTTCTACGTTATAGACAGAAAATTATTGAAATTTGTCCGGGTCATTTTTTTGCATGGGTGTGTAGATTTTACCTCTTTTGATAAAATTCGTTCTTTCCATCCTCTGTTTACTAATATCTATAACGACACTTTCACTCCATTAGGAAACCTTTATGAACAATGTCTGAGTCAAATCAGTTACATAAATGGCAGTAATTTTGCTGCCAACATTTGCCGTCTTTCATATTGGCTGACAAAGTTTATTTCAAAGCCAGCAATGTAGAGACGGCAACGTTCTCAAATTATTATCTTTTCCTGTGCGTGGGTTATGACTTTTCTAAAATTGCTCTATTTCCGAGGAAGTATGTTGAAACAATCAGATTATCGTCTGCAAACATGGAAAACGAGGGATAGGGTGAAGTACCGGAAGTTTCCACTGCGCAGGGCAGAGGAGAAAAATTTGCTCCTCAGAATCTCGTCGAACCGACACTCTGACCAATCATAGCTTGGCGATAAAAACGTTTTCCATGTTCCTTTTGGATAATCTTGTCAGCCACAAGTTAACGCTTTATATCTGTACTAGAATATTCCCGTAAAAAATGACGGGGTTAATTTTTCTATGGATCGACACTAACGTAATTCTATTACGTAATTTATTTTCAACAATCCAAATATCCTAATTTTAAGTTTTTAATGTCTCAAGTTATTTTGTGTGTGACCAGATATGAAGTCTGAAGAGTTTCTATGACGTAACTTTGATTGTTTTGTCATAAGATGAAGGTAAATGAGATTATCGCGTTTGAGCACAAACAATAAATTTGCACGTACAATCATTATATGATTGGGTGATTTTAATTGAATCTGCAAAAAATGCGATTACGTTAATGAATCTTTCACTTTTATTATTATCTCTCTGTTAGGACAGGGCCCGTTCAAAAGGTACATGTTTGGGGTCAGATTTTAGGGTGTAGAACAGGCTGCAATGATTACCGAGTAAAATGATTTTCTATCAGTCGTAAGAAGCTACAACTTCGAAGTACATCGGTTACTTCTTTTCAGTGTTGCGATTTTTAGATATTTTACATTTAAATGGTGATAATTCTGAAGAGCAGGAGTCAAGAGAGATATTTTGTGAAAAATATGAAGAGAGATACGTAATCTTTAGATTTTATTTATTTTTCTGGGATTCATAAAAAAAATTCAAACTAGACACTGCGATGACTTGAGTGCTGACTAATATATCTGTCGAATGTCAACTTTGTACAATGGCCAGTTGTCGAGTAATTGCGGTGCATATTCCTCATTTTTTTCAATCGTAGTTAGAAAGTAGGAGTTTGATGATATTTCAATTTTAACATTATTCTCTATGATGTAAAAATGACGTTTCATGTGGAGCAACCTTTTGCATAATTCGTACACTGTTATTCCGTAGTAGTTTAGAAGTCTCAGGTTGTTATTATAAATGTCATATCCACGATAAAAGTTCGGCATTGCATGATAAATGAAAATAGAATTTATAAGATGAAAAAGGATGCAACGCACAGTAAATGAAAAAGCTGGTCAATAATTAATAACAAAAGCAATAGTTCATCTAAGTAATTTGGACAATTTAAGACAACATCTAATGTTACTAGTATGAGCAAGCAGTGCGTTGTAGGTTACTTTAACGAGCAATACGATGTGAAAAAAAATGACATTCCATGTGTAACAACCTAATACAGAAATACCTTGATTAGTGCGGTTTTGATAAGTGCGGGTTTTGATGTAGTGCGATTAAAGCATTGTTATACAAATTAATGTAACTAAGTATAAACTGAGAAAAAAAAACCCACATTGAATTATAATAAGACCTCTCACATTGCGGTTTTGAACGGTACAGAAAATTTTGGAACGAATTAACCGCACTAATCAAGGCATAGCTGAATATACATTGTTGATAACCCGGTCAGAGCGTGCAATTAACAAAATATAGCCGAAAAGTGGAAGAGAAAGAGACAGAGAGAAAATGCGAAATATGAATTTTTCTGTTCAAGTATCGAATTGCAGCCAAAACAATCAACAATGTCCGATTAGTTGACATTTACGACCGCCTGTTCAACATTTTCCACGCGGAAGTGTGATTGGTTCATCTCTTTGAAGAGACTGACAAAACAGAAAATGAAAATGTTAATCACACAGAGAGAAAGAATGATGTCTCAGATGACAAACTGAAAACCTGCCTATCTTTCAATCCCGCTCTTTCGCCAGCCTCTTGCCCGTCGACACACGCACACACATACTGCGACTCAAAAGTAGGTTTACGCAAGTTCTATTGAGAAATCCCAGAAACTTCAGACTACCACGTTTCTCTCCAGCCACTAGTGGGTGTAAACAAGCGACAAAAATAAGAAGAGAGTGAAAAATGTTCAAGATCGATAAAGACAATGCTCAGTCAGAAAAAAAACTCGGACAATTACAAGCAATAAGGATTGTTACTTGATAGGTTCATATGAGGAAGTAATTTTGGAACTTTCTTGTGCATTGTGAAATATGCGTGTGTGTGTGTGTGTATGTGTGTGAGCTGAGAGGTGGGCGAATATGTGAAAATATCTGTGTGTATTTTTCTGTTTTCTGTTTTCCCAGGCCAAGAAGAAAGGAGAGGAGGAAGGTCAACGTAGGTTGATCTCTGGTAAGACAATCCGTTGACCGCTGGTCGGTGTCAGATAGATGTTTCATTTAATAATGACAGTCCTGGTAAGGATGTACTGAACTTATGTATATGTATGTGTGTGTGTGTGTGTGTGTGTGTGTGTGTGTGTGTAAATAATGATACACAGCTAGATCTATCGACTTACATATATGTGAGTATGTGTGTGTAGGGATCAACTGATGCATATATATATATATATATATATATATATATATATATATATATATATATATATATATATGTAGAGAGAGAGAGAGAGAGGGGGGGGCATATGAAGCTTAGTACCACCAGGTGCAGCGTTTTCCTTTGCAGAATCTTCATCATGTTCCCGACAACCAGACCTGGAGATCACAATGGGCTTTCCAAAAGATTGCATTGACGGTATCGGTACAATTATAAAATACGCCTACATCAGGAACCTCACAGCCGACATGAGACGCTGACGGATGGCTACTTCAAGTAAGGATTCGGGTGAGAATCCGTCGCCATTGTCAGACGCGATCAAAGTGTTCCGCATTGTCTTACAAAATAAGATGGAAGACAGAACAATAAAAGAAATTACTAATGCAAATGTTTCACTTAAGAAAAAATCGGACGAGAGAGAAGTTTATCCACGAAATCCATGCGTAAATCAAGATGAGCTTACGAATAATTTTCTTTCGCAGATTAAAATCAACTTCAGTGGAAATAATGTTTGAGATTCTATAGGTCGATTTGATAGATCTATTTTTTTTGTTCCTCCAGGATTCAATCGTGTTCTATGTTAATGTAACACTAAGAAATGAGTAGAGGTACGCCACTGATTTTCTGGCACACTTGTTTCAAGAACCGTTCCATACAATCTATTTTACTGGACCAATAGCGGTTATGTATTACAAATTCATTTTTTCACCTCTGACCCTTCCAGTATGCACATCTCGTACTTTCAAAGAATTACAAATGCTAGAAAGAAATTGATAAAAATGAATTCAATGCTTAAATGCAACGCATTGGCATAAATGATTGCGTTTTATTTATTTAAAACAAACCAGATACAGATTTCCTTGTATTAATTGAAGGGTCAACAAGGAGTAGATCGCCAATATAAAATTATTTCATCTGCATTATACATTTTGTTCGGGGTTGAGATTGTCGTCATTCACAAGCTTGGCAATTTCGTGTCCACACTTGGTTTCACTTTCGTAGTTTGCTGAGCGTTTTTCACTACATTTTTTTACAAATAGAGATTCCATGGCGTTTCTTAAAACTTATGAAGCTATCCTTCTCTGTAATTACACTCATAATCTATTTCAAATTGTTCATAGTAGTACCGTACACTCAACGCAACCTGGAGTCACAGCGAATAGTGTGAGAGCAGCGAGAAATTCAAGTGTCCACTCGTAATTTTATCCGGATTAAAAGATGTACCGGACTAAAGATGTTCATATACACCAACGATTTTCCATAAAAGGATTTTGACGGAAAAGCAGTGGCGTATCTGTACCGTGATAAACTTAATCAAAGTTTATTTGGTTGACAATATGACAACGTCATTCACTTTTTCTATTCTATTTTTGCTCAATTATTGTTGGACGATTGACACCTCTGCTTGCCGAGGCCACTCCCATGGAAATTCTCTTTTCTTTCATCTAATACCATTGGTTCGTTACGTTTATTGGTGAACACGTGACCTTTAGCGTTTCTCTCATGTTTCTGTTTTATAACATTCATACGCCCTGTAAACGAACTTGATGCTTTTTGTAGAAGTGTAGAAAATGGTAGACACTAGAAATGTCAGTTTGCTCCGGTAAATTTGGTGCATTAAGAAATATTAGACAATAAAGTGGGTGGTATTTATTTATTTATATGTAGCTATATTGTAAGATGATTCCCTCAAAACTGAAAGGGACAGCTCAGTTTAAAAAAAAAATGTGACGGTTGTATATTATGAATGATTAAGGCCCAGTCGGAAAAAAAACATTGCAAAATGTAAGAGAAGAAACGTAATGTATGTAAGCAGGAGAAAAGGTCGTGAGACAGACTACTGAACAATTTCTGTACACATTACTAAAGTCTTCATTATGCACTGAACTGAAAATTTCATTTTAATACAACCCCCCCCCCTTTTTACTTTTATTGTAGCTCTGATCTTACTCTTCGAATCTCAGGTGATCTCCATCCCACTCTATCGGTGCGAGTCGTGGACACTGGTGACAGAGAGAAACTGACGACCCCAGACGCTCGAAACAGAATGTCCGACGAAGCAGCTCAGCATCTCCTACTTGGAACACAAGACGAAAGACTACACAAAGAGCAATGTTGAAAGCCTTGTGAACTTCTTTCCATCGTGAAGCGACGGATACTGACGTGATTTGGTCGTGTCCAGCGGAACGACACACCAGACCATCAAGCCGGGTGCCGTCAAGGGAAGGTATAGGCGTTGACGATGTTCAGTTTGAATGGATTCTGAATCACTATGGACTCTACATCAAAACTCAACGGCATTTCAAGTGACATCATCAATATCGGTGATGGTCCAAGATAAGGGTAGTCGTATGTCACCTAGAATAAGGTTTCAAGAGACAAAAGCAATTACTCGGCTATTGTACGATTGTCTTCAATCCCCACTATAATATCTACGTACTGCAAAACTGTGTAACTAATTATCACTCTTATCGGCTAAAATGGTAAAAACTAGTAAATAAAGCAGCGAAAAAATTTCAAGAGTGACGATATAAACTAGTGATGAAAAAGTCGTAATGAAACAAAGAATTGGATATGAAATAAACCGTTGAAAGAATGGTGTTATTGAGTAACGAATACTTGTCAGAAAAAATGCAACTATGATGTTCAAATCTGATACGTTAAATTGGCGCTGGTTCAGCGATGCTGATGAAGTGCCATGGCTCCAGCCCCTTCAGCTCCAGGTTATTAAGCTCTGATACCTTTCAGCACAAGTATATAGTATCAATAACAAAGTGAGGAAAAACCTACCCAATTCAGATATCGAGAAAGCTGTCATTAATCGGTAAAGGAAAAAGTCTAAAGTGCCGTCCCTTACAAATCGCTATCCAAATGAAAAGTTCAAAACCGGATTCCGATTTGGGACAAACTATGCAGGTCAAGACATTTTAGAGTAATTTTTGTCCTGTGGCTGAAATAAGATAATTCAAGGGTGATGATTTCAAATCTGCTGCTTGACATTCATCATTTTTGTGATTACAGGAGAGTTTATTCAAAAACAGAGCCCAAAATGCATTTGCTAAATTGTATGCCAGTGATTCTGAATGTGGTAGCGTAACTCAAGAATTGCACAACATATTCCCATTAGGTTTTCTTTGTGTACTAAAACGATCCCTAGGCACGTCTTTAGAAAGTTAGTTTTCGGGAATTTCCAAAAGAAATATCAGTGATGATAGTTTGGTGTCTGCGTTCACTCTCACGCTGATATAGTCCTGCGGAATTTCGAGCAAAATTGGGTAAAAATGTGATTGAAATGACATGACATATAGTTAGAGAGAGAATTTCATCAACAGTGATTCTTAGAGTTTTGTGTCTGTTATACATAGAAGAATTTACAGCAAAAAAAGTAAAGCTAAGTAGTTAGCATTCAATAAGGAACTCTTCTGTGTCTGTGCACTTCATAGTCGCATGTCTATAGATTGTGGATCTATTTCTTGTTGGAAATATATATATCTATATATATCTTTTCAAAAAACATTTGCTCAGCTTTCAAATAGTGTATCTTATCAATTTGTATCTGTTGTGCATAAAAAGTTACAGCCAAAGCCCTGGAGCTAGGTATTTGGCATTTTAAAATTTATGTATATATGTATTTTAAAGGCCATTGTTTATGAATTGCAGATTTAATTCTCGATAGGGATATATACATGTAAATACCGTTCATTTTCTCAACTTTCCAACAATGTATATTGGCATTTTAATTCCCATGCAAAATGATAAATATATTTTCACGTTCTCGGCAGTAACTTTTTTATGCACAACAGATATGAAACTCCAAGATACACTGTTGGAGGGCTGATGAAATTCTCTTTCCCAACTTTTTTTCCAATTGTAAACGATACACAGTCTTGCAAATTTCTTTAGAATAAAGTTACTTTACTTTTTAAAAAAATCTCCAATTTAGAAACTTTTCTTTCGGGACGTTTACACGAAACGTTTACTTACATCAATTATTTTTTACTACGGTATATAGAACGAATTTTACTTGAAGAAATTAGAAAGAAAAATCCATCCCAAAATCAGAAAAAATAGAAAAACATTTCTTTAAAAATTGATTTTTCGTGCTTCCATTATACAATAAAACAAAGCGACGTGACTAACTTTTAAATCGAGCAGATTGTAACTGTTTGTGATGGAGCGTGCAGCCAAAATTGCGAAAAAAAATGCTTTTGTGATATAATAACTTGTACGCTTAAAAATGTTGATTTTGGGGGGCATTTCCTTAAGTTATGGTCTTCACCAAGGGTATTCTATAAATATATGTTTTTTTCAAACTTCATTTAAAAAGTTTGTTCTGTGTCATTGTTACTTGCATAGTAATTATATCAATTATAGGCTTGACGTTCTACTTAAGGTAAAATGCAAGGTCGTCCCGATATCGTTAAGTCTCACACATTGTATGTTTAAAACGACGTGAGAATAAAAAAGATTTCAAGAATTTAAATCATTCAAAGAAATAACTATACTTCTGTTTTTCTTTTCATTAATTCTCTCGTTTCTTTTTATTTGTGTGCTGTTTTCAACATCGCTTGCAAAATGTACAAATAATCTTTAAAAAGCATTTGTTCAATTAAATTATTCTGCTATCCTTCATTCAAGTTAAAGTAGCGACAAAACGAGGTCCGACTGAGCCCCACTTCCTCCACGCCCTACATGCTGCCTCTATGTATACCATCATCATCATCATCATCATCATCATCATCATCATCATCAGTCTTTTAACGTCTGTTGTTGGACATTGACCTTCCCCAGGATCCGTCACATTTCTCTATCATGGGCGTCGCAGAGCCAGTGTTTTCTAAATTTGTCCAGTTCATCTCTCCATCTTGTATGTTGTCGGCCTCGGTTTAGCATATGATCTCTGGGGATCCATGCTGGGAGTCGTGATGTCCATCGGTTGCCTTTCATTCTTGCAACATGGCCTGCCCATTGCCATATGAGTTTTTTGATAGATTCTATGATGTTTCTGACGCCCGTTTTTTTTCCTGATATGTTGTGCTGTCTTATGATCTTCCCATGTGAGGTTGAGCATGATTCTCTCATGTACATGTTGCATGCTTCTCAGGTGGTGGGTTTGTCTCTTGGTTAGGTTCCATGTTTCAGCTCCATGTGACTATTGGGAGGATGCATTAGTTGTATACTCTTCTTTTTGGGTTATTGGGATCGCTTTGTTTTTAAAGGTGGAGCTTGCTCTGCCGAAGGCTTGCCATCTTCGGGTGATTCTCCGCTTGACTTCTTCTTTTGATTCGTTTAGAGATTCGTTTTCCTGAGTAGATGTAGCAGTCCATCTTCCCCAGTTTTTCATCTTTGATTTTGACAGTTATGTCCTTGTTCTAGATGTGATCATTACACATGACTTTTGTTTTACTGAAGTTCATGTGTAGGCCGACTCTTTTGCTTTCTTTGTTTAGTTCATCTAGCATTAGTTAGAGGTCATGTAGAAAAGGACGATGTCGTCAGCAAATCTGAGGTGCTCAGATATTCGCCGTCTATTTTGATTCCTCTATTTTCCCTGTCCAAGTTACGGAAGATCATCTCGAGGCAGGCTGTGAAGAGTTTGGGTGAGCGGTTATCGCCTTGTCTTACTTCTTTTTAGATTTGGAAGGGTTCAGAGTTTTTATGTAGTCTGATAAAAGAGTTGCTGTGATTGTATATATATTGCAGTACTCTGAGATATATAGCGTCTACACCTTGTACGGTGATGGCCTTCATGGGAATTACCGCCAATAGTCAGCCAATCCAAAAGGTGTCAATCTCATGTTTCCACTGCTTATTGTACGGTATCATTAATTATATGTATTTCGTTTTGATAAATCCATTTCTGGTGTTATTTTTGCTCATTACAAGCTCAGAAATAAGTTTTTAATGTCTTTTTATTAAAATTACCATAGCTCATGATTTGAAAATCATTTAATCTCTGTACAAAGATATTTTTCTCTGAGAGACGGTTAAAGATATTTTATGCTCGACTATCAATATTACATATCTATGATAGTCTGGATCAGGATCTCGCTATAATGATTTTGAATTTAAAGATTAGTAGATCAAATTTATATGTTAAAGGTTTCAACTTACGTTGTCTATTAAATACATTCTGTCTCATTGTCGTAACACCAGTCTTACCTTCTTCAATTTTCACTAATGTATGTTTCATATTTTTACCGCTCAATACATTCTCATTTTCATTTTTTAAACAAGATTATGTTTGAACAATGATCAATATTTTGATTCTATTTTATGTTCTTCTTTATTCAGACAAATTTAAATCATAGCTCCAATGACTTTTCCTCCAATCAACAGAACGTAAAAAGATTTTCTAACGTTTGACATGTTCTATACTTCCAGCTCCGAAAGGGAGTGAGATAAGGTGATACCAGCTCACCCAAACTCTTCACAGCCTTCTGAAACTTGGACTGGCAGAATAGAGGAATCAAAATTGACAGCGAATATCTAAGCAACCAAAGATTTGCAGACGACATCGTCCTTTTCACAGAGAACCTACATGACCTCCAACTAATGCTAGATTAACTAAACGAAGAAAGCAAATAGTTGGCCTACACATGAACTTTGGTAAAACGAAAATCATGTGCAACAATCACATTGAGAATAAGGACTTGACTGTCAGAATCGAAGATGCAAAACTAGGGAAAGTAGACCACTACACATACCTAGGACAAGAAATCTCTATGAAACCCATGAAAGAGGAAGAGATCAAGTAAAGAATCACTCTAAGATGGCAAGCCGTCAGCAGAGCAAGCTCAACCTTTAAAAACAAGTCGATCCCAATAATCCTAAAAAGAAGAGTATATAGTCAATGCATCCTCCCAATGGTCACATGGAACTGAAAAGTGGAACCTAACCAAGAGACGAACCTGCAAACCGAGAAGCATGCAACGCACATATGAGAGAATCATACTGAACCGCATATGAAGAGATCATAAGACAGCACAGTATATGAGAAAGAAAATGGGAGTCAGGGACATCATAGAATCTACTATAAAACTCAAATGGCAATGGGCTGGTCATGTTGCAAGAATAAAAGACCACAGATGGACATCACAACTCACAACATGGATCCCCAGATATTACATGCGAAACCAAGGCTGATAGAATACAAGATGGAGAGGTAAACTTGACAAATTTAGAAAATACTAGCTCTGCGACGCCCACGATAGAAGCGAATCCGTGGGAAGGTCAGTGTCCAAACGACAGACGTTAAAAGACTGATGATGATATGTTTTGACATGCACCGTGTTTTTTTTATCGTTTCCGGCCAATAGAACCGAGAATTTTATCAATTCCATCGAAGCCGATGTTCCACGGTGAGATCAACTATGCAGACCGTCAAGAACAGACTTCCTGAGCTTTTTTTGTAACAAGACGTCTTGGATAAGGTACTGACATGTTGCAGTGTAGAGTTTGATCAATATTTACTGAACATGGTTTCAATTCATCATTAAAATGATTTGTTTCTTTGTCCGTGACTTGGTGTAACATTAACATTAACTATAAATCACTTATATCGATAGAGATTGTATTGGCAGGTCGAGACAAGCAATCAGTGATTATATTTTGACTTCCTTTAGTGTGTAAAATATCACTGATATATTCTGGGATGATGCAGAGGTGATATTATGGTCTGTCAGTTTTTAATGCAGATTAGCATTATATGTTAGTTTGTGGTCGGTTAATGACACTAGATTACGGCCTTCTATTTGGTGTTTGAAATGTAACACTGTCATGTAGACGACTAATGATTCCCTGTCAAATGTTTAATATTTCGTTTGAAGTTGTGATAGTTCCTTGGAAAAAAACCCAATAGTGACTGGTTTACCATCAATCGTTTGGTGTAATGCAGCACTTATTGCAATGTTCGAACTGTCTGTGACAAGTTGATAACTTGCTGTTTCCGCGTTAGAAAAACAGAGTACAGTTGTGCTTCATAGAACTCTTTTGACAATTTCAAACGATTTTAACTCTTCTTTCAGACAGATTTTTTTATTTTGGCTTAATCGCATGCATTCGGTAAGTGATAATAACTGATTGCTGAAATGTGGGACTGTGAAAGTCTGTCATTCCAAGAAATCGATGATTTAGAATTATTCGGTTGAGGGTATACATTAGGCTCACGAAGTTTCCTAGCACTAGGTTTGAAACCTTCAATAGAAATGTTGAATCGAAGAAATTCATGTGCGGAAACACTGGGTATACATTTAGCAAGGGATATTCTAAAACCATATTTATCAAGTTTTTTTCAACAATTTATCAATATCCTTTAATCAAGTTTCCTCGTCATCTAAGAGTACCAAAATGTCACCCAGGAAAATATTTATCCTACGGCAAATTCTCAGGTGTGTTCTGTTTCCAAATTAAGTTATTGTTTTCTCAGGTAAATAGACAAAAGAGAGAAGAAGAGTGAGAAAGAAAGGGAGAGAATGTATGTATGTGTATTTGTTGTACTTTTAACTAAGGTATTTATTTAGAAATATCTTTATTTTAATGAAATCTTTTTTTATATACATATCTGTATATCTTATTCAATTGGGATCACTTCATTCTAATTGAGGTCTTATGTATGTCGTGCGAAGTATTTCAAATATTTTTATATCAAGGAATTCTAATCAGTAATTCTCTTAGAATTAGTACGTTCTCCACCGACCAAAACAGTATTTGTCAACAACATTATTTGTTGATCAACCGTAACCGAATACCTGACCCACTCAATGACTAGATAAGCTGCATAATTAACTAGATTATAACTTGGAACTGAACTTTAGTAATTAATGTCAATCGTAACTTGAAACCATTCGAACAGCATTGTCATCAGTCCAACTTCCTCGTTTTTATTTGACTTAGGATTTGTATTAGAAACTGTAAACCAAAGCTGTCACCAAAACTGTCAACGTCAGTTTTTAAGTCGGTCTGGCTGGCTGGCTGGCTAACTTTGCAGGTACGCATCAGACGTACAGGCCAAACAAATGGGACCAGGAGGCTGAAAATTTGAACATTCACTCCTTATTACATTTAAAAAACTTTAAAAAAAAATTCTCTTTTAAATTTCCTCTAAATAGGGTTTTAGTGGGTGGTTCAATTTGCAATGTAAGTTTACGCTAAATTGACCTCTTGGCTTGTATCAGATACTATTTACGCTTGTTTTTTTGTTGCTGAAAATTTAGACTTTTTTTAGTGATCGCTTCCTGACTAAAGGCGAGAGACGTAACTTATTCATTGATAAACCCTTTTTTCCAACTTTTAATTGATCATCCCACCCAAACACATTGATCGTACAGCGGTTTCTATCAAGTGACCAACCAAACATGTTTTGTAACGTTCATGCATCAATAACTGGAAGATTTCCATGTTTACAAAGCGATACACAAAGTTTTCATCAAGGCAAACTTTCCTGTCTACAGTTGTCGGGACGTAACTACAGACACCAGTCAATGTCTGCCTGGGCTTTTTCACCAATTTTAGAGTCACAAAGAAAGGTTAAGTTTGGGATCAAATTCTGGCTTCCAGAGCGAATAATAATTGATAGATTCTTATTGAAGGTAAAAGTCGATGGTTCCCCGAATCGATAGGAAGATCTTCTACAAGTTAAGCCGTAATAACAAATCCCTATTCGACTGCTTTTGAATTCCCACATTTAAACATTTTACTTAATTGATTAACACATATACACACACACTCACACACACACACACACACACACACACACTCACACACACACACATCAAAACAAAGCAAAAATAAACAAACAAAAACAGATCTGGATAGTCATTCTATAGAACACGTTACGTGTCCAACGTATTGTGGCAGCGTGCCCTGTTCGGGGTGATCAATTTAAAAAAAATGAAAAACGGGGAGATAAATGAACAAGTAACTTCTCTTGCCTTTTGTTGGGCAGTAATCGCCAGAAAGTCTTGATTTTCAAATAAAAAAAAAAGCGGGCATAAATTAGAAATCAATTCAGCATAAGCTTACATTGTAAATTGAACTTTCACCAAAAACCTATTTGACCCCAATAACATTTTTTTCTGTTCTTGATATAATAAAAAATGACTATTGGAATTTTTAACCCTCTAGCCCCATTGATGGGATCTGAAAGCGTGATATATACATATATATCCAACCGAATGACTTGAAAACTGGTGACAGTGTTTGTTGACAGTCTTTGTGGACGGTTTCTCACAAAAAAAAAAAAAAATGAAGCCTAGAAAATATTACAGTCACCTGAAATTCTCCCTTCCCTCAAAATTGGCTGAAAATTTTGAGAAGAGGAAAAAATTTCGCACTGCGCTATTTTCACGACTTTCTGGATGAGGAATCAGAGTGGAGTATCTGATCCCTTTTGGTTATTTGTGGTCAAGTAACCGTCTAGTTCTTGGGAACAATGTTCCCTCTAATCTCGTGAATGCTGCAAGAAGGCGTAAAAATCTTATGCTGAGCAAATTTTATTCCCATGACGAAAATATGTGTGCACTTTTGA
Organism: Thysanoteuthis rhombus; assembly: GCA_963457665.1. Taxonomy (NCBI): domain Eukaryota; kingdom Metazoa; phylum Mollusca; class Cephalopoda; order Oegopsida; family Thysanoteuthidae; genus Thysanoteuthis; species Thysanoteuthis major. Next base: position 68,333,811 of record OY735204.1, on the reverse strand, counting down.
ATTCGTTATGGGGAATCAATATTTTTTCATTAAACCCAGTAAGCTACGTACAGAATTTGAAATCTTTGGTGCACACATTAATTTCCTTTGTGCGCTGGTTGCAAAATGTGTGTGCGTGCTCACACTCGAACAGCTTGGAGAGGACTATACCGGTGTCTGTCCCTCGAGGCTACACCTCCCTGATGCTCGTGGTGTATCAAAAGGGTAAGTGCTGAGGGAATTAAATATGTTTCTCGGCCATAACCCACAAGTTCACGAGTGAGAACTTTGTTCAACTTGGCGTAAGGGATTTGGTGTAGGCGCTCTGGTGTGGAACCTATTTTAACGTAAGTAAAAACATGAACTGAACGTCCAAGGATAGCTTACGATTTACTTGAAAATAAAGTTTTTGTACATTCAGTTTACATTATTATTGTTAAATTGTTGCCGTAGGATTACGGTCCGATTCAAAGTTGTGATAAAAAGCAACTGGAAGTTAGGATGAAGGTAAAAACTAGTCAAAACTAATAAAAATGTTGCAATACTTCATCCCAGAATGAACTTGGTAGAGTTAAAAACATCGTTCAATTCAATATACTCCAAACAAACAAATATGTGAATACATTTTTAACAAAAACTGTCGTTTAATTCTTTTCAACTCAAAGTTTTGTTTACGGCACAAAAATACTTTTTCAATAAAGTCAAATTTACAGTTCCAATAGGTGGCGACCCTCATATTATTAGCCAAGAATTTGATACGGAATCCTTCTTTTAGCTAGATATCTAGAACGTCACTTCCTCAGACAACTCCCTATAAAAGCCCCGAATGCACGTGACCAGTTGCTTATTTGCCCCGGCTTTCGAGCCGGTTACCTTCTTCCTTTACTTCTTTCTGAACTCGCAGCCGGCGTAGCTTCAATTCTTTGACCGTGACTATGTATACTATCTTGTCACTTATCTTCTTCGATATGAGAATTCGCAAGAACTTTATAAATTATTAAATGCAAGCACTGCAACTACTATTTTTGTCGACCATACAAACGCTGCGCTCACTATTTCGCCTCTTTTAACCCTTTCTTGCACCTAAACTGAACTGACCGCCACCTTGGTGAATTGTACCACTTATCATAACAGGTACGACTCATCAGGCTCCATTTGATAAACTAAGCGACATTATATCCGTTATGCCACGTGTTCCCCTAAATTCTTATTCTATCCTATATTTCATTTTTACACATCATCATAATCATCATCATCAGTCTTTAAATGTCCGTCGTTGGACATAGATCTTCCCCAGGATTCGCCACAATTCTCTCTCATGGGCGTCGCGGGGCCAGTATTTTCTAAATTTGTCCAGTTCATCTCTCCATCTTGTATTTTGTCGGCCTCGGTTTCGCATGTGATCTCTTGGGATCCAAGTTGTGATGTCCATTGGTTGTCTTTCATTCTTGAAACATGACCAGCCCATTACCATTTGAGCTTCTAATAGATTCTATGATGTCTCGGACTCCCGTTTCCCTCCGTATATACTGTACTGTCTCGTGATCTCTCCATGTAAGATTGAGAATGATTCTCTCATGTGCGCATTGCATGTTTCTCAGTTTGCAAGTCTGTCTCTTGGTTAGGTTCAATGTTTCAGCTCCATAAGTGACTATCTGGATGCATTGGTTGTATACTCTTCTTTTTAGGATTATTGGGATCGACTTGTTTTTGAAGGTTGAGCATAGGAATAACCTAAACCTAACAAGCCTCTTCTCTTTACACGACCAAATGTATTAATGTTTTCAGGTATTTTATTCAATTCTTTATTTGTCAGAAATGTCATGAATTAAATGTACCTTTCATTTGATCATCTACATACTTGCAGGTGTCGTTTTGACCTCATTTAATATCTTTGTCGACATTTGTACTAGGCGTGCATGTTCTTCATACATCTCCCTCCCTTCTTCAACTTTTCCACTGACGTCCACGTGGGCCCACAATTCCAGCGGGCGCCCATTCTTCAACTACAATTATCGAGAACCATAATTCTACAAACTGATGACCCCGACAAATATATATAAGAACCATATTCCTACTAATGCTTTTAGAAGTTCCATCTTTGAATAACAATGATTCTATCAAAATTTATCTCTTAATGTCAAAACACCAGTCGCCAAATAGGCTCACACCAGAACGCCCACGCCAAATCGCCTCCCATTCCAGCGTGTGCAGCCCCACTTTAAACCTGACCTTGTGTCGAATTCTCCCTACAGGGGATGCGAATAAATATACCCTCAAAATTGGCTGACACATGAGCGACGTCACGTGTTTGTCTCATATCTCGCAGTAATCTTCATCCGAATAAAGCAGCTTGTGACCTTTCTTCCAGAGTGTTATGTGTTTTTACATTTCAAGCTACTTGTTCTGAAAATACTGCGTTTTGTGTTCCATTCCAATACAATAACCAATGATCCAAAGACCTCAAATGGAGTGTATGTAGCGACCAACAAAGGCACTAAACAGCCAGGAAAGCGATTATCCGAAAGAGAAAATGTAGCGTCAATTCTAGATAAATGTCGAGAACGGTCCTCATAGGTAGAGAAGGACTGAATGAATATTCAGGAGAGTACTTTGGAGCTAGCATTCAATAAAAACTGAAAATAACATTGGAATTCTAAGTAACATCAATAGAAACTAAAAATAATGATGGAATTTTAAATTAATTCAATAAAAGCTAAAAAATGATTATGGAATTCAAAATAAATTCAATAAAAACTAAAAGTAATAATGGAATTTAAAATCACAATTAAGCATAGTTTTTGTAATTGTAATGGTCACGTGACTGTTTGGACATGTGTAGAAATCATTTGCCTTTTTAAGTCTTGAAAATTTCATTTGCAAAAATGGGTTTTGCCCTCCCTTTGATCAGGTCTTTTCACATAGGGAAAGAGGAGTTGAAAATTGAAATCCAATAGTGATCAGAAATCAAAGGTCACTGTGATTAGTGACGGCTTAGTGACTTAGACAGATTAGTGTTAGAATCGTCGAGTATTTCCACAGAATGTAAGTTACGTTTCAATTGAGACCCGTTCGTACCTGCGTGTGAAAGAACGTTGCGACCCGAAATAAAACAATGAAGCATAAGAGACAAAGACCTTAGTTTTGTAATAGATCCCGATCTTTTATCAAAAGAAGTAAAGAACGGAGAAGTTAGGAAGTTAAGATTGGTTTGCGAAAAATTAATAGTTTTGCGGGGAGCAAAAGCAACTCCAGTTAACAGTTCTTCGAAATTGTTGTATAATGTACGTGTAGAAGCGAAATAATTTCCTACAAGTTTTATATGTTAATTGTTGAACAATGTAGATCACAGAGTTGATGAATATTGTGGCGTCTTTTTGTGTTTTGAGTGCACACGAAGATGTAAAAGTTTTTTTCCAGTGTGGGCCCAGATGAAGACGGTTCTCGTGCAGGCAGTGGAAATTCGCCAACCAACAAAGCGGGTCAGAGATTGTTATGTCCTTTCTTGTAAGCGAGGAGACTTGGAAATTTAATTTGTAAAAATGGATTTTGTGAAAGATAATATGCACGTGCCTGTTGCAAACTCCTCACCTACTTCAATTCAGACTGAAGGAAGATGATTACTGCAACTTTTACTTATAAATGATAAACAAATTCGTAAATCTGTAAGACTTGTCATTTTAGCTAACTCAGTAAGAGAGCTGCTTGTTGATCATATGGTTGTGATTTCAAATCATAGTAAGGAAATGGTTTGGTTCAAAATGATGGGACAGAAAAATGAGATCGACTTTACACCACTTAAATAGATGAGGATTGATGTTGTTGTTACGGTAAAAAAACAAAACAAAGTTAACTCCAGCCTTCCACAGGAATAGGATGCAAAAAATCCAAAATACGAGCGCACTTTGGATAGGGATGATCTCAGCGATTCACATTGTAGGTTCGGGGCGAAAAGGCGGGAAAACTTAGGGAACTTCAAAATAATAGACCTCATAGAGTCAAATAAGCAGGAATCTAGTCTTTCATTCCAATTGGTGAGATCAAGATACAGTTTCAGTAATCAGGTGATTGGCTATAAAATTAGGTTTCCCGGTAAGTTCTTCAGGTTAGACGAAGTGGAGTTTTATTGAAGCTTATTTTTTTCTACCTAGATGTGCTGAATTAGTATGAAAGTTTTTTTTCAGTCGAGGAGAGAAGTAGCTTTGATAAATAATGGAAAATTCCACCATAACAGAACCGGATTTATAAGAAAACAAAAAGGACAATTATCCCGGGTCCCCTCCATACAAAAACGTAATAAGTTCTGCTTGCACGTATTGACATGTATACATGTATTTACTTCAGATATATAACATTTCTATTGATGTCTTGTCAGTTCAAAATAAGATAGACGGGCATTTATGTCCAAATTATGTGGTTTGCCATATGCTTTAATCTTAGTGTATGAGGGGCCCACCAAACCCAGTCTCCATCCAGCCCTGTGCCGTAGCCTTCTTTTTCTTTGATACGACTTATGCACATGTTAATTCGTTATTAATTAATACCAAAAAGTACGCATTACATTGATAATTACAATCGTGAACTCGACAGATCAAATTCCTTCATATCATCACTTAATCATTAGTAGTGATTAGAGATAACATCCTAAAGAGACAAGCAATAGAGGGTGTGACGCAGTGAGACACCCGTTTGAACGTAACCACTGATAGAAATGAGTTTTGGAAACTTGATATACGATCAGGCGGGTTCGGGGGAACTTAGTACTCGGTAATGTCTTCATTAAAGAACATTGAACATATAAAAAAAATTGATAAGTAGATACTCTTCACAGCCTGCCTCGAGATGATCTTCAGAAGACTAGACTGGGAGAGTAAAGGAATTAAAATAGACGGCGAGTATCTGAGCAACCTCAGGTTTGCAGACGACATCGCTTTTTTTTGCAGAGAGCCTACACGAGCTTTAACTAATGATAGATGAACTAAATGAAGAAAGCAAGAAAGTCGGCCTACACATGAACTTCAGCAAGACGAAGATCATGTGCAACAACTACATCGGAGATAAAAACACTAAGATCAAAATTGAAGACACTGAACTGGAGGAAGTGGATCACTACATCTACCTAGGACAACGAATCTCCATGAGACCATCAAAAGAAGAAGAAATCAAGCGAAGAATCACACTAGGCTGGCAAGCCTTTGGCAGAGCTAGCTCAACCTTCAAAAATAAGAAGATCCCATTAATCCTAAAAAGAAGGGTGTATAATCAATGCATCCTCCCAATAGTCACATGGAGCTGAAACGTGGAACCTAACCAAGAGACAGACCCGCAAATTGAGAACCATGCAACGTGCACACGAAAGAATAATGCTGGGCCTCACATGGCGAGATCACAAGATAGCACAGCACAGGAAAAGACAAGAGTCAGGGACATCATAGAATCCATTAAAAATCTCAAATGGCAGTGGGCTGGCCATTCTGCAAGAATGGCAGACAACCGATGGACATCACAACTCACGACATGGATCCCCCGAGATCACATGCGGAACCGAGGCCGACAGAACACGAGATGGAGAGATGAACTGGACAGATTCAGGAAATACTGGCTCCGCGACGCCCATGATAGAGAATTGTGGCGAATCCTGGGGAAGGTTTATGTTCAACGACGGACGTTAAAAGACCGATGATGATGATATGTACGCCCTTACTTATTTCTAAAATGACCAGTCAGTTTAGCTCAGTAAGTAAATGCTCTTCAAGTTCTTCTAGACATGATAGATCATGAGGACGAGACCAGAGAAAAAAGAAACAGTGCAAGGAAACTGTATAGTCGTGTTTTGTATTACGATTATCTGCAAGAACTTTCGAACGAAGTAATCACTCACATTAACCGTATTCGAGAGAGAGGCAGCAGGATCCAAGAATGAACTTCCACGATGCTGCTCTGGATTTGAAAGCCATCCAAAATAATTTTGATGACGAAAGAGAAGTGTATATCAGTGAATAACTCGAAGAAGATCTCTGCCAAGAATAAAACATTAAAGTTGAAAGACATCAGAGACGGAAGAAACGATTGGCTGAGTAAACAGACGCTGTGTTAGCAGTCAAGGAAGACATGAAAATAGTCAGGAAAGAACATTCCACCGTTTTCATTGTGTAATGGACGAAAGGTGTGCACGACACTAACACCACGTTCAGGTCCTCATGTTACAGCGCCAACAATTACAATCTGAAGAAGTGCAAAATTTTTGGGTGAATTCTACAACCCGTGTTGATGGCAGTATGGGGAAATCGAGAGAATCTTCCCCAATGTTTGCATTGTTACCCAGATAATGTTAATCACCGCAGTTTCCATCTCTAGTTGTGAGAGATTCAAGTGAACAAGGGGGGAACGAGCAAACCTCGGGTATTGATGAAAGCCGATGCTTTTAGCTTTCTATCTGACATATAAGTTCTGTTTGAAGTCAGCGCATCCCTGAACCGTTGAACTGGATTGAAAAGAATCTTCATTCACCGAGTTCAAACGAATACTTTCGAATTGGAGAGCCTCCACGGGCTCAAGGCAGACTGTGATCTTGCCCCTGCGGAGATATAAAGAGAAGAAACTAACCCCCCCCCCAAAAAAAACCCGACTCTGAGTACAACGTAGAGTAATTCATCAGCGAAAGCAAAGGAGGTGTTCTAATTTCCCCTGCAACTTTCTCAGGGAAGGTCAAAGGGATATATTCAGAGAGATGGGGTGGACAATAAATATTCAGGGGAGGGGGGCCAAAAAATATATTCAGATGTTGGTCATCAGATGAGGGACTAGGGAGTACTTCAACTGAGACTCGTCCAAAGCTGTCACTGATCATTGTGACCCTTTAAACCCCCGATCTCCATAACGTTCCAATGTTCAACTGATCATTCTCTCCGTGAAAAGCCTGATCTAGGGTTAGGCAAATGCCTCGTTTGCGTCCCAGTGGACGACAAAGCCTCCTCTGGCTCCCGGACCACCTAGGGCCCACGTACGATGTAACCCTTGCAGCTCCCTAGAGGTCTTGACTCACATGCATATAAGCAGGTACAAGGTTCTAAATACAGGTGCATGAGTTAGTTTGAGTGTACTTGCGTATCTGGATACTATGTATGTGTATGTATGTACAAGTGTGCGTACCCTGGCATTAATTGAAAAAAAAAATGATAATCGGAGAAGCAAAGTGATGTCATAAATCATAAGTTAGCTCTTCATTTCTGTAGTTATGATTTTATTACACGAACTCATACGCACACACATACGCACACACACTCATACATACGCCAACTCACATGAGTTTCACGAAAGAATTAAAATAGAACAATAATTTATAATATGTAATCAATATATTCACTGGAAAATAATGAAATAGGATTGATGAAAAAAATTCGTTCCTATTCCTTTACACAGGCACAAAACTTCGTAGGAAGTCTTCGTAAAAAAATTGAAATTGATCATCAAAAACTTCAATTGTCCCACCTTGTCAACACCCATTTTTGAGTGACACACACGCTTGCTCGCTCTCATCCAACCGAGTTGCCCGGATGGGGCACCAGCAGTAGCAGCGTCGTAACTCAGGGCAATTCGCCGCACGCACAAACAGAAAAGTTACGATGGCCGACGATGGGAGTTTTTCCCGATCTCCCACGATTTGTTTTTTTACTATATTGATGCTGGCTACTGTTGCCGCGATTCGCATTGGGGACCATGTGGATAGCAGGCGGAATTTACTTCAAGTAATGACTGACCACGGACTGACCGCAGTAAGTTGATCATTCACTCTTTCTTTCAAGTATATATTTAACGGACTTTCCTCTTTTTTTTTATGCTTTACCTGTGCGAGGGTACCCACCTGTTTCAAACGGTCATACTTGTCGACGACTATTACTACTAACACTAACAAGAAGTGTCATCCTTGATGTTCAGATTTTCTAAGTTCTTGGGTTTTTTCTTTTAATTTATATAAAAATGTTCAGAATTTATTTGGGAACCGAGAAAAAATTATTTTTTCATACACCTGAAAATAAATATTTTCACTTCTTTATAATGAACCATAATCATTGTATTCATTTTTTTATGGCTACTTGTTAATATCTCAATTGATTATTATGTAAGTTTGAATAAAAGTTACCATAAAAAGCAAGCAAAAAAACAAAAAACAAACCAAGAGTAAGGAAGAAGTATTCATAAAATTGAAAATAAATATAACTTATTCGTTTATTTAAAAAGAAATCGTCATAGCTGTTGAAATATAGTATATGAATAATTCACAATAAATTTCTCACCTGTGTTTTCCTGTTGTAACCTTCTTCCGGTTTTTTTGTTGATAGTTTTTGTCCCCAATCAAACGAGCATTGGACAATTTTTTCCGATTTTCTAGTTTTTAATTATGTAAACAGCACAATTTTTAATAAACCATTATAAGATTTTTAAATCTCCCAATCTGAAACGAAGTATTCGTTTGTTCATGAAGTCTTTTATTTTGATTCAATTGACTACTTGATTTGAAATAGAAAACATGTACGCGCCTTGGTAAAGCTTTGTGATTTCTTGTTTGTCAAGATGAATCTTCAGCATGAATTGAGTTATAGCAAATTTCAATAGATTCCTTGTTTATTCTCACCTAATTTAAATTAAAATCATTGAATTGAATATACCACAGAGTTTCAGACCTGTTGTTAGTGCGACGGGCACTTCTGACAATAAGGTCCAACCTTAAAAGTTATTTTTTTGTGCTTCAAATCCTTCGTCCCTTGGGAAATTTGTCAGTTTTGAAAAAAGTCATTTTTAAAAAGGTTTTAGAGGGTGTGTTTAAAATGAATTTGATTTCTTTTTAAACTGTTTCTTGAGAAAAATCTTCATCAATACTTGGTGAGCTTTTTTCAAGTAGTTATGATTCGATAAAATAATTGTCATATCATGGGGAAGCAAAAGTGCAAATAGAAACAACCGGTGCTTAGAAATGGAGAAATCTTACCTGGACTGGTGGGAGCCACACAATCCAAAATAATACATTCTGGTGTTCTGCTCTGAATCAATTTCTGAAATATACACAGATTTATTTGGACTAGTGTCCCAAGGGACACCTACACATGGCTGAATAGATAAAACTGTTATTTATGCTCGGTAACCTGCCTGGCAATCGCAAATACAATAAGGTCGTACAATTTATTGTGAATTATTCGTATACTATATTTTAACAGCTAGGGCCATTTATTTTTAAATAACCAAAAAAGTTATATTTATTTTCAATTTTACGAATAGTTAAAAAGGTAGACAAGTGACATAAATTAATTCAAAATATTTCTTTGGCAAGGGCAGCGGAATGAGAACAACCAACCCCTGTGAATTGAATAAAGGGTTCCATTCGAAATTCCCAGACGGTTACCTCCTACGATAGACACCTGAAGAAGGCCGTAGAGTACAACTGTTGTATCATTACTAGTTCGAATAAATCTGAGCATACATTTTGGTGCTTATGCTGATTTCATTTACGTGTGATTTTTTTTCTTTTATTTAAAAAGCAAGAAGAATTTCCGTGAACAATTTCATTTTTTTAAAAAATCTATATTTTTAGAAATGGGACTTTGAGGAGGACTGTGGACTTACAGGGTAGTTGGTTCCTTTAGTGCATGATACATGAGGCAATTATTTTATTTCCATTTCTCAAAACACTAAATCATTGGTGCTAGCCTAACACCCAAGATGGACTGCCTTACAGAGCTAAAGGGTTTGAAGGGCTTTCTTATTTACTCATAGTGTGTGCGTGTGAATTCATATCTTTCCTAAGAACATTATTTTGAAGCAAAAGAAAAGTGTCCCTGCAGAAGTTGTAACTCTGTTTGCTAATTCCATTTTCTGTGTTGTTAATCGCTAGGCTACTGGCACCTCTGCTCAGCCGTGCCTACACTGAAGCATAAATAACTTTTAGATTATTATTTATGTTTCCCTTCATTTTTTTATAAAAAAACACTTGTGTCTTTAGCATCATCTAATATGAATTTCTCTATCAAAATTCTTAGCAGCCTCTGATAGAGAATTGAAACTCATGTTTTTATTGAGACCATTTCCTTTTTTGTGCAAAGGATTCAAATCCTTGGAGATTATCAAATAGTAACAACAAACAAGAGATTACACTCTTTGATATAATGTATGATTTATATGTTGGCCATACAACCACCTTCCTATCCTGTAAACTAACTTGCCATATGTACAAAAAGCATGTGTAAATGTATTAATGTAATAAGTTGATCTTTTGTTTGAAGTAAGAGAATGGTTATGAAATGAGTAATGATTTTTAAACAATGGTTCATTACAGATTGTTCATTTCTGTTTCACTTAAAGAAAGAAGTTCATTTGAAAATCTCCATTAAGTGAAACAGAATGTACAATCTGAAATGACTCACTGAAAAATCTTTACTCATTTCCTAACTATAGTGCCAATCAAGGTGCAGTCTCTACCCAAATGTCTTTATATTCATTACATTCTGTCAGACATAAACTGTCCACTCTATTGATATAAATACTCTCATAGGAAAATTGATTTGTGGTTTGCGATTATCCAATGAAAAGCTATAAACTATAAACTGATTTATTCAGACTAGTGTCCCCATCTTGGTTGTTATAGTCTCAATGTTTCAGCCATTGTACCTTGGAGCCTTCTTCAGGTCTGTTGTAGTTGTTAACCTTCTGGCAATTCCATAATCAACCCTTAATTCAATCCTCATAGGGAATACTGTTCTCTTTCTACTGTCCTTGCTTGAGGATATCTTGGATCAGTTAATTCCTTCTAGTGTGATGTCCAGTGGTGTAGTGCTTAAAAAAGAAAGGGAATGTATTACTGCCTGCTCTCAAGCAAAGGTAGGTTTTCTAGATGATATTTGTAACAAAAATTCTTGCTTAAGTTGGATTTTAGAGAAATTGGCATTATGATCGCCCTAGGAACCTCACCTGATGGCCGTGCAAGTCCATCCAACAGGTCTTGACCTCCCTCTACTCATTTTCTTCTACTTTCTTGTTCTGGATCTTATACTGTAATTTCATTTTCAAGTTTTTGAAAGAGTTTAAAAAAGTATTTGACAAGGTTTTTGCTGGTAACGTGTCTGTTTACTTGTAGCAGTTCGTGTAGGTGCAGTGATATTCAATAGGATAGGCTGCTTTTGATTCCAGCTGCAGTCTTCTGTAGAACACATTAGCAGCATTTCATGAGGGACAAGTTCTTTTGTAGCAAATATTGGTATCTACAGTGACGTCGATGGAAGCAAATTGAAAGAGCAACCAATCCAACACATGGCATTTAAAAAATCTTTTTTATTCTAGGGTTTCTGGTGGATTGGAAACTTTAGTGATAATTGTAAAGAACAATTAGATGCGTACATAATGTTTATGCACCCGCATGGGCCAAAGAGACAGTTTTACTGTCCATCCATAAAGACAGTTGTTGGGTTCAGGGTAGCATATCCTGATGACTATGAGTTGGTGGAAAATTGGTGCACCAGTATCACTTAAAAACATTTTCATTAAAAGGAAAAAAAAAGGAAAATATCAAGCTTCAAGTATTAAACATACTAATATCATCTGAAAAATTTTAGTATTAACCAGCAGTTCTCAAACTGTGTGCCAGGTAATTTTTTCCAAATGCGAACATGTATTCCAAGCTTTAAATGTATCCAGTGTACTTGGGAGGTGGGTACATGGTGTATGCTTACTTCTCAATTTTCAGTTGTTTCCTTTTCCAATGTCTATTGATGGAGACTTTACTGTATAAATAGTTCCCAAAACCAAGGCTTACCATATGCCTAGTTTCCAAAATCCATTTCCACCACTGTGCAGAAGTCATACATATTTCTCAGTGTGCCATCACACAATAAAGGTTGAGAACCACTGATATCATAAAAAGAGTGACCAAGCAACGTTTAACTCAAAATTGAAATAAATTACGTAAAGTGAAAGGTCAAGTCAATTTCTTGTTGTTTTCATAAACTGTGCCTTAGTTAAGTAGAATGAGAAATGGGGACCTCTTTTTACAGATATCATTTCATAGGAAATTATATCATTATTCCATCTATTTTTGGGACTGGTTTCATCCTCCATTTATAATTTTGTATTAGTATTGTCTTTCATCTTCGTTCTTTCTATAGTTGCTTTTTATTGCAACTTAGACTATGAGACTACAACAGTGGGATTGGAAAGATAAAGAATAAACTCCAGACAGGACTCTAACTCGTGTCCTTTTTACCTTGGGAAGCTGCCAGATTGCCTGAGTTACTAGGTCTTTTAGGGCTGAGAGTAGATAAATTCTAACCCTTAAGCTCCTCCATCCTGCCCAATTTTTTTGGCAACATATTTTATCATTGTTATATATATATATATATATATATATATGTACACAGTATATGTGGTACGAATCAGACTAGCAGTATAACATAATATAATAATATATCAATAATATAAAGCCACTTCTGAAATGTAATGGATTTATTTCATAGAGTGCTTGATACATACAACTTTTTACTCATGGAGTTAAGTTGTTTTAGAGTAGAGCTGGAAATAAATAGTAAATCATCAGACGAATGCCTAAAAGATTCATGCCGATTAGAAAATGTATCCTTTGCCTGAAAAGGCCCGATGAGGCAGAAACATGAGCTAGTTTGTGTAGCGAATCCACATTCTACTATTCATATATATATATATATATATATATATATATATATATTGTAGAAAGCTTTGCAGCTTTGAACACTAGACTTTTTTTTTTTGTGTCTTTTCAGTCAGCCATTTCCCAATACCTGTCAATGAAATTAATGCAATTTTCTTCAGTGTTTTCTTCTTTCCCTGTTTTATGAATACTTTGTTATTATGGTACAATGTATTTTTGAGAATGTTGTTAAAATCATCAGTTGTTTACCATGTAACCGTTTTGGAGATTTTATTAACAAAAGTTATATATACTAGTTGTATTTATAATGTTATTGAACCACTGTTGTCCTTAACAATGGTCAAGGGTTCAATCCCTTTTTTTGTATGCATGTATTTATGGGTTTATGTGTTCCTGTGTCCTGGCACTCCTGGCTATACTATTTTGTTTACAGACTTAAAAATTGGCATCAGTACTCCTCTAGACCCTTTCTAAAGATTAAAAAAATAATATTTTTTGATCTTTTTGGCACCTTATTTTGACAGGTTTATGAATAGCTTCTATATTCTCCAGTTTCTAGAAGTTTTTCTTCTATATTTTCCTGGTGGAAAACACCAGTGATGTTATGTATAGGATTTGTTCTGACCATAATTATTCTTTGATTGAATCTTTTTACATGACTTCAAATTTTGACGCTAAGGTTGTTCAGTTATTGACTGTAATGGTGAGTTATTATAAATTTTTTAATAATGTTTATCTTTATCTTAATTAATAATAAGTGGTCTAGTTAGTCACTCCATAGGAACTTTGATATTTGATGCTTTTGGCAACATTAAAAAAATTAGTAAAAGGTATAATCAATGATTGTTACTTCTCTCATCTTTTGTTGTGCAGTGATCACTTGAAAAGTCTGAATTTTCAAAATACAAGGATAAATGCTGTTGGATACAAACTAAGGGATCAATTCAGCATAAACTTACATTTCAAATTGCCCCCCCCCCCGAAAAATAAAAGAAGCTGTTTAGGGGGAGAATTGAAAGAAAAAAAAAACTGAAAACACAATATTCAATTTTTTACCCCCCAGCTCTACTGGTGCAGCCTGTACATGTGTTACATACTTAACCAGCCAGCTAGCTAAACCAACTTAAAAACTGAAGAAACCCATGTTGACAATTTAGGTAACAGTTTCAGTCGATGGTTTCTAATAATATAAAAGAACCAGCCTGGCTACTGCAGGGTCAAACTCCAGTCGAACTTCCATTCTGACTGATGTTGATTATTGCAGCTTTATCTAAGTATATATAATAAATAAATTCATAGGTATACAAGACTTGTCAGTTCAGCTTAGTTGGTGAGAGAGCAGTCTACCAATCACTTGGTCATGATTCCAAATTATGGTAGAGAAATTTTCATATATATATATATATATATATATGTATATAATTATTGTGTCATCCACAGACAGCTGTTTCATTGTATTAGAACTCTTCAGTGTGACCATAGACTATCCAGTACCACAAGGTAGGATCGAAATCTTCGCTTCAGACCCAGGGGCTGGCATCTTACCTCTGCTCCACGCAGAACTGGATGGTCAGTAAGGTTGAATTCAAGCGATATATTTACTCGTGCATATATTACCCATCCACCAGGGTGCTCTATTCCCAATTTGGAAGAGCATTGCATACATAGGTTTAGTTTCAACTTCACTTGATAGACAAATTGAAGTGAAGAGATTCCTCCGCTGAATTAGGTGAGGATTCTTCCTCGTTCTTGTTCTAGCTTTTCTTCTTAGTAGGGGGGGGGGGAAACAAAGTCAACTTTCACTTGGACTAGAGTTTGCCAAAAATTTGTCTAATATTTTCTAGACTGAGTGTTTAATGGCTTCTATCTACTGTAAACATGAAGACTGACAAGATTAGAAGAGCTCTATTCGCATGAAGAGGTCAGGATTAACAAAAAAGACTCAGAATTTTGGGTCTTTTTTGGCAAGTAAGAGAATATGCAACATAATCTACCTCCCTTTTTTTTTTTCTTTTTTTTTTTCTTTTCTAGAAAAATATTCCATATATTAAAATTATAGACTTGAATTATTGATGGGGACTCATGAAAAAGGTTCCCAAATTTCATCACAAAAACGTCTGGCTTTAGTTTTAAATTTTTTATTATTCATCTGTTCATCAGAAGCCTTCTATTGAGAATGTCAAAAATTATCCACATAGGTTTTCTTTACTTTTTAAATGATTTTGGCTGGCTATGTATGTATGTTATGGGTACAAGCTGCACTAATATTTAACCCAGCCCTCCAATGTTTTTGGATGTGTGTGGAAGGGGTCAATATACAATGTAAGTTCATGCTGAATTTATGTCTTAATTTGTGTCTGGCAATATTCACATTAGTTTTTTTGATTATTTGGACTTATCTGTGAATCAACAAAAGATGGGTGAAGTGAATTATTCACTGATCATGCCTTTTTTTTTTTCCTTTTTTGATTTTTTAATTGATCCCCCTAGAATGGTATACTGCTAGAAGACATTGGTCACATGATGGTTTCTACTAAATGACTAACCAGACCTTTTTGATTGGGTGGAGGGGAGAGAACATTTGGTAAATTTTGTTGATATTTTGATGTTTTTACGATTCATAACACTTTTTACGTGTGTAAATGAAGATTGATTTATTACAAGAATGTTTGTGGGAGAAATTTCTATCCAAGGTGTTTTTAAATTGTCAGAAAAACAAGTTTTTCTAGGTTATGTGAAGGCTTAATATTGTCTTACAGAAATTGGTGCCTACGTTGAATTTCAACACAGCAGGTAAATTCTACCATTGTATTGTCCAAAGTAAAGCTAGTTTGATTACAATTTGACCAATGAATAATTTATTATCAATTTCAAATAGGGAGTTTCTTTTCACCTACCCCATATATGTCACAGGAGTCTTGAAAGGGTTAAGTTATTAATGCTAAAAAGAGTCAAAATTTCTGAAGTGATAAATTGTGGTTTGGATTTTCTCTATGAATGTATCTGAAATTTTATTTATTTATTTATTGAACAACTGTAGTCATTGAAGGTGGGGAATGGTTCTATCTTTTTTTTTTTTATGTGTATGTGTTTGTGTGTTCCACCGCTCCTGGCCATACCGTTTTGACTACAGCCTTGAAAAATAGCATCAGTACTCAACTACACCCCTTCTAAAATTTAAAAGAAAAATTTTTTTTGAAAAAAAGCTTTTTTGACCTTTTGTTTCCCAAATATTTTATGACCAACCCTGCCACATGTATTTTTATAGGACTTTAAATGATACCAAAATTGTTTTTAGTGACAGAATTTATTTATAGGAAAAAAAATAATAAATGAAGCTTTAAAATAGAAAACGATTCTGCTTTTGACTGTTATAAAATTGGAACTGTTGTGAAAAATAGAATTACTGAAAACAGATCAATTGTGAAATTTTGTTAAGATACCTTATCTTGCAAAATCCCAGAATTTTTTTGTGGCACCCACTTTAGGAAACACTGATCTAGATTCCTGAGATTCTGAATATTTCTTTTTACTCTATTTTAGATGTTTTCCAGTGAAAAACACCAGTGAAGTCATAAATATGATTTATTCTTACCATATTGATCCTTTGACAAAATTTTTTTTCTTCTCCCTTTTTTAACATGATTTAAAAATTTTATACTTTGTTTGTTGCATTATTGACTGCGATGACGAGTTTCTTTTTTTTTTTTGTTTAAATCAAATTCTGAAGCATTTAATTTATTTATTGTTTTGATATTTATCTCTCATTTTTGTGTTTCCACTTTTATAATCTTAGTTCCACGTCTTTTTCTGCTTTTAGTTCCTGGACTTGATTAAAAAAGCTGAAATCCAAAGCACATTTATCAGTAAGCATGAAATGACTGTATTTGCATTTAATAATACAGCTTTTGAAATATTACCGAGTGAAAGGAAGACCGCAATTCGACAAAAGGACAGGAAGCAAACAGAAGATTTTGTGAAGTTTCACACAGGTAAACAAACGCCGCCATTTTTTGTCAACTTGACTAGTCAACCGACGCCTACAAGAAATTTGATAATTTTTCAATTGCATTATATTTATAGAATATAAAAATATTTGGCTGCTCTGCATTTTGTTTCTTCTTATTATGTTTAACCAGAATGAATCTGGATTTTTTTTTTAATGCATTTGTAGAAAAAAATAAATAAGGGAACATTTAATAGTTATCTCCTTGAAAAATGTTTCAGTCAAAAAATATAAACATACATGCGATGTATTATATGAACTGTATTACTACGTGTTTATTCTGCTTCCATAGACAATCCTGCACCCAGCCTTCAATTTCAAATGAAAAAATGTATGATCCGCGTATACTCTGCACATCTTTCTTTGATCCTATTAGCGTAGTATGCATTCAAAATGTTGGCTTTTACTTGAACTTGAGCCTATAGGAGATATGCATCTACTTCAGAAAAATTCATACCGTGCTGCTCACCTTTTCCAGCAAAAGAAAATTATATATATATGGAATTTTCTGCCCTTGGCAAGGATCTATGTGATATTCCTTACATAGTTGTAAATCTCTGTAGAAATGGTGAATTCCTTGTCGCTTCCTTTTTGACATCACACAAAACTACCAATAAGATAACTGATCGTTATCTTCACTGTATTTAAACTGTGGTGGTAAAACTATCTATCTCTCTCTCTGTTCTGATGGCCCCAAGGTAAGCTCATTCTTTTCTCTCTCTCTTTAGTTAGGATAGTTCATATAGTTTTTACACACATATCATCACTTATAAAAAATAATCCATTCTTCTTTCATATCAAAGAACTCCTCCTATCTAAGTTAAGCGCTCTCAACGTAGTTAGGTTGGACTTCCAAAGATACCATTATAGTGGCTATAATTTAGATGACCAAAATTAACGGACAATCTGAAGACTGTATCTTGCATTTAGTTAGTGACATTCCTTTCCCTTCATTCTTCCTTTCTCCTGATCCTGTGTGGGCAGAAAACTCAAGTCCTTTCTTTCTTTTAATTCATTCAAGAATTAAAACTTATTATTGTTGTTAACTTATTTGTTTGTCCTTTTTTTTCTGCATTTGTTAACCATCAAACTAACTGTGTACTGACTTTGTTTTTGCGTTTAAGCAGTGAACACTTTATTTACCAGAATTTATCTTCTTAGATCAATTCTGATAGTTTACTTTTGGAGGCTGATATAACTAGCAGCCCAAAGATATCCTTGTATTGTCAGGCTGAACACTGACATACGATATATATCCTTGTAATTAAGTTGTTCGATTGTGAATTAGAGCCAAGTGAAATTTCACTCGTATTAAGACAAACTGAAATCAAAATTACAATAAATAAAGAATAGGCTTAGCTTTGAGCTTTTTTGACTATAAAAAGAACACAGAATACTTTGACTATAAAAAAACTAAAACTAAAAATGTCAATAAAACAAAAAAATAGTTTTTTTTATTGAGGTAGACCGGTTGAAGGAACTGTGAAGGAAAGAAGGATGGGTTTTGTGCACACCCAAGGGGAGAAAGGAACAGGATTGCATGGACAATTTGGGAGGGGGACAGGCAGGCCCTAGAAAAGAAGTAGCTAGATCTAGCTTTTAAATAGTTAAACCGGCTTCATTGTGGCTATAATGGTGTAAACAGTATGGCTCAATCTTACACTGTGTTTGAAAATATACCATCATATCATGTAAAATCAATATACCACCCATCTCTAGATTTCAGCTACCACTGCCATTTACTGTGTCTGCGTACATACATGTGTGTGTTTACATTTGCACATGCTGAGTTAGAAATGAATGTGCAAATATGATTCAATTAATTATTTGGGCTAATATTCTTACCTGTATTATTTTGATCAATATGTGGGTTCTCCAAATATACCTTACTCCTGTGGGAAGCTGGAGAGCCCCTTGTCTGAAACGTAGCGATTGAATCAATAAAGATCAGGATACAAAAAATTTATGGAATTATGACGATGTCATTTTAAAACTTCAAATAGTACCCGGAAGAGCAGTTGGTACATTGGCCAAAACATCCAAGATAAGGATTTTAGTACAAATAATCCATAGAAAAATGACAGTATTTCACCTCAGAACTTGGGACAACATAAAGCAATATGGATATATATTGAGTCTAGTAATTGAAATGATATGTTCTGAATTTATACATTTGTAGTATTTTTTCCCCCCATATTTATGGTCATTCATGACTATAAGCCTAGTTTCTGGAGTTCCATCTTACTGTCAGTACCTTCCCATTGCTCTAAAATTGCTCGGGTCAGGATGCACCCTAATGCCTACTGCAAAAACTGGTGGGATTGCAATTTTTGCCTTGTTTGTTTGTTGGGTCCCACATTAAACCAGACCTTTTGTTATAAATAGCCTCGTGGAGAGGCATATGAATACAATACCTCATTTCAGACAATACTAAGAAGTTTGTAGATACAGAGGTTGGAAAAAATAATGAAAAAAACTTTCTGATTCAACTTGCTGTATATCTAGACTACATTAACACTACATAAGACTTTGACTGACTGAAAGAACTCTTTGAGTGTGTTGCAGATTATCACATATTATGTCATTCCACAACCCTCAGGTTGGTTTATTGACTTTCATAAAATTGAATACTATGGGAGGACTACAATTGCCAAACTTTTGCTGTTGCAAATCAGCATGGAACGTGGTAAAAAGTGGTGTAATGACCATAAGAGTTGAACAATAGACCAGTGTAAGAATGTGATATACTCGGACAAATTTTCTTTTACATCATTTCCATGCTCTTGTCGAGTTTACCTCTGGAAGCAGCCTGAAGAAGCTTCTCATCCTGTCTCATTCCTGCATATTGATCTGTGATGATATAGATGGCTATATTATGGAATTCTCTTGGTCCAACAGCCACTTTTGGATGGGTGGGGTGAACTTCCAGGACTATCTGTCAAGTTGTATCTTGTGGTGCAAACACTCTTCCCAAATGTCGGCAATGTCTTACCGGATGATAATGCACCCATTTCCACCATGAAAATACTTAAAAGCAAACTTCAGCACTTGGTTTGGCCTCTGCAATCACAAGATCTTGATATAATTGAGTATTTGCAATGTCAACTGGAATGGCAGCTAAAGAACCGATTTACTCCACCAGTATCCCTGAAGGCGGTTCTGATCAAGGAATGACTCAAAATTCCTCTAAATACTGTCCAAAATCTGTATGAATTAATTCCAAGATGTATTGAAGCTGTTAATGCTAAAAATGGGGCCATCTTCATGTTAAAAGTATTTGAAAAATTTAACTAAAAATTTGTAAATAAAATGATGTTTCCATTATTCTGTCCAACCTTTGTAAATTGACTGATTTATAATGATTAAAACAAGATAGATAAGGATGTAAGTTTTACAATGAAATGATGACAATAACTTGTTTGAGAACTTCAATCAACAAATGGTAATTTTCATATTGAGTGAGGTCCTTTTCTTTTTTTGTGTTCACAGTTTACAAACAGCGAATCCTTACAGAGGAGATCTTAAACAATCATCAGCTGAGAAGTAATGGCCCAAATCAAAACATTTTGTTCACAAACAAAAAACGTGTTCAAATTGGTGTTGTAAGTTTTGCTTTCACTCTAGTTATTTCCATTATTTTTTCTCATGATAATCATTTTGTAGAATATGTTATGATTTTATAAAATTCATATCATTTATATCTACCTCCTATTTATGTAATTCACATGATTATTACGTTAATAATTTATCACAGCTGTCAACAAAATAACTGCTTTATTCAATTAATCTTGCAATTGCTTTGTACTTCTGAAATATCAAGCAATATTGCACAGCATTTTCTAGTATTTGTTCAATATTTCCTAAATATTAAACTAATCTAAAGGTAAAATTGATAAAGATATGAAAGGCTTGGAAGAGTCCATTACAAAGAGATGGATGAATTCTTTTTAGTAGTTGTGTGTGTATGTGTATGTGAGTATAAGTATTACACACTAATATATGGGATCAAGTGTGAATTTTTCTTGTTGGGATCATCAGTTGTTTATCATGTAACTGTTTTATATATATGTATTTGATTAATTATTTTATTTTATTCTATAAAGGATTTGTTACACCAATATGTTTATGTTTCTGCCTTGATTTATTTTAGATCCCTATTTAAGTACATTTTTATTATTTCATTACTAGTTATTCTCTATCTTAATTTGTTGTTTTTCATCACACTGAGTTGATGCTCTCTTCTGCTGAAAATAAAGTACCTTCTGATGAATTAGTAAATGATAGCTTGAGAGCCTCTATTTCATGGAAGTCACCTTAATCACTCCACCAAGGAAACCTTGATGATTAAGTGGGGCATTGATCTTGTGATTTTTCTATGGCTGAAATGGTAAGGGTTATGTCCATGAAAGAGATTGAAGAGCATACTGATCCAGTCTTTTGACAGAAAGTGACGATTGAGTTAAACCCATCATGATATACTGCTTAAACCTGCATCCTGACTGGTTTGTTGTGTCTTGATATGGTTGTAAGTCTGACAAATATTATTTTATTATTTTAACCATGATTTATTACCTATCTTTCATTTTTATGTAATGGTTGGCCCCATTTGATGAATTGTGTATATTATTTGTAAATTTAGAAGTGTGATTCACCCCCCCCCTCACACACACGCATATATATATATATATATATATATATATATATATATATATATATATATATATAGATACATATTTCAAACCAAATGTTACCCACATTTACCCAGATACAAACACCTCCTCTCCCACTCTTACTAAACAACCAAACAACACAGAAATATCCACATTTTCTTCTTCAGCACCAAATGTTTAAACAGCAAAAATCTTTTCTCCTTGAACTAACCATCAAAATGTATTGTAATATGCCCACGGAATGATGAAAAATTTTCTTGAGAAATTCTCTTCACCTTAACAATTGTCATTTTCATCTACACACACACACTCACATACATTCTTGTTCAATCTCTTGAATCTTAAACACACTTACTTTTTGCTGGATGGGCTCTTTAGACATGGAACCAGCTTGGTGGATGCAGTTTGATATTTGCATAGTTTGAAAAAAAAAGAAAAAAAAAGTCAAATACCCTTTTTATGTATCAGCATATACAGTGAAGTGAAGGTGAATGTTTCATCCAAAAATTAAGGAAAACCTCCAAAAACCCTGAGATGAATCTCTCTGAAATATTTTTCTTTCTGCTTAGGATTATGATCGAACAGAACAGGTTTTCATAAATGGTGCCAGAATTGTCAAGAGGGACATTTATGCTTCAAATGGGATCCTTCAGATTATTGACAGAGTCTTGGAAATTACAAGCAATAAAATGGCCGTCCCTTACCTTGATGAACCTGATGATCCTCGTGTTCATGGCAAGTTAGTATCCATTTTCCTTTTTACAATTTTCTTGTTCGGTTATGGCATAAATCTTCTACAGGAAAGTAAAATGGTCAACTTTTTTTGTCTAAAAAGAACTGAAGCTGCTGTAAATATTAATTCGAGGTGTGGGGTCAATACTGTAAGTGAATGAAGAGAAGATTTTAACAACAAAAACTTATAAGCTGAGATTTCAGTTAAGTAAACCAGTTGCCTGTATCATAGATAGTCTTAAAGATAACTGCAGAAGTGGAATTTATGATTATAATTAAAAATTTATGTAAAAAAAAAAAAATCTGCAATCGTAGTCTGACAGTGCTGTGAAATTTGATGAGCAGAGACTTTGAAATATTTCATGAATTATTTGAACTATTGAGAGGCGTGTGGCCTAATGGTTAAGAGCATGTAAAATGGGAATGGCAAGTCAAGCTCTGGCTGGGATAGTTTGTGTTTGCTTTGTACTAATGCTCTTGGGGGAAGCATGAATCCATCTTTTCTCCCTCCAACTCTATATCCCTTTTTTCATAAATTTGTGTAAATTAAAAATAGTTATCCACGTTTTGGTTTGATTAACTTTTGATCTAATTGAAACTAAGTAGTTATTTTTTGTAAAAAGCTTTTTGGTAAAGACGATGAGAGAATTACAGGGTAGACTGGGCTCTCCAGTTTTTGCTGGCCTCCAGTCTAGAGTCGGATTACTCTGATTCTAAAACAGGGAGTGGGGCTCCTTTGAGGCATCTGAATGCCAGCTTTGACTTCCTTCCTCTGGACAGCAGCAGTGAGGCTCTCCAGGTCCCAATCCTGGTTTTGCCTTTGTCGTTGGAAGGTTGTTCGGTGAACTGGCTTTCTGTATGCTTTTATCAGCATGTGTCCTGAGCCCTTTCGAAGGGGAAACTTCCCAATCAGGCTCTTGCTCAAGTGATGCTGCCACTTCAGGGCCAAGGTTCCATGTGGTAAAGTTTCAAGCCCCATATTCAACCCTTCTCCTTTACCCAGGCTCAGGACTGGCAAATTAGTACAAAAAGAACATTTTTGCAGAGTTTTTTCCTTTAGAATAAAAGAACTTGATAGTTATTATAGAAGTAATGAACAAAATTTTGTAATCATAAATGACATAAAAAGCATTGTGTGCGTGTGTGATATCTGAAATATGCTTAATTCTATTTCAAATGGAAATTTTCTGATAATTGCATTTAACTTCAACATTGATAAACGTTGAATTTACCAATGAAACAAACATTTTGGATGCATTACTTATCTATGTTTTATTATTCATTTAAAATCCATGGAAAATTTTTCATGAAATAATTTATATAAAATCTGCTTTCAATAGAAGTGTATACTGATTCTTTCTTTTCAAATATCTTTTTCTGGCATGTACAGGGTGAGCACAGAGTTTCTGAGAAAGATTTACTTCTCTCCCTCGATTCAATAGTTGAAAGATTTCAATGAAACTACCGGCTAATACAAAATAGTTTAAAATGGTTCCAGTCTCAAATCTTGTGGTAATTTTACTGACTGTAGACAATGGAATACCCCGCTTGGATCAATTCTTAGAAGATTGTTGGAGTGATCTGAAACATGTCTCCACTGACTCCGCATGACGTTCTTGTATTTTTGAATGGCCAGAATATTTTGAACGCTTCCAATGGGGGGGGTCTTTTTCTCCTATAGATAAACAGTGTCAAACTTTGGAGTACACTTATTGAATCTGCAAAAATCATTCACGTATATCTTTCCATCATCTTTCTAGTAGCATGATCACTCACACAGAAACCATGAATTTTTCCCCAATTTTATAAACAAGTATTAGCCAAGTCATTAATTAAACCTGAAAATTAATGAATTTAATAAAACAACCTGGAGAAATAATATTTTCTAAGAATAATAATTTCTTTTCTTGCAGACTATTCTATGAACTCATTCAGCATAGTTCAATACGAGATGAACTCAAAAATGAGGTACGAATGACACTTTTTGTCCCGACCGATGAAGCTATTGAACGAGTACAGAAAGAAAAACTTGATCAACAAAGGCAGAACCCTCAAGCTCTTAAGGAGGTCTGTTTCAATTTGGACACCATTTTGTCTCCAATAAATCACTGTTATTTCTTATTTTGTTTTTTATCTTCACATATTTTTACTTATATCATAAACTTCTTCCTTGCTTCTTATCATAAAATTCTCTACCGTACCTGTATTGTGCAAATATTCTCATTTTACTCATATTTTTAGACTGCTCTCTTCAATTTTGTAAAAATTTTCTTTTTTTATTTTTGGCAAAAAAGCTGTTTTGACCTCTTTGGGGGACTACATTCTCCTAGCTGTTTTTTAAAACTCTATTTCAGATGTTTTTCAATGGAAAACATCAGTGATGTCATAAATAGAATTTATATTTATATTTATTCTTCAATGGAATTCTTTTACATGAATTCAAATTTGATGCTACAGTTGTTCAATTATTAACTGTCATAAGTTTTGTTTTTAGCACAATATTTTGGCTAATGTATTTTTCAGCCTTTCTGTATTGTTTGAAGTTTTCAGATGACGTATTTTCATTATGCATTACATAAAAGTGTATTTAGAAGACTACTGCTCACGGCAACTTATCCAAGCGCCATAGCTATCCATATTGAGGTTTGATAGGTTTCCCTCTAGTCAAGAGACAGTGTATTTTTGCTGTTTAAAAGGAAAAATTAAATATGGTTTCTTTATTGATGTATACCTGATAGTTGAATAGCATGCAGTTTTTGTCCATATTCTTTCCTCACATGTTAGTAGTTAGTGTTTGAGTCTAGGTGAAAGGCTGAACTTTGAATGTTGTATTTCAAGGCTGGCTAGCTCGTTTTACTTGGAAGATTTGTATAACACTATCTTCCTATACTAATTAGGGTTTGGCCAAATTTATCTGATCTTTGTAAATCTCGATATGGATTAGGTTGAACTTTGGTATTTCATTTTTGTTCTAAGAAAATGTCTATTACAATCACTGTCACCCTTTTTTAAAATTTTTAAAATTTTATATTCCTAGATTATCGAAAAGCACAAAATTAGCAATCAAGTGATTTTTACGTCAACTGTGGAGTTTGGAACACAATGGATTCCTAACAGCAATATCCCAATTCTGAAAAAAAATTCTGACGAACTGGGTGAGTATTTATTTTCCTGTTAGATTCTTTGTTTGAAATAATCTTTTTTTTGGTTGTAATCTTTGGTTTAGGATGTAGATAAGACTGCTCTGAGTTAGGATTATAATTTGGTTCTAATGCATATTGGCTTCAGTTTTAAAGAAGGAAATAATAGTCTTAATCCCTCTGAATATCTGATGTTCCTGATATAGCCATATCCTGAAGTTCAGAGACAGTATTTTCTATACTTTATTGAACAATTATCTTCATTTGCAGTCTTTTTCGAACTACTGAACTTCTTTCTTTCTGTAGCTTTTGTTGATACTAAATGGTTTCAGCTGATCCATTCCATGGCTTTACTCCATTATACAATCTATAAGGAAAGAGTTGTTTCCAAATTTTTTGACTGGCACTGCTCATTCCCAGCAACGCAAGCATTCCATCTTCAACAACCCATGTAATACAGGAGATTCCCTTTTTTTTTCTTTTTTTTTTCTTCCACTGTTTTCTGCTTTTGGAAAGGCATGAATCCATGTCTCTCCTCAGCCATGTTTAAATAGCAAGGCAGTTGGAAACCTTAAGCCCTGCGTAGTAGTCCGCATAAGAGTTAAGGTTACTCTGACAAAAAATCTACAGCTTATTGTGATCACTCTGGGTCTTTTAGATAATCAGCTGATAACATTAAGTAAAGGATATAAATATTAGAACATTTTACATTACTTGTTATAAAGATCTTTATAGAATATATTTTTTAAAAATTTTCCATTCATTCTTATAAAGCGTTTGGAACTGACTGATTTTGATAGCAATAACCGTTGGATAATTTCATCTGTGATCAAAATCAATAGCTCCTTTTCTATATGTGTTTGATATATATATATATATATATATATATATATATATATGTGTGTGTCTAGATAGCTTTACATTTTCAAACACTAAAGATGTAATAGAATTTTTCAAAATTTGTCTTATTTCAGTCAATTATTTCCAAATATCTAGAAATGTAGTTTATTTAAGCTTTTCTAAGGTTTTGATGTTTTACAGAGAATTAGATATTATGTTACGATGTGTGAATTTTTCTTGTCGGCTGTTTACTTTTTAACTGATTTATCAAAATAACAAATTTAGATTTTCCTTATGTATAATGTAATTTCTATTTCAGTTTCTGTTACATCAGGGGGTACGACTGCTCTCATCGTTCTTGGCAATATCACTGTTGGTAATGGAGTGATCCATATGATTGACAATTTGTTAGGATTTATCTATAATAATGTCATGGAACAAATTGGGGGAGATCCGCAACTCTCGTAAGTCAAGATATTCTCATTTGGTTTCAATTATTTATTTAAATTTTTTTTCTTCATGTTTGCTTTGCTTTCTCCTCTGAAAATGGTGTTGAAAAATGTAGATCATTTGAATTATTTTCTGAAGTTCCGAGATGAAGTATTTTCATTATTCTGAAAGTATTTTTCAGACTGTTAGATTTTCATTGTTGTTTTTTACACTGCATTTCTGCTTTGGTCTTAATTGTTTGTTGCACTAAAGCCCAACAGATACAACATATATGTGAGGGTGGCTGAAGAATATATTGGTTATGGTGGGAAAGGCATGTTGTGGACTCTGATCCTAAGAATTCACTGATTAGAATCAATTACAATTTCACTATTTGTAAAGGTGAAAAAAAGTATGAAGTATGATTATGCACTATCAACAGTTATGAAGCTCTGTAATATCATAGCTAAAAATGTGCGAGAGGAGATTTTGGCATTGTTCTTTTAGCTTCCCTTTCCTGAGGAAGTAAATGTGATAAACAACTGCCTATAAGCATCTTCAAAATGAATACAAAGATCAAAACAATTTTAACAGTGGTAAAAATGAGTGAAATTCATGTACATTTCATATACAAGTTGACACATTTAATCGATACATTTGGAAAAAGAGTATATGTGTCTGTTATGTGGTTTTGCTGTTGAATTTTGTATGACAGAGAATGCTTCAAAGTTTGTATTTGTATAAATGCTTGTACCTGTTGAGAAATGTTTAGTTTGAGACATGGAATTGAAAAGAAGTTTTGATACATATAATGGATATATATTCATGTGTGAAATATTCTGCTGTTTGTGATAAATGATGATAAATTGTTGTTAGTAGCATAGTCATGTCGATGTTCAAATGCCGACTGCTTTACAGAGTTCAGAGTTCATAGCTTTCTAGAGTCTCCACAAATTATTATTTCTGATGTTGGGTTTCCTCTGTAGTGCCCACTTATCCAGCAAAAGGAAATTATATATAGATGGAGTTATCTGCCCTTGGCAAGGAACTATGTGATATTCCTTACATAGTTGTAAATCTCTGTAAAATGGTAAATTCTTTGTCGCTTCCTCTTTGATGTCACACAGAATTACCAATAAGATAATTGATCGTTATCTTCATGGTATTTAAACTGTGGCAGTAAAACTATCTCTCTCTCTCTCTCTGTGTTCTGACAGCCTTGAGATAAGTTCGTTCTTTTCTCTCTCTCTTTAGTTAGGATAGTTTATATAGTTTTTACATACACATCATCACTTATAAAGAGTTATCCATTCTTCTTTCATCTCAAAGAACACATCCTATCTAAGTTAAGCACTCTTACCGCAGTAAAGTTGGACTTCTAAAGATAACTTTATAATGGCTATAATTTGGATAACCAAAACTGACGGGCAATCTAAAGACTGTATCTTGCATTTAGTTAGTGACATTCCTTCCCCTTCATTCTTCGTATCTCCTCACCCTTATCGCGGTAGATCTCTCCAAACATATCTATGTTGGCAGAAACTCCAGTCCTCCTACATTTTAATTCATTCAGGAATTAAAACTTACTGTTGTTAACCTATTTGTTTGTCCTTTTTTTCTTGCGTTTGTTAACAATTAAACTAACTCTGTACTAACCATGTTTTTGTGCTTAAGCAGTGAACACGCTACTAACCAGAATTCATCTTAGATTAACTCTGGTAATTTATCATTATGAGGATTAATATATTTAGCCACCAAAACCTTATTATTTGAGAAATAATACTCTGTTTGCACTGATTGATTAGATTTCAATTTAAGTTTTTGTATCCAAATTATTTTTTGCTTTTTTGAACATACCTATTTCACTAAATATGTTTTTTGCTCATTTGCTGTCTCCAAGTTAGTGTTAACTTTGGCTGGAGAATGTATAGTTTAAAACATTGTATCATGCTTAACCTCACATGGAGAAATCACAAGACAGCACAGTATTAGGGAGAAAACAGGAGTCCTAAACATCATTGAATTCACTAGAAAACTGGACTGGTCATGTTGTAAGAATGGTGGACATCATGACTCACAACATGGATCCCCAGAGATCAGGTGCACAACTGAGGCCTGCAGAATACAAGATGAAGAGACAAACAAGAAAAATTCAGGAAGTATTGACTCCATGATGCCCACGATAGAGAAGTGTGGTGAATCCTGAGGAAAGTCTATGGCTAATGATGGATGATAAAAGACTGATTATGATGATTAAAAACCTCAAATAGGAAGATGATAGTCTGAAGAGTGTGTGGAATAACTGAACTTTGTTTTCAATAATACGTTTTCCCTTAAATATTTTCATTTCATTTTTCTTGAATTCATCCAAGTGTTTTTCTTTTTTTGTTTTTCTAGTGAATTCTATGCACTTTTATCAAAAGTGCATGTAAGGAAAATTGAAGAAGCTCTTAATACAAATAAAAAAGTCACCATTTTTGCTCCAACTAATGAAGCTTTTGCTCGCATCAAGGGTGACAAAAATAAACTCGAATATGATTCAAAATTCATAGAACAGGTAAATATCATTTTACTTTAACTATTTCAAACTTGTGCTCCAAAATGCAGACTATTGTGTATTTCTATCATTAGTCAGTTCTTAAAGCACCAAATTTCGATATAAGGGAGGTAACTCTATGCTAAGTAAAACTGCAACATAGAAAAAAAATCCTGTCGATGATCAATATTGAATTAACTATGTGTAGTTAATTTTGCTGATATTTTAGTGTTTGACATTTCCGTGTCTGTAAGTGACTCATTTCAAGTTAAAACCAGCAAATTTCAAAATGAGAAGAACAATAGCCTTAAAAGCATAAACATCAGCATATAATTAACAAACAAAAAAAATTACCTTTGATTGGTCTCAACTAGTGAGTTAGATGTCACTGGTTGTAAGAAGCCTGAAATATATTGTTAGAGATAAAAATTCCTAATTTTTAAATAACTTTAATTTCTAAGTTCTTTATTCAATGACTCCTCTAGTAACCAGATGGCGCTAGTAGCTTATACTGTGAGATATGTCTAGGAAGTTTCACGGACTGATGTCTGTCATTGCTGTGAGAGTTATGTAGCAGTGGTTTAGTAATATTATCTGTTGTGTTTTTACAAAAATTTTCTGCTTAATATTGTTTAGAAAACACTTGATAGAAGTAAATATCTTTAGCAGCCATTTCTGAACTTGACTCCTGTTTTAATGGCCTTTTGGAATCTGCAATGCAATAATCAGTTTAAATATGTACACAAAATTTGATTTTTATTTTGTCTCACATTTTTAAAAAAGTTGGGATGAATTGTAAGAATAAATTTTGGCTTTATGATGCAGGGGCTGAACCAAGTTTCAAGCAGGGTGGGGCCCTAATGGGGAAAATATTTTACAAGTAAATATTTGAGAAAACAAATTTCAAACATCAAAACAAGAAAGCAATAAATGATCTGTTATTTTCCATTTAAATAAGAGTCATAGCTTTTAGTATTAGAATTGACTGAAGAGTGAAGTGAAAAAATTATTTGTCACAGAAATAAGATTTTATAAAGAATAAGAAAGGAAACATCTTATAATAAATGAAAAAACAATAATATATTATTGTTTTTGAGTTTAATTCATGATTATCTGGGATTATTTTTGTTTTTTATTTTCTGAATTTTCAATTTAGATATTTGAAAAAGAATTTTTAAAATTGTGCTTTGCCAAAGCTGAAGGAAGAGGTCTGGACCCTGTAGATGCTTACCTTGGATCTCTACCTGTAATATAGACTAACAGTAAATAGAGCTTTCACTTGCTTCATTTGCAAATGATATTATATAGTAATGAGATAATAATTAAGTATAAGCTTACTTCAGTGCCTTCCCATTGTACTTAAAGTAGTCAGGTCGGGCATATTCCCTGATACTTGAAGCACTATGCTGGTGGAACTTGGCTATTTTTGTTCTTCCTCATGTTTGTGTGTGATCCCACTTCAAAAAAAAAGGCCATGTGCTGCACAACATCACTGTGGGATGTTGTTCAAACATCTTTAGTCTTTATAAACTATTGTTTGTTTTTAATCAGATAATTAAATACCACATTGTTGAAGACTACACTTGGAGTATTGCTCCAATCACAGTTGATTATTATGCCCGAGAGAAACAAAAGTCCATGTTGGGAAGCTCTTTGAGTGTTTATAATTTCAGATATGGTAAGTATGATTTTTATATATCATTCTTAAATTATTGTGAATCATGTTAGCAGTTCACTACATACCTGGAAATCAATTTTTTCCCCTTCCACCATATAACCTTCTTTATGTAATTTTCGTCTTCAGCTTAGCCTTCATTAGCCAAATCCTATCTTTAAGTTTTCATTCTGTTTTTATGCCAGTTCAATTTATGCTTGCTGACAATAACATTTTTTCCTTCTGCTATAGAATTCTTTATGTAATTTCTTTCCCCTGCCTTAGTTTTCATTACCTAAATTCTGTATTCAAGTTTTCATTCTGTTTTTATGCCGGTTTGATTTAACCTGACTGGCATTTGTGGTAATGTAAGTATTTACTCTAGTTTTGCAGTCCCATAGCTGATAACTCCTTCAATCCAGCAAACCCCTTTGAAGAACCAAGAAGAGAAATTGATTTCTAGGGTTGTTCTGCTATTCATTATTTTTGCGATACCCACTGGTATTTTCTTGTATTCCCAAATATTGATTTAAATCTATTATATACTCATTGCTGGTTTGTTTTTGAGAGTATGTTTCAATTTTCCAATGACTGTCTATATCAAAAAGAACTATTACTACTACATCAAGGCAAATTTAGAGTCAGATAGTTGAATATTCTTTCTCAATCATTCATCTAATACAAAAGGGATTCTTTTCAATGAATTATAGGTATGCAACTGTTTTTTTGTTTTTTTTTTCCCCCCAGCAACTGATGGTCTGGTACATCTTTTGGTCTGGACAAAATTATGAGTGGACACTTGAGATTCTCACGTTTCCTACACTAATCCTTTTGAGTAGCCACGGGTGCTGTTTTATGTGGAGCTATCTCCTAATTGTATTCTGTGAGGTGGTTGTTATGGCTCCATCGATTTTGTAAAATTTTTGGCCTAATTTTCTCAGAGTTGAACAAAGTGCAGGTGTCAATGATGGTGTAAGAAGCAAACACAAGTCCATGCTCAAATAAGAAAAGTAGAAATGTTAAAAGTACAGTACTGTGCATATTCTAACAGTAAATAGAGCTTTTATTTTTTTCATCTTATTGTTTTAATATACCTGTATCCATTTCACTTGAAGCACATATGGGTAACCATGGGCTCAGTTCTGGCCGGTTGTTACATTTGTTGATGTCTATGGCCAATCTAGGCCTTTATTTAAAATCTTATGTCATTTTTCTTTGTCAATTTTCATCGTAAAATTACTATTGTTTTGGCTACACAAATCAATGATATAATAATTGCAATCCATGTTTGTTTAAAGTAGAAGTACACTTTCTATAATATGGTTTAGATTTTTGAATTGAATACATGGCCTGCATGAAAATGAAAAATATCTTATGTGGCCCGCCAGATCAAAAAGGATGCCCATGCCTGATCTAAGGTAATAAACTATATCACTTATTTCAATGAACTGTATTTAACCGTTTAATTCATATTTAATATTTGTTCGATTCAATATTCAAACTGTCCTCATGCTTTAAAGATATGAGATATGCATGATAAGCCTGATGTATATTATTGAATTATCACAAGTTGGAGACAGTTGACCACTGCATCTACCTATAACAATGAATCTCCATGAAATCCTCAAAAGAAGAAATCAAGTACAGAATTACTCTTGGATGGCAATCCTTTGGCAGAGCAAATACAAGAAAATTCCATTAGTTCTAAAAGATGTATACAACCAATACATACTCCCAAAAGTCACCTATGGAGCCGAAAGATAGAACCTAACCAGAAATTGACCCTTAAAATGAGAACCATACAATGTATACAAGAGGAACACAGTATATTAGAGGAGAGACAGGAGATACCATAGAATTATATAAGAAAACTTAAATGGCAATGGGCTGGTCATATTGTGAGAATGTCAGACAGCTACTGGACATCACGATTCACAGTATGGATCCCCAGAGATTGCATGTGAAACTTGGGCCAACGAAATATAAGATATCGTGACAAAGTAGATAAGTTCAGAAAGTACTGGCTCATAGTAGAGAAATCTGGCAAATCTTGGGGAAAGTATCTCCAACCAAGGGTGCCAAAAAGACTGATGGTGATGTGTTCAAATGACAAGAAAATTTTGTTTGGTTTATGTAGTAAAAATGAAACAAAATCTTCAATAATAAACAATAAACAAAAAATACTCTAATTCTGACGAATAAAAAAAAAAAAGACAATGCCGTATGATATCAAAGCTGTCATAATACAATCAAACGTGATCTTTTTAAATTAAGCTACTTGAAATCAATGCCATCTAAAGGCAAAAATCAAGCAAACTTTTTGGCCATCTTATACCATCAAATGCTTAGTTATAGAAATAAGATATTCTTTTATAATAGTAAAGAATTACTTAATTCAGTTCAAGCCTGACATATATATAAAATGATGAAATAAAAGATTCACTACACAAACACATGTTTCTGCCCTGTTTAGGCTTCCTTGGGCAAATGATCATTCTCCTGGAAAAAACAAACAGAGCAGAAATGAACGTGTTTTTGTAGCGAATCTTTTATTTCACCATATTTTAAGTTCTACTCTAACTCACTATTACACATTTAGTTGAGATAATGTATTGAGCACTCTATGAAATAAACCCCTCACACATTGGATATTGCATTATATCATATCATTTTTACTAACTTGTATTGTGTGTATATATATACATACATACATACACATATATATATATATATATAATGTGTGTGTGTGTCTCATACCTTATTATAACTCACAAAAAATCTGTCTCCGTCTGTATGTGACAACCTAATGCAAAAACCAATGAATATAAAAACTTGGTTGGTTTTTAACTGGTTAGTTTTTGAAGATTGCTTCCCTCCCCTTACAAAGAAAAAAAAAAAAGAAGTAAAATGTTCCATTCAATTATTTCAACCGAGTTTAATGAATTTTGACTTGTTCTTTTCTCTTTCTTGTTGACAGAACGTTATGTTGATGGTGGTTACGTATCGGCTAAAATTGTCAGAGTAGATGTCGGCTGTACAAATGGAATTGTTCAATACATTGACAGAATCCTTGGATTTCCTGATGAAAATATTATGTCTGTCATACACCACCATCCTTGGCTGAAAAAGTTTGTGGCTTCTACCCAATCTACCATTGTATCCAAATTTTGTGTTGCATGTTGGAATGTGTATTTATAGTTTGTATTTCATGAAATATATGAATGTGTGGGTCAAGATATTGTATTGTACCAACTTATTAATCAATCAATCGTCTCATTACCCAGCTATGAGGGTGTTCTGACATCCAATACTCTTCCCAATCCAGGCTTAATTTAAAAAAAGGTCTCAACACTTTCACCCACCTCACTAAGATGTTTTGTAGGTGACTTACTGACATGCACAACCTCTTGACTCCTTATAGTCAGCAATTTTTCTTTCCTCTTTTACAACAAAGAAGCAGACCTAGCCTACTGGTGGGTATTTGATCATAATAGACTTATTATGTAAGATTTACCAGTAAACCCTTTTAACATATTTCAATTTTTACTTCTATAGTTAATAATGTTTTCTTGAAGTAATGGTTGCTTGAGGAGAGTAAAACTCCTGGTGGTGATGATATATAACATCTACAATACTACTTGTCATTGATTTGTTCATTGGGATGAATTTTTGTGATTATTCCATTTTATCATTATTGATATTTTTGTTCATTCGTTATTTTATACTAATTGCACTACAATTGAAGGTGATCGGTGAAAGGGGGATAGCCCAAATGTATACATGAGGCAGAATATAGATATAAATAACATGTTGAGTGAATATAAGATAATCATAAATTAATTTCATTTACTGTCAATGTTGCCTGAGACATATTTCAGCTCTGGATGTCTGATAAAAATCTAAATCAATTGGACATCCATAATTGTCCAAATTTTGTTTGATTTAAGGCTCCACATAAATTATGATTGATGTTTCTGAAACCAAAACAAACAGCTCTGCATTCAAACCATCCTTCACTAAGAGCATAACTTAGGTTCATTTATTTCATCATTAATGATCATTCAGTCACAAGGTAGAAAGATGGAAAGGTCAATACATTTGAATTACAATATAAATAACTGTAATCTTTTTGCTGGAGCACATTTGGGTCAAAATAGCTAGAATTTTCCTGGAAAGGGCTTTCATTATTGAAGTTACAAAAAAATGATTGAGGCATTTAATTTACATGTTAGTTTTTCAATTTCTAAAATATATATTGTCTAATTTTTACAAGAAAAAGATGATTTTAAAAAATTAAAAAAAAAAAAAGATCAATTTCCGATTATGACCTGAGAAGAGTGAGATCGAGGGTTAATGGATCTTAAGTCCAGGTACACAATTCATAAAACAAGCTATCTTATTAACAGGCAGCAGTCAACCCTTGGGTTTACAATACTCTATAGTTATGTGGAATAATCTTTTAATACTGTTTTCATTCTGAGTCACTGACTGGAAAACGAAATGAGATGCTATCCAAAAGTCTGGGGAGATAAACCAATTGGAGAAACGGTTGACTTGACAATTAACAGCATGGAAAATGGAATCAATAAACAGAGTTCAGATTCTGTCTGAGGCAGTTGGTGCTTGTTTCATACTAATACCTTTCATTATTCTCTCAGTTATGAGTAAATAACTGAGTATGCTGACCTTTTTAGCTTTGGTCCCCCTTTCTAGCTATGGGTATACACTGATTTCAAATCAGGAGTGAAGCCCGTAAGGTAGAAACTGGAATTCTTCGAATTGAATTGTGGGAATTCAGAACAAAGAAATAACTTTGGATGAGACAACTTGCATCCTGCACCACCACTTTGTAGAGATTTCCTGCAATTCAATCTGACGGCTCAAGAAAAAGTTGGCTTGGAATAGAAAGGAAAAAGAAATGAAAACAGGTCTGGTTAGTCATTCAATAGAAACCATCATTGGTCCAACGTCTTTTGGTTTTGAAATTATCAAAGAACAGAAAATATGAGAAAGTATGTGGGTAAGTACAGGAGACTGGGGTGTAGAAGAGAGAAGAAGGAAGTGTGCACTGCCTCTATAATGGCTGACTGCAAAACGAGCTGACTGAATAATTTTCACATTTTTTTTCCTCAGAAAAGTGAAAAAAATGCATAAAGCACTTTTGAGAAAACCAGTATTTGAACTTTATTTTTCATTATTATTATCATTTTAATAATTTTATTTATTTATTTCAAAGAAGAAACTAAAAAAACTCATTACAGTGGAAGAAACCATTGTTTCAAATGGTGGTTACGAGATATTTTATCTGCAAACTTGTTACCTTCAACTCAATGAATCCATGGTTATGGGCAGAGAAACAAAGAAAATCACACTGTTAATATATCGGTAGATATTGTTATTGTTTTTGTTGGTTGAGTTCCCAACGAGTGAAGAATATTAGATATCAGGGATAAAGCATAAGTGAATAGACACAGACAGACAAATCAGAGCTCCATGGTGACTCGATCTTGTGCTACTCCTGGTCTATAAGTAGATATGTATTTTTATGATTTAACTATGAATGAATGATGCAATCATTTTTGATTGGTGCTATGTTATTATACATCATA
The DNA here is from genome assembly GCA_963457665.1 of Thysanoteuthis rhombus. Lineage (NCBI taxonomy): Eukaryota > Metazoa > Mollusca > Cephalopoda > Oegopsida > Thysanoteuthidae > Thysanoteuthis > Thysanoteuthis major. The sequence continues at coordinate 68,297,546 of OY735204.1, read as the reverse complement.
TTTTTCTTATTTTCACATCCTTGTTTCCTGATGAAGATTTGTTTGTTTTCTTTCAGATTACCTTACATGGCCTATTCAGTTACTGGACTAAAAGATTCTCTGGCAGGTGAAAGTGTATCAAACAAAAATTCTTATAACCTTTGTCCAAAGAAAACCTGCTTTTATACTGTATTTGTGCCAAATGAAACAGTTTTCGAGCAAATGAGATTACTTCCCCAGAGTGAAGGCCTGTTGCGTGAAACAGATATTCATAGATTTGTGAGTATTTTACAAATACATATTTTACAAAAAATCCTATTTCTGTCTGTCTCGCTCTTTGAGATGAGGAATTTCAGGCATACATGACTAGAAGTCTCGAATGCTAGATTTGAATTTCTACCGTCAAGGGAGGTAATAAAAATCATGAGGGACTAGAAGATTAACTCCCTTGGTAATTTTGATAATAATTCAAAATAATTTATCGGAACAAACAAAATTTAAGATAATTCATTGGAACGGATTTTAAATACTGGAATGAACACAGTTAATGAATAAATGTCTCTTTTATAGATGAGCATTCCGTCAAGTTCATTTAAATAACCAACTCTCTCTTGCCACAAGAACTCTGAAATGTAGGAGTCAAGTTTTTTCTTGTTATATCTTAATGACGCAACTTTCGATATTCTGTGTGTGGATAGTGGGGTCAATGAAGTGTCTTTCATGCATGATTACGTCATGCATGTACATACATTCCGGGTGATTTAGCCGATATTGGCATAAAAGGCAAAACCATCAGAGATAATGTGGGTTCCCGGAAGAATCAATTGTTTAATTTCAAGGAGAATTTTCGAAATCACCTCCCTTAGATAAGATACATGAAAATTACCTCCCTTGAATTTAAATAAGATGCCAATTGTCAAGTACACCGAATTGTCATTATTGTTCCTTGGGCCTTCTTCAAGTGCCTGTCATATACGGTAAAGTTCTCAGAATTTTTAACTGAGCCCTAAAGAATCATCGAGATGGCATAATATGATTAGAGGTTCCCTGGGAAAAGATTATTGCTTCAAATGGGTGATATTTTAATAGAATATCTACTGCTTTTTTTATGTTTTGTTTTTCATTATCCTTCATCTCACTATTCCAAAACCAACCTTTCATTTGTGACAACCTGATATTTGGGCTTGGAGACTGATTATGCTGCTTGTTGGTGGAGAGAATCAAAGTTTCCACTTAATACGTGAATACACAAGAATGAAGCTGGCGGTAGAGTTAGTGTATTAGTTTGAAAGTTGGAACGTGCATCCTTTGAGAAAGACTGTCATCGTCACCTCTCTATTAAAGGGCCGTTATGGCCGCCTGTCTCTCTCTCTCTCTCAAAGGATGGTTCTGAAAGGCTGTTGCTCTCTTCTATCATGTAAAAGACCGTTAACCTCATCCTTTTTCTTCTTTTCCAGCCAAGTTTTGAATCAATTTCCTCTCATTTTCCTTTCACTTCAGCTTCTAGAACGACTGATATTCAGAAATATCAAGATTTATGAACCAGAAATCGCTGAGGGAGGTATGATCATTGAAGCTGCCAATGGAAATAGAGTTTTCCTTGAAAAGAATGGCAACAGTGAGTGTTAATCAAAGTTTTTGCTGAGCAATTTTTAAGAGACATTTTTGGTTTATAGAATCATTTTGAGTTATTTTAAGGAAATGGTCCAATGACCTCTAATTAATGGAGCCAAACTGCTAAATAGATACGTGTTGACTTCTCTGTTCTTTCTATATTTTATTTGCTTGCCTTGAAAAACAGTATTCAAAATTCATTAGCCAGAGTGAATAATTTTCTAGTACAGTCAGTATGTAAAAATAAAAAGAAAAAAAAAATTTCCATTAAAGAATAAATATCGTCTGAATAAATTCTATTTATAACATCTTTTTTTTTTTTTTTTTCATTGGAAAACATCTAAGATAGAGTTAAAAAAATATCTAGAAAAATTTAGACATTAATAATAAACCCATCCGAATAAAATCCCCAAAAGGTTGGAAATGCTTTTCCCCAAAAATAAAAAAAAAGATCATTTTTAGAAGGGATCTAGTGGAGTACTGATGCCAATTTTCAAGTCTGTAGATAAAACACTATGACCAGGAGCACTGGAACAGACAAACAAGCAAGCATCCAAACAGACACTCAAACAAAAGAAGATAGACCCTTTTGCCATCTTTGAGGGCTACAGATCTTCAATTCCTTTTTAGGAAGGCCTATCAATAAGTCTGTTGCTTAATTATGAAAAAAAGCATTTACTTTACACAACAAATATTCATTTTTCAACATAATCTCCTTCCTTGTCAATGCACTCTACGTGACGTTTCTCAATCACTAGGATTGTACAATATACATTGAAAATTTCAGATCAAAATTTGACTAATAACTGCTTTAGGAATTGTTGATCCACACGTATGTAAAAAAAATAAATGATCTCACTTTTGATGAGATCATATTGGATGCTTATAAGTATGAAATAGTCTAGTTTGTCATGATATTGAAAACTGTCAACATATGTTTCCTTATTTTTTATGAATCCTGCATTAAGGCTACACAAATGGAGCTAAAGGGCTGAAAATTTTAACATTTTCGTGCTTATATCAAGAAATTTTTTTTCTTATTTTAATTTTTTCATTCTTTTTTTTAAATTTCCCCCAAGTAAGCTTTCAGCAGTATTCATGCATTTTTAAAATTTTTCATTTTCCTTTTTTAAATTTTGACATTTTAGTGATCCGACAAAAGATAAGAGAAGTAACATTCATTGATCACCCCTTTTTCCAATTTCTTAATTGATCACCTGTGACTCGGCATGCTGCTTATAGATGTTGGTGGCATGATGGTTTCTATTGAGTGACTAACCAGACCTGTGCTGATTTGAATAAAATCATTTTAATCTAAGTTTTACTGAAGAAAGATTTTGATCTTTTTCAGAAATGTTCCTACGCTATCGTGGTAAAGTCGCCAGAGTTCTTCATTCAGATCTTGGGGCAACAAATGGTGTTGTGCATATTGTTGATCAAATGCTGTGGACGGCCGACGATAGTTATTTCAAATCTTGTTCTTCTTGTATAAGATCTATTAATTTGACTTTCATCCTTGGTCTTGTAATTTCTCTTTTTGCTTTACTGCATCAGTAACAAGATGATAGGAGGCTGAGTCTCTCCAAATAATGAACTGTATCTAATATTATTAATAATTTTTTTTATTAGTATCTTTTTTTTTTTTTTTTTCAATAATTTAATTTAATTTGTTTTTTATCACAACTTCCAGGTCATCATTCTGTGATTGTTGGTGAGCAGTGTGGATTGAAAAGGGATCTGAGTTCGAGCCTCACCAGAGGCTTCGATCCGTGTTGCTCATTAATAATCATAGAATGAAGATCTGGGAGTTGTGAAAAAAAGCAACTGAAATTAAGATGGCAGAAATACTAATAAAGAATTATTAATAATATAACAATGCTTATCTAAAAAACTCAAATACTATTACATTTAATACTATAGTGTATGTAATAAAGATGGTGTCTTATCAGCGTTCTGGAAAAGTAAGGGATATAGCTATATGGATTTTAATGACTACTTCCAGTTGGCTTCTGTAGCCTAATTGGTAAGGCAACTGTCATGGTAAGGCAGGAAAGGTAGGGATGTAAGTTTGAGTCTTGCTTATTCTTTATTTCTGTGATACGTTGCTTACCAACGATCATAAAAAGTTGATCTGGGAGTTGCGATAAGAAGCAACTGAAATTAAGATGAAAAAAAATACTTGTCAAATATAAATATCAATTGACAATGCTTCATTTTGATATTCTCTGACACTCTTTGACTTATATTTTATGAAGACTTCTATGAAATAATTGTAAATACAAAAAATATTACTGAGCGAATGAAGCTTCCAGAAAAAACATTTCATGTCTTATTGTAAATTTTGCCTCTCTTCATTAAGAGAAACACATTTAGATACAAGGAGGTAATGCGAAATAACTGAAATTACTAGACTCATCTCTGGTTAGAACTTTGGAAAGAAACTGCGGGTCATTTTGACCTTTCTTCAAATTGTAGCATACATTCAAACAATTGTTTTTTTTCTGATCCTGTCAGCAAAGGAGGCATGAATTTTGTGGAAACACATTTCAGTTTCAAATCTTCTGTTAACATCACTGGCATGTAGGACAAACCAGTCATCTTGGATATCTCATCGGCCAGATTGTGGTCAGTCTTCAAGTGATACCTCACAGTGTTTGAAACGTGACTACCAGACATACACGCACACTCTCTATTCTTTCTTAGCAGCCGTTGTGAAAATTGCATCTCTGTCCACTTTGTGCAGCTCATTCAGATTCCTATTGGTGGGGTATTATACCCTTGTATGGGAAATGCTTAAAGATGTTCCAGTTTTATACCAAATTACATTCAAAACTTATGGCTTGAAAAGCAAACTAGACCAGATTGAGAATTCTGATCTTTAATGTTCATAAATCTGTGCAAAGTTTATTATCAAAAGTTGAAGCATTTGAAAAAAACAGTGATGCCTAGAAGCAGGTTTGAACCCATGCAACAGTAGCAAAGGGAATCCATGAGAAGTGGAGCAAAGATATCACTTATTACCTGTAAAATTGCTCTAATCAATGAATAATCCCAGTCGTACCTCCTAGCTCTAATCCCAACCCTAAATTATTTGATTAATCCCCACAAACCAATGTATGGAGTTATGTCAAAATTAAATTCTTTTTGTTTCTTGTAATAAGAAGCAACTAGAAATGAAGTAATTAAATCATTTATAACCAATAAAAATAGCTCTACTCAATGAATAACCCTAACCCTAACCCCAAACCATTCAATCGATCACCACAAGTTTCTATTAAAACCTTTTAAAAATTACATTCCTTTTGCCTCTTGCATTTTACAAGGACCAAGAAAAGTATTTAGTTTTGTGCCTGAAATATTCAATATGATGCATCTACAGGCAAATCTTGATTGTCTGAACAATTAGAATCAGAATTCAAGGGCCTGAAAATTGTGTCAAGTATGGCTTCCATTTGTATAATTAGATCAGTGATCATCAATTATCCACACATCTCATTTGGATAATCAAAGTCTGACTATAAATTTTCATTTTTTTTTTTTAGTGAAAACTTTGATTCTGTGTTTCTCAAAGGAAAATAATTATCACAAATTCTCACGGAACTATATTCGAACCTTATTTTGAAAATATGATTTAAAAAAAAAAATATGATGGTGCTAATTTTGGCTATACTTGTGTCAATTTCTAAGAAAATGGATGATCATTAAAACAAAGAGGATTTGACAAAATGAAACTAATGATGAATTTGATAAAATGTATTGTATATTTCATTGCATAAACCTTTGCTTGAAACATGAATAGACAGGTTGGTTTGAAAGAATGAAGATTCCCATGGAATCCTCTAATTCAACATCCAAACCACTTTACACATGAAAGGAAACTTCCTTTCCTTACAATCCCAAATGTCCTCAATGACTCTGCCGTTTTAGATTTTTATCTGGTAATCTTTTCACCATTATACTTTCCATTATATGTTCCTCCCCTGACTGAAATTCCTCCACAGTGGAGCCAAATACCTCTCATTTGAGAATCACTACTGTAAACAACACATTCCATTAACGCAAAAGCTTCCTAGCTCATGTAGGAGCATCTATATTATCTGTGCAACTGAAAGTTCATGGTTTAAATGGATTTATAATACCTTCTATGATTGTCTTTGTTCTTAGCTTAACCGTTAGAACCCTGACCCCTCGCATATATCACTCCCTCACACTGTCACCTTGGAGCTCATATATCCACACCCAAGGCTCCACCACGACTAGGCATGTAGAATTATGAGCTGGAAAATGTAATTTCATCGTACAATACATATACAAACATGATGCTTATTAGTATCTAATTAATGTCCCCTGGTCTATTAGGGTCAGTGGTTGATTCACACACAACAGGAAAAAACACTAATTCACCTACCTCCCACAGCCAAAGGCTGATACATGCCTTCCACATAAATCACACGGCTTAGAGTGTACTCAATTAGCTGCTGAGTACACAATGAAATTTGTCCTTCTGAAGAGTTTTCCACACTCTTTGCTCTGTCTGGGAATTGAACTTGCAGGGGTTGAGGCAGACATGCTAACTATTACACTATTGAGCTGACAATATACAATAATGTATTCATAACTTGAAAAAACTGATAATTTATTTCTTTTATTGCCAAAGGTATATTGTTGATCATGTTTTCAAGAACATTCTGGAAGTTTTGTACATATTTGAGATTACGATATATTGAAATAAGATGTCATTGATAAATATGCCATCCATTTAAAAGTAAAATGAGATCGGAGATTCTACACTATGGAATTCAGGAGAGAATTTAGACAGTCATTAGGGCCTTTAATGAAGAACACATCTTTTGTTTATTGCATAATTGTATTTAAAGGAGTTTATCTCGCTCTGTAAAAGTATCTGTAATGTCAAAATGTATTCAAATTTTCTTGTATCATAAATGGGAACACTTACGGCCCTTGTTTGAGGGAGGATTGACCCCTACTCAAAACTCCTGCAGCACAACGACTTGTGCTTTGTGGCACACTGAATATGCCATGGTGTATCAGTTGAAGATAGCTGCAATAGAAGGGACCCCCCCACCAAGATAACAGTCTGAAGGATAAAAGAATGTTTCTATTTCAAGGGATAATACAACCTATATTTTTTCTGTTTGTGTTTGTTTGTGTGTGTGTGTGTGTGTGTGTGCATGTTTTTTGTTTTTTTTCCTATTAAAAATTTCTTTTTCTTTTATACACCTCTTGAATATTTTCTCCATTTTAGTCCAGTATTTGTACATTTCTGATCTCCATACATTGTAATTTGGATAATAAAAACATTTCGTATGATAGATTATTCCTTTCTCTCATCTATTCCAACAGTTTTTCAATCAGTCAGCTTCAATATACCTACCCCTATGATGCATTAAAACAAATATTTCAATTCAGACTTTACAAATACTACCAGCAAGCCTAAGAAGATGAGTTTGGGAATCACTCCTTGCTACTGGAACCATGCAACCTTAAACAACCTGTCGCATGATACTTGGGATGGTAATAGGTACTACCAAGTAGTACACACTGCCCAGGCCCTTCCAAGAGGTCAGAGTGGCAGGGCACGGCCTAACAGTCCTCATGGTTCAAACATTCACAAATATACCAGCAGTTCCTGCTCAGTTCTAAAAGGCTCAGCCACATAATTTGCTTTGGGCAGGAGTGATGTACCCCAAGGACGACTTCTCAAAAAGAACATCAAGTACGTTACCAAGAAAACAACTCTGTACATTGGAACCTACATCATGACACTCTCCACGGTCATGCACCTTACCGATCGTGAAAATAAAATTAAAAAGAAAATCAAATGTATCGTAATCGGTATTAGCAAAATGAGAAAACCCGGGGTAGAGCTGATGGAACTAATCAGCAAACAACTTCTGTACAACTACGGAGAAGAAAAAGGAAAATGGCTTTCTTATTCATAAAAAACACAGTCAATGTTGAAGATTCAAAGCCATGTCATGTAACCAGTGTCACCGTACAGCTCTCAAAGAAATATGAACTGAACATCATTCAAGTTTACGCTCCCTTTTTACAGTCGACCGAGTAAGAAGTACACTACTACTACTACTACTATTCTATACTCCAAGAAATCAAACATTTTTCAATTCCATTCAACTTATATCTCAAAAACAAAGTAATGTCCCAGATAATTGGAACACTGCAATCATAATGCTGTTATATAAGGAGATCCGAAAGACCTCAACAGCAGCAGGCCAATAAGTCTACTTGACTGCATCACCAACGTGATAATCAACCGAATCACCAAAACGCTAAATGAAAACCAACCAAAGGGAAGCAATGTCTTCAGAAAAAAAACTACTGAACCATCGACAATCTCCATTCGACAAACCAACTGGAAGAGAAAGCAGTAAAAAATAAAATGTCCATTGCTGTAGCATGTGTGGACTTTGAAGAGGCGTTCGGATTCCCTGACGCTATCGTACAACAAGGCGTAGACCCCGTTTATGTCAGAGTATTGCAACATTTCTACCGACACTGCAGTTCCTAGATAAAGACAGCATTTTCAACTGGAATTAAAGGGCGAGACAAAGTGATACCAGTTAACTCGAATTCGTCACAGCCTGATGATCTTTCGAAAGCTAGATTGGGAAAACAAAGGAATCAAAATAGATGGTGAATATTTAAGTAACCCCAGATTAGCTGATAACATCGTCCTTTTTGCTCAAAACTTTCATAATCGCCAAATAATGTTAGAAGAACTAAATGAAGAAAGCAAGAATTGCATTAAAACGAATGTCATGTACAACGAACATGTTGAGGACAAAGACAGAACTATCAAAATCGAAAAGAGCTGAATAAAGTGAACATCTACGTCTACCTAGGACAAAGAATATTCATGAAGTCTTCAAAAGAAAAAAAAATGAAACGAAGAATCACGCTAGGTTTGCAAGCTTTCGGTAGAGCAAGCTCAACTTTAAAGAACAAGAAAAAAAACAAACAAAACAAAACACTAGTCCTAAAAAGAAGGGTCTATAACCAATCCCGATAGTCACCCATGGAGCTGAAACATAACCAAAAGATTGACCCTCAAATTGAGAATCATGCAGCATGCACAGGAGAGAATCATACTCAACATCACCCGTAGAGATCATAAGACAGCACAACATATTAGACAGAAGGCATGAGTCCGAAGTATCATAGAATCCATTATAAAACGCAAATATTTAATGGTCATGCTGCAAGAATGATGGACAATTGCTCGACAGCGCGATTCACAACGTAAATCCAAAAGATGATATGTAACATAGTGGTCAACAGAAAGTAAGATAGCGTGAAGCTAAAAGGCTAATGATGATATATTTTGAAAATAAGAACAAGAAATGTATTTAGTTTACAACAAAGAAAAAATCTTCATTGTAAGAACTTTTTAGTATGTTGTGCAATTTTTCCAATGAGCAATTTCCGTGAAAAAAAAAAACAAAAACACAGATATATCTAAATTTTTACGAGATGATTTTTTTTAAAAGAAAAAGTGACTTAAAAACTCAATTCAGCAGAATTCAAATGGCGGATTGAAGATATTATCAAAAAAATTGTTACCTTTAAGAGGAAGTGTCCATTGTTACAGACAAAGACACAAAAATCACCCAAGATAAATAAATCATCTCAAACTGTGGAGGGCCATTACTCTGACCCACTAATGAAGTATATTGGGATTTGATAGTGATTGAGAATAACCCATCTTAGAAATGAGTGGCCAACGAGACATTTTTTAAAAGTTGAGAAAATCGGATTTAAAGTTTGACAAACTTTCGTTCACGATATTTTCCTTATTTCTACAGATTCAATCATCAGTCTTTCAACGTCCATCGTTGGACATAGACCTTCCCCAGGATTCGCCACACTTCTCTATCATGGGCGTCGCAGAGCCAGTACTTTCTGAATTTGTCTAGCTCGTCTCTCCATCTAATATTCTGCCGACCTCGGTTGCGCATGTGATCTCGGGGGACCCATGTTGTGAGTCACGATGTCCATCGGTTGTCCAGCATCCTTGCAACATGGCCAGCCAATTGCCATTTGAGATTTTTAATGGATTCTATGATGTCCCTGACTTCTGTCTTCTCCCGGATGTATTATGCTGTCTTGTAGTCTTTTCATGTGAGGTTTAGCATAATTCTTTCATGTGCACGTTGCATGGTTCTCAATTTGCGGATCTGTCTCTTGGTTAGGTTCCATGTTTCAGCTCCATAAGTGACTATTGAGAGGATGCATTGGTTATACACCCTTCTTTTTAGGATTAATGGGATCTTCTTATTTTTGAAGGTTGAGCTTGCTCTGCCAAAGGCTTTCCATCCTAGTGTGATTCTTCGCTTGATTTCTTCAAACTCCCCATGGTTTGCACAGCTTCAATGCCTACTTTGTTTTCTATTGCAGCTTGAGCACACTGCATAATGGTTCTGGATCACACTACATTTCTATAATTTCAAATGTTTACAAAGTTGCAACTCATAAAATGAGATTTTTGTTTGTTTGTTTTTTAGGGACATCATTGAGATCATAAGCTAAGTATGAAAACTTCAAAGCAAAACTAAAATGAGTATCAAAACCGTAAAAATAACGAAAATATCGCAAAAGAAACTTAGAAAAATAATAATCTGCGATTTTCACCAGAGAAAATCTGTGGCTACGTTCAAATAACATGACATGTTCATTGTTATATGCATCAGAATCATAATGTAGTGTTCAAGCTTCAAAAAAAAAAAAAAAATCCCGATCAATATAGCTGTAAAAATAACGAAAATATCGCGAGGGAAAGTTTGTCAAACTATAGAGTTTTTTAAAAATGGCTTTTCACTCACTCAAATTTATTGTCAGCTTATGAAATACCTTCAGGAGTTTTCTCGAGTGGTGGTAATGATATCAAAAACTTGTAACTTCAATAGATAACATTAGTAGAATATGCTGGTCCTTGATAGTGTTTGAGAATAACCTATTTTTAGATTGAGTCGACTTAGCCATATCTCGAGACTCTGTCTTGATTTGCATGTTTGGTGACGTTTATTTTTCCATTAGATGATACTCTTCCCCCAAATATATGACTGCAAGGGTGAAATAATATTAGAAAGAGACTATTTACAGCTAGTTATAAGGCAGATATTTGTATAAGTCTGACACAGGTGATTGCAGGGACAGGAAGATGTACAACTCTCTTAGTCACAAGTCAGGCTCCGACTTATCAAGTAATCGCTCTTATCAATGTCTAAAATTCATCTGAGTAACAGTTGATTTGCTCCGCAGACTAATTCGCATTAAAAACATTTACAATCTGTAAATTTTATTAAATCTAAAGAAAAAAAAACATCAAAGCAAATTAGAACTCTTCAAAAAGTGCTTATCTGAAACTGTATGAATTCATAGATAAAGCTTGTTCACTTCTGAAAGATATCTGGGCTCCGACGGCTACCACCAGTAGATGGCAGGCGGGTGAAGCTCTAGCTTTGTAGTGCTATCTTTTTGTTAAACTCCTACTATTGATACAACGATATCAAAAATAAAAAACAACATTTTGAAAATCATTGGATGAAGTATCGTAGCTTTATCAATAATATTGACTAGTTTCTACCTTCGTCATAATTTTCAGTTGCTTTTTACCACAACTTTCAATCAGATCGTGACCATACGTAATCGGAAATAATGAGTTGTCCCACAGTGAGAATTGAACTCACACCCTACTAGCCAGAGGGAGTCTAGTATACGCCTGGCTGCTTTAGCCATTCGCCCACAGGAACTTTACAAATAATCAGGATCTGATTTTACCTTTAATCCAAACCCTGACCCTAATTCTCTGTAGCCGATATTCGATGCTTATTGATGTTGATGTTTACATCTGAAACCTTATCTGAAACATCATCGTCTTTCTCTTAATGAAATTAAAAACTAGTCAAAATTAATGATAATACTACTATTGAATTTTGATTATATTTTTGGTATGTAACCATGGATGACGATGACCGGACCAAAAGCCGGTGACGTCGTGCATGAATAACAGTGACGTACTCATTAAAGATGACGAATTCATTCTCACTTCTAAAGCTCAACTCAGGTTGATTTGTTCTGCTGAACTTAGCAAATACCATTGACAGGAACTACTAATAGAGGAGTTGAAATGGGATTTGTAGTTTTGGAATGATATTGCATGGAGAAATGAATTCTGTTTTATTTACCTTTTAGATTTTAGTGAAGCGGTCAAGCTTGTTTCTTCTGATTTGGCAAGGGAGCTTACTCGGTAGACCTTTTATCTCCAGCGTCTATTGTCAACTGACGATGATTGATTCCACGGAAGATGAGACCCTTATTTTTTTTTTTTTTTTAAAGAAGTTCTTGTATCTGTTTCTGAGGAGCCTCACCTTTCCACCGATCATAAACTGGTTCCCCGAATTGGTGGCAGCTTGTCTGGCAAATCTATTTCAGCATTACCTCAATGCTTAAGGTCCTGGCTAATTTAATGATCGTGGTGTTAGTGATGGAATCACTCCGCTGCACAATTAGATTGGTTCGGTGACAGCCCAGATGGAAGCGCTCGAGAAGGCGGAGGTGAAGCTATATATATATATATATATATATATATATATATATATATATATATATATATAGTATTGACATATGGTACTTTGTATCACGGTTGTTAAAAATCCTTTCGTACAATTTAGAGAAAGTGGATCCGATTGTAATGTTTCAAGAAGCTTAATGAGAAATCTTTTAAATGGTACAAAATTTTAAAATTTCTGTAGGTAGCGGATGTAAAGAAGGATAGGAAAAGGTTTCTAATTTGGTTGACCTCCCTATATTTACTGTCCATCGCAAAGACACGATAATATTTTCGCATTTTTGTGCATCCGTAGCTTAGAGCATATCCATGTTACAAAGCAACATACTCCCTTGATATTAGTAATACAAATTTGATTAATGACCGGAGACAAAAATTTAAAAAATAGCTAATTTCTCTTGTTTACGAACAAGAGAACGCGTGTCTGGATTCAATGAGTTTAAGTATTGTCCAAACGCTTGGGTTTCAGCACTTTCGACCATAAACCCCTTGGTAATCCCTTTTTTTTCAGTGTCGGCTCTGGGATTTCAAAACCTAACCAAGAGACAGGCCTGCAAACTGAGAAGTATGCAACGTGCACATGAGAAAATCATGCTCAACCTTACATGGAGAGATCACAAGACAGCACAGTATATAAGGAAGAAAACAAGTGTTCGTGACATGATAGAAACTATTAAAAAACTCAAATAGCAATGGGCAGGCCATGTTGCAAGAATGAAAGACAACCGATGGACATCACGTCTTACAACATGGATCCCAAGAGATCACATAAGAAACTGAGGCCGACAGAACACAAGATGGAGGGATGAACTTGACAGATTCAGGAAATACTGGCTCCGCGATGCCCATGATAGGGAATTGTGGCGAATCCTGGGAAAGGTCTATGTCCAACGACGGACGTTAAAAGACTGATGATGATGATGATGATGATGAAGAAAAATTTCACTTGTATTTCGTCTCCTGATTCACGCCATCATAATGAACGAACGCTCTAATGTTAGGATTGAAAGTATCTTATAATAAAAATGAACGAATAACATTTATAGTTTTCCTCATTGAACTTGATAATAGCCAGAAGTTCGACCAAAAGCGTTTGATTCCAAACGTTTTGCCAATACTCACACTAATCGAATTCAGGCTTGCATTCTCTTCTACGTGAACAAGGAAATTTCATCAAAAAAATGAAAACAAATTTCTTTGTTCAATGTGCTTTATCACATGTGTATCAATGAAAGACGGCTGCCTAAATACGGTCCCTGTAATATACGAGATACAACGAGAAGCAACGGGAAGGCAATTAAAAAAAACTTTTATGATTAAGTTTGTGATAATTAACTTAATAATTTAGAGTGAGGGCTATTCATCGATAATAGCAATTTCCACTGGTAATGAATTATATCTTCGTTTCACCTCTAGATGCTTCTCGTTGCTTTTAATACGACCCTACCTTAATAACAAGGTTGCTATTTGGTACTTTTCAAGATCAAATCAGGCGATTGTGGAACTGAGCAGAGCTACTTGGTTCCGAAAATGAAAAAAATGGTACTACAAATTCCTTACACATGAATAATACGATACGACACAAATGAAAAATATATTTCAATCTATTTTTCTTGCAAGCTTATTCTGATGATAATTGATTATTTTGGTACTAAATCTACTTAATTTGGTCCCAAGATCACACAAATTTGGTCTCCTGCAGCAAGTGATATCTGGCAAAACTGTGGAATATACATTATTGTATGTGAAAACGTGTGCGTATAGCTATTGATCAATCAGACCTTTTCTGTTTCATGACGAATATTAGAATACTGGATTTTTCTTAAACCTGGTGTCATGTGCTGGGTATATAAAGAATGCAAAACTATGAGAGGTGTATACTCATGAAATTTCAAATTTACCTATGACCGTAAATATGCCTCGCCAGTGTAAACAGTAACAAAAAAATAAAAGTGAACTCACAGGTAAGGATGATATTCTCTTTTTATTCCCACACAAAAAAGTTCGTAACATTCATAGGAAAACAATTTGTCAGATCCGGAATGCTTCAGTTGAAGGTACTGAAGTTAGTAACCTCCGTAGCCACCATGGCCGTAGCCGCCGCCATGTCCGAAACCTCCATGTCCGAAACCACCATGGCCGAAACCTCCATGGCCATAGCCGCCTCCATGTCCAAAACCTCCATGGCCATAGCCGCCGCCGTGTCCAAAACCTCCATGGCCAAAGCCTCCATGACCGTAGCCTCCATAGCCACCGTAACCTCCATGACCCATTCCTCCATGGCCATAACCTCCATAGCCATAGCCAAGACTTCTGCGTTCGCGCAATTGGCTCTCTTCAGCCATAGCAGCAGCAATCAGAAGAGCGACAAAAAGTAGGAATTTCATGATGGTAGATTTCTTTCCTGAAATGGAAGAGAAAAAAGATTGTTCCGTGAAACAGAATAATTTAAAGGAAGAAGAAGAAAAAAAAAAGAATTAGGTTCCGTGGTTACTTTCAAATGTAAAAATGATGCAAAACTAGCAGGACGCGTGGAAAATCCCTCGGATGTTAACCACTAAGATATTATGATTACTCTCGCGTATAGATTTTCGCAATCAAGGTGCATAATTTTGTTGAAATAATTCATTACCTGTGGAAAGTATGTTCGTGGATATATTGACTATAAAAGCAAATGAAACTAGTAAATCTGATATTATTATTATTACTATTGATTACTTTTGCTAAACCCTGATTCTTAGCCCTCAGACTTGTGAGGTTGTGAGGCAGGAGTCCATAAGCACCCCCTTCCATTCTCACCCTTATTCATTACATTGCAAGAGTAGGTAGGGAAGGGAAAGAGGAAAGATGAAATATATCGGGAATATTCAAATTTTATTGCTGTAAGATACTATGCTTTAGTTCCAGCAGTTGACTCGTTATCTTCTTTATTCACTCTCTGAGCAGTGAAACATCGAAAGAGAAAAGGGGCAATAAAACTGAAGAACATGTTGAAACAAATAAATCAACAAGTTTTATTGGCGTGAGAAGGCACCAGAGAAGGAAAGTATAACAATCAGAAAGCGTAACAGTCTTACATACGAACAAGCACAATAATGTGAATGATTATAGTTGTATCGCAAATATTACGTTATGATGTTCAAGAGAAGCCCTAGGAGTTTAAAGGATTTAAATATTTATATCACTTTTTTTCTATTTTCCCCAAATATAGTAGATATGATTTTTACAGTTGAAAGAAGCAAAACTCTCACGATATAAGATGGAAACAAATGTAGTAGACAGATCTTCCAAATTATACAGCTTAGTTCAATACTGCTCTAGGACAGGTTGCTAAAAGTAAAAAAAAAATATTGTATTTCTTCCAAGTGGAGCAGGCGTACCTGTTTAGAAAATCAGCATTCGAAATCTTGGCGTTCAACTTGATTCGAACGCCGACTTTTGGAATCGGTAGGAAATAAGCTCGGTCACTTTGCCAAAGAAAATTACTTTTTTTCAAAAAACCCCACTAACTACAGTTCTATGGCTAACCCGATAAAATTTCCATTTCATAGTGATTGATGGCAACTTAGTTCTATTTGTGAGTTGGGGCTTTTATCTTGCAATGGATTATTTGCAATTGATAACTTTTCATGAATTATCTTGCAATGGACAAGGGCTTCTATCTAACAATGCATAAACATTACTCTTTCCACCCTCTACAGTTCACGGGTTGAGACTATTAGAACAAAATACGCCACTGCATATGAGGACGCTTACAAAGAAAATAGTTCAACGAAGGCCGAGTTAGAGGCAGAATTAACTCAGGCATACCTGACATGATACTGCAATGAAAATGATTTATAACTAAATCAATTTTTACACGACGATCGAATTTCAACGCATGTGAGGTGAATATCCGATCGCAGAACCTTGCATACACAGAGCATTTAATTTTTTGTTTTGGGCCAGCGTATTTTTTTATCTAATCTTTATTTGTAATGTTTGGGCCTTGCTGATCAATGCCGTTTCCAAAGAGCAAGTCCCAAATATTACAAATAGAGATTAGATAAAGTGATACGTTCGCCGGAAATAAACACACACACACACATATATATATATATATATATATATATATATATATATATATATATATATATACTTATTACCGTACTACTAAAGATATCATTAAAACAGTTCATGTAGCATTTATTTATATCCTTTTCTATCTTAAACAAGGAGTAGCACCAGTTGTTTTAGATTAATAGCATGGTGTTTTTTTTAACACCAAAGTAGCAAATTAATCTATAATATGATGGATCAATAACTCCACCGTCCGAAATGTTGTTATTAACTGAATTTTGGTCTAAATTCTCATTGATCTGTTGAGACATAAATGTCTCATCAATAGACTGCAGTCTTATTGATGTTCCTACGTAATGGCTGGGGGGAAATACTTTGCAGTGCACTGCATCCCTCGATGTTCTGAGTCAGTTCCTATTTTGTTTATTGGCTAATGAAGAATAGAACCTGCATTCCTACGAAACGAAAGCAAATGCTGGAGAGTTTTGAATAAATGTCGATGAAATTTCATGGAAGGGTAGGCCATGGGTTAAGGGAGAAGTGATTAAATTTTGGGGGCGGGTGCAAGAATTAGTTTTCGATTTACATTTCATGTTTTGTAATGAACGTGATGAAACTATATATACAACAGCCCTTCAGAAAGACAATCGGAAGTTATCGCTTCAGAGTCCAAAATTATAATCGACCAGATTCGTTACGATACAAATCATCTTTGGGTTTGGACGATTTCCAATGCTTATGCGTATTTAGTGTCTGGTCTGTTTTTATGAACGTCTTTTTCAATTAATTGCAACTGACGCAGGTATTTTCTGTGTTATTGGTCACTACATTTTTTACTTTGTGTTTCACGTGCCAAATATTACTTAAAAAAGAATAGAAATGACACTATATTTCGAGGTAATCTTTTTCATCATCGTCAGGTTTTTTTCTAGTCTTTTAGTTTCAAAGTCAACTCAGAAATAAACCTAAGAAACTTGCACAAGGGAAACATGAAATCATAACAAAAAGATGTTATCAAAGATTCATGAAATGAGGCTATTTTTTTGCCTTCTTATAAGGGCAAATCAGACACCAGGTCTGAGTTTAATGTGAACCCCAATATCCAAATATGTAGGTAGGGACAAAAGTTGTCTACTTGTCCCGGCACTTTCTCTTTGGCAATCCCCAAGCATCAAGGATTGGCACTGACGCTGCCCTTTTAAATGCAATGGGTTGATGTAGCGTTGGGGTTGGCTCCCTGGAACTAGACAATATAATTCTAATTCTCTGGCCACGGATATTTGTGCTTCAGGTATAACTGCCAGGGTTGGAAAGAGGATTGTGGGAATGAAAGCAGAAAAAGAAGATGCTGTACTCACCGTAGAGATTCAACCGAAGTTATTGAGAAGAAGCAAAGACTTGAGAAGTCAACTTTAACAGATGAATGCTGGAGTTGTTCTGTGTACCATTGTCGTGTTTTGAACGGTATTTATAAGGAAGATGGACGCGCTGTGTCAGCAGCATTTTAAGCCGTTGCCAAAAAAAAAAAAAAGAAAAGATGACCCTTCGTCTTGTTTGCATTGTTACAAACAGGAGCAAATTATAATCATAAACACGCAGACAACTTCTTAGAAATACGAACAAGTATACATTTTCTGTTTACCTCTTATTTGTAAATAAACTCATCTTACTTCATTATGCATTTGATTATGTGCATGTGAATGCAAACATAAATACATATATATATATATATATATATATATATATATAGAGAGAGAGAGAGCGAGGTGTGTGTACGTGAGAGAGAGAGAGCGACAAAGTGATACTCAGCTTTTTAAGTGCGTTTTTAAGCTCACCTTGCAGAGGTTGATCCGGTAGAATTGATTTTACTCCTTGAACGCGTGTCCACCCACTCAGCCTCGAGTCGTTACCCCTTGCAAGACAGGTGCGACTCTGAAGTAGCCAGTGACATCGTGAAAACGAAGTAAAACACAGCGACGACAACATACTTGGTGTAATGTTACCGGGTATCTGCTAATATCCAAACGCTTTCAACTGACACTTAACCCATCCACTTAAGCCGAGGATTAAAAGGAACTAAAGGACCTTAATATAGGAGAGAAAAAAAGGAATGCTGAGTCAGAATCTTGAGCTAACTCGCCTAACCACTGCATGAAAATGTCATCGAACGAAATTTAGCTTCATTTGCAAGTCTGACAAGATCATAAGATTATTTCGGCCAGAATCAGGAAAATAGATACTAGAACCGATCGAATCGTATACGTCAAAATTCAAGAATCGTGTCGTTACGAGACGAAGTATAGTCTTTATTCCATGGATTCCGTCAGGTATTGTCATCGCTGTTATTTTGATCAGAGCAATTCCTTGCATTGTCCAAAATTCCGAAATGAAGTATTGTTTTTAATCCGTTGATTGTGCGAACTATTGTCTTCATCTTTGTTATTTAGATCAAAATAATCCCGAGCATTGTGTAAAGTTCTTAAATGAAGTGCTTTCCATATCCGATGAATTTGACGGAGTAGTATCTTCATCTTTGTTATTTCAATCACAGTCACTCCCAGCCTTGTCTGAAGTTCTGAAATGAATTATTGTACTTGATCCATGGATTATTTGCGCTAGTATCTCTATCTCAAACGCAGCCGTTCTTAGCAATGTTTGAAGCCCTGAAAGTTATGTGTTTTAATCATTTCATAGATTATGCAGATTACTATTTTCATCTGTTACTTAGGTCTCGGTAATTCTTAGTACTACCCGAACTTCTGAAATGACTTATTCTTATTTCATTGATTATGTCGATTAGTATATTCGGAACAATACCGAAATCTTTACTCTAAAATCTATCTATCTATCTATCTATCTATCTATCTCATTTCATTATAATCTCTGTTTTATTGATGACCATATTCCGAGTAGCTCCTATGAAAAGCAACTAAAATTTAGAAGAAATATTTGCCAATAGATTAATAATTGTTCATCTAATGAATACTACTAGCGTGTGTGAAAAAAACAAAAACAACAACAAAAAAACAAAAACAAAACAAAACAATAGCAATCATGGTGTCGGGTGATCAGGTAAAGGAATGAGTTCAGGTTCTATATTAGATCTTTTACCAACCATCAAAGCAAAGTAGCTCAATCATTAGAGCAACTTCTTTATTTCGACAGATTTCCCGAGGTAAACGGAATGTAATCTCGAGTTTCACCTTGAACTTATTCCTTATGTTCGGTCTGCACTATTCACGAATGGCCTGGGACTAATTTCTGATTAGTTGCGTTGAAAACATTTACGATTAAGATGAAATAGATACTAGTAAATAAATCAATTGTGATTATCTATCCCTGCTAATACCTATCTGTCAGTCAATGTTTGTATCTACATGATAGTAAAGAACCGATTATATCTTTGCTATCGGAAACAAAACATCTGCTTCTATTCTCATAGATTATTTACGTGATTGATATATTGTTTTTTTTTAATGTTTTCAAAAATTGTGTATTTCCCAGTGTCACCAGACCAAATCCAACTGGAAGTCAGAATGCTGATTTTCAAAGTAGATGAAATGGTTCCTAACACCACTATTGTTCACATTTGATCTTGTTCCTAACTTAAGCTTAGTAACTATCTGCATCAATGATTAAGCTTAGTTAAGCTTAGTAACTATCTGCATTAATGGTTTTGAAACTCTGAAAACTCAAAGACTCCCTTTCAGAAAGGGAATATTCTGGAAGACCGCTATTTTCAGTATTTACTTCTTTGACTAATTAATTAACTTCGATAAAAATCTATTTTTGACCTATAAACATTATATATGACTATAAAACATCACATTCAAAGTCTGATATATGGTATAGGTCTGTGTACAATAATATTGTTTTTCTGTGTTGTGGATGATTGCTGTGTTCCTGCCATAAGATTTGCATTGTCAGATTTTGAGGGAACACTACTGTGGACACCAGAGCATTATTCGACGAACCTCCGGTGATCTGCAGACCTAAGTTTCGAAAAGATTGATCTACATGATTCATACTTATACAATGCGATCGTATTTTAGATATGAGTCTCAAATTGGATAATGAAGGAATAAAATTTGGTTTTCCTGCAAATTAATCGATCTTGCCTGTTTGAGCATGTGCACACACATACTCTAACGTTTTACTCATTCTCATTAAACTTTACTCTGGTTTCTGGTTAACCCTATTCTCCAGGTTTTTCAGCTGCGGGGTCTCTGTTTCCCCGGAGCAGCACTGCTCCATTGCACTTAAAGGAGCAGGTCCCCAAGTGGACGCTTTCGTGGCGGAGGTTGTCTAGCCATTACGATGTGCTTTTCAACCGTAGCCGCGTCGGCTGGAGCCAATTTTTAAAAGAGTTTGTATAAACTACCCTACATTAAGCCCGACCTTGTGTCACATATTGGTGGGACAGTGATTAAATAAGGCAATACTCATTGAACTTTTTTTCCGTTGCCAAAGTTGCCTTGTGACGTTATATTCGAACGAAAGTCTCTCGCAGAATAGTAAGACAAGATGTAGTCTATAATCTCTAAGATCAATTGGAAACTATGAATTTGGATTGATAATTCAGAACTACCATGAACTTGATGTGACCTTGTTTGTCAGACTGCTGTCGATATTTACTCAACTTAACAAGATATGACACGAAGAGGGCGGGGTATAATGAGAGGTGTTCTGACGCCAATAATCTGATTGACGCGGGTTTATCTACTCACCAAGAAAATCATCTTTTGAAATCTTGTGTTTGAAAAAACTTTTTTTTTTTTACCTCGGCTCGAACACCGATCTCTATAGCACATAAATCCATTCATTTCCGATTTGACTTCGCAAGGCCGATGTCATGGCAATCTTGGCCTGATACATGAATTGTAAAATAGGGGGTTCTTTTTCATTATTCCCCACTATAACTATTTAAAAATATAGATGAGAAGTATTACTCCTGAAACTTTCCAGTTTCCTTTCAAATGTGCACTCAACCTTTTAACTTGAACACTGATGAACTCGTGCGTGAAAACTGCCTTGATACTGCAGGGATTGTAAGTTGATCCTTTTTATCTGCTATAAAGCTGAACTCATGAGTTTAATGGAAGATGGGAAAAATGAGTTTATTTCTACTAATGCCCAGTTATTTTTTTATTATCTCAAAATGCAAAATACACTTATTTTCTATCTGACATAGTTGTTAATTTACCTCTGCCAACGTAGTCAGAAGGAGGATATATATATTTACTCGTGTCTGTCTGTTCACACATTATATCCAAAAGTTCTCAACGAATTTCAATCCATGGGCTGCAGAAGAAGTATTCACATTTTGCAGCAGATCAAGGATTTTATTGTCAATAGAGGGATATTTTTCATTATTCTGTTAGAGAACTGGTAGCTCAATCGGTAGAGCAGCTGCCGTGAATAGCCTTTTGAAATTGAATGAAGTGCATTGACAAGGAATGAGATTATATTGAAGTATACAAATGAATAAAATCGATTCTTGCGGATATTGATATACATACATCATCAGTATTTTATCGTCTGTCATTAGACCTTCCCCAGGATTCGCCTGATTCGTGGGCGTTGCAGAGCCAATATTTTCTGAATCTGTTCAGTTCGTCTCACTATCTCATATTCTGCTAGCCTCAATTCTGCGTTTGATCTCCGGGGAGCCATGTTGTGAGTCTTGATGTCCATCAGTTGTCTGACATTATTGCAACATAACCAGTTCATCGCCATTTGACTTTTCTTGTAGATTCTATGATTCCTGTTTTCCCCTAATATACTGTGCTGTCTTGTGGTCTTTCCACGTAATGTTGAGCATGATTCTCTAATGTGTACATTGCATGGTTCTCAGTTAGTGGGTCAGTCTCTTGGCCAGGTTCCATGTTTCAGCTCCCTAGGTGACTATCAGGAGGATGCATTGGTTATAGACCCTACTTTTTTAGCACTAATGGAATTTTCTTCTTGGTGGTCGAGCTTGCTCTGTTGAGGCTTGCTATCCTAGAGTGATTTCATCGCTTGATTTCTTCTTTTGGGGATTTCATGGACATTTGTTGTTCTAAGAAGAGATCGAGTCCAATTTTAGCTGCTCGAGTGACTACAAACCCTTATGCAACCAAAAATATTCTTTGACGAACCAAACAATCATATCTCATAGTTCACGCACGGTGACTCCACAATCCTGTTTCCATGCAGTTCGAAATTCTCTGAAATCGGTACTGTTACTAGAACTTGGCTTAGTCTGGCACAAGTTCATATGTTTGTGAGGCACTAATCGAGGGCCAAACTAACTTCAAAAGCTGTTAGGTTAGCTTTCTTACAAATACACCTCGGTGGGAGTCCCTTCTCTAATCGATGGCGACTAGGTTACATAATGCCTCTGACACTCTCAGCATCTGTTCAACACAGCTGTTTGACGCTATTCAGAGCTCGACTCAGACAAACAATGTATCGGTCAACGTGAGATCAACAAAGAGTGGATATTCTCAGGCCTTTTGACCAAGAGCATAAGGTTTAGAATACGATTTCTATTGATCTTCAGGTATCAGATACACGAGAAGCGACAAAAGAACAAGCAAGTTTGTAAAATATCTATGAGAAAATCCCAGATCAGCTCAACGCCCTACTATGACAAGGAGAGATAACCATTCAAAGCCCTGGGAAAACTTTGATACAAAATTGATCAAGTAGTGATTTAATCAATTTGAAAAAAATGACAAGATACAATACACTAAAAAATATTGGCCCAACTCTGTCAGCGATGGTGTGTTGTATATGTCACGCAGGATCAGTAAAATTTTTTAATCGGCAAAATTTTAACTTATTTTCACGAAAAATAAATCAATACTCAGTTTTGATATTAGCAAAAGTTTATCTAATCAAAACAAGGATATGAAATAACTATTTTTTTTTTACAATCAAGAGATTATATATTCCAAGTGAAATCCGACTATTTTTTTTTAAATATGTAAATTTCACGAATTAGGTAATTTTGCCGAGTCGGCGTAACATTCAGGATATGACACACCACTACTGACAACTACATTTCATCTAAAACCCGTTTCAAGGATTAACTATAAGCAAAATAAGCTAAGATTCGAAAACGAGAATTGAGACTAATCGACCCTTCTCTAGGAAGACTGTACCGTAACTCTGATTTTTCTCTATCTGCCCTCTTGCCAGTCTATGACAAACATAGTAAATAACGAGACCCGTATCCATTACCCCTCCATAGTCAGGCATTTGTGGATTTTGTCATATATGTTGTTTGCCTTGTCATCTACATTATATCGGCGCAAATGTAGTTGGCAGACTGTTGAACTTCTGGTTACTTGATCAATAACTATGCGTCACTCATGAAGCACTTCACGCTCACTTCTATTCACAAAGACCTCGACCTTCCAGAACGAGACTCCCCCTCAAAATGCCATTTCGCACAAAGGTGAGACTTAAAGCCCAAGGTGACACTTGAGTCTCAAGACCTTTCGACTACTCGACTGCACTCCTCCATTTATAAAACTTGGTGTTCATCACCGTTTAAGAAGTGGCTGGAGATGACGTCACAGTAGTAGTGAGAGTACCCAACCAGATCTCAAGTGCTGTCTTGTTTTCATGTAAAGATTAAACAATGTATCATATCTTCCGTCGCCAAAATACCGATGGTTCTCCTGTATCTATGGATTTGTTACGTGTTAAGGGTTCGGGCCCCAATTGTTTTTACTGCGAAGAGGTTTGCGTTATTAGAAAGTGTTTAGCTTTTTGATATTGTACGCACGTTGATAAAATATTAACAACTGATGTAATTTAGTAATGAACAATTTATTATTTCAAATATAACATTATACAAACAAGTTTTACACCAATGGATAGCTGGCTTGAGTGGCAATACCACACATGTTTTTGAGGTTTCTGGCCATCTTAATGTAACCATTCAATCCCCAAGATGGACCCCAGCTGGAATGAACAAAAATAGAAGTCATTCATTTAGTTGATTACAAATTGCACAAACGCATCATTCTGGAAGCTTCAAGAGACAAACATCAGTTTTTTTAATGGTTGTCATCAAACGTGATTATTTACTTTTTTTTAACAATTATTAATTCGGAGAGGAATAAGAACGTTTTTTAAGCCCCGAGAAAACTGTGGTTTTAACGTTTATAATCAAAATGTGATTATTTGCTTATTTTTCTAATTATTTGGAGTCTACCGATAATAAAAGGAAACGGAGACCACTTTCGAAGCTTTGGAAAACAACTTTTTCTTGTCGTAATCAAAAGGCGTACATGTAGCGAAGAAGTGTTGGAGTAAGTTGTCAAAGGAGGCCCAAACGGAGCTGTCACACTAAGATAACTTCACCCCTTTCAACACGTTATGGCCCAACGTGACAGGGCGAGGTCGTTCACTCCTCATATCTTACACTTACAGAAACAGACCTTGGAAATGACCAACAACGGACTTTGATGGCTAATTATGATGACGTGTTTAGTCAAGCAAACAGCCAAAAAGGGGAGAAATGCCAAATTCTAGCTTTTACCTGCCCTTGAACACCGACAACAGGCATCGGTAGGAAGTATCTCAATCACTTAAGAGACAAAATTTTCTTCTCGGTCTCTCTCGCGCGCATGCGCACAAGCACATACACTGCTCAGATGCATCTGTTGATTTGCTTCCAACAAAGTCTCCAATACTTCCAACTCAGGCATATTTCGTGGCGGGACTATGATTATCATTAACCCCCAGAACCCCAGTAGAATGACTTTTTAATCTTTCAGTCACGTAAAGATAGAAAGATGTAAAGGTAAACATATTTGGTCAAAATATTAACATATTATCTAACATTGCTGGAAACTTTCCAGGAAAAACTCAACTGATTCCCAAAACTGCTTTTGGGGTAGAGGGGCCTTCAATCTTACTACTACTACTACTACAGCCGAAGAGGTTGGTCTTCGAGTCCATGTAAAAGTCAGAATTTGGTAACGTTGGTTTTCACGACAAGAATATTCTCTCTTCTAGGAATATTGGTACAATACCAATTTCTGATCCTGATTTGGTCTTGTATTGTAATAAGCTGAGATAATTGATAATAGTCTACTTATATAATACACTAAGTGTGTCTATATTTTTGCTTTTGATACCCAAGGGAAATAACTTGCATGTTTTTTGAAAGAGTTACTACCCTTAGAAGACTATTCTATTGTTTAAAAGATTTCAATTCTGTGACAATTTCTCAATTGAATTAATACACACCTCTCTATATTCTAAGCTTTTGCTTAATTGCAAATAAGGTAGTAATAATTGAAACGTTGAAAAATATTGGCTAACCTGTTCTTAACCAGCCAGTAATCTTCTCCATTTTCAGTTCCATAACCAACGGCCAAGACTCCATGATCCAATCTCGTAGGGCTACAGCGTCTTTCCTTGTACACGCCATGTGAATAAAGTTGGAAGGAGATGTGGCCAGCATCAATAGCTACTGCAATGGGACCGACGGTAGCCACTGCCTTTTGTAGGGCATCTTCGTTTCCTGAATCCACATCAACGTAGCCTGTGACTGTGGCAACAACTTTGGATTTATCGAATTTGCAGTCGTCATCCTAATGAAAGAAGAAAAAAACAATTATCATTATTAATATTATTTTTACTATTATTTACTTGAATATCAATTTTTCGTCTTGCTTTTTATGAAAACTCAACCAGACCCCCTGTCTACGACAGTAAGTGGTCAATGCAGATCGGAAATCCTATACATTAGAGAACTGCACGGGCCAACGTTGTGCAGCACGAACTTGCCAATATCAGTGAGCTTTTTCATATAACTCACCCGTACCAGGCCCATAATTAAGAAAAAATGTTTAGCACCCGGCCCGTGATCTATCTTGCCTTGGAGCTTAAACCCACCCGTATATCTGTACTTGAGATTGTAGCAGTTTATTTATATAGATTAAGTAATTAGCATCCGACTCTAAGAATAAAACAAAAAACTGATTATCCCACTATAATTGAGCCTGGAAAAGGGGGAGGGTAGTAGGAACCATTTGGCCCGGTCCCACAGTTTTGAGGGTGTGGGACTACACTAGATACGTACATATATGAATCATATGCATTTTACACTGATTATAAAAAATCTATTCCACTAAACAGAAGACACAGAGAGATGAACAAAAAACACAAGCCAAGAGTAATCAATTCGAGGATTTCCCAGACATTACTTGACAGGATGTGAAGTGTGGAAATCGAGATTAATATTATTCGGAACATCTAAACTTTTCGATGAGCTAGTCTCCAAGTCTTGTCTTTCCAGAACGAAGTCTAGCTGTAGAAGAATACATTCATAATTTCTTCTCTAAACACGATTAGACCCGCCTGTATCCGCCTGTGAGCCGGACCGGACACACGCCAAACGGGTTTACCCATACCAGTGCAGGACTCGGTTGGAACCAGCTAGAGGAATCTTTCCTGTGTGCAAAACAAACAAACAAACTCTTTTTATGAAGTATCCAAAGGTATCAAATATCAATCGATCTCCAACAAGAGTGGGTTTTCCTTACTTTTTCCTTTTCTCAAATACATATGTGTGTGTGTGTGTGTGTGTGTGTGTGTGTGTGTGTGATTATAGATATTTTTGTATTCATATTTATCACAGATACAATAAAGAGGAACTTACTAGGCCTTCATAAGGATAATCTTCTTCAGACATAATTCCTCCATGTTTCTTGATGCACTCGAAAGCTTGATCCATGAGTCCTCCACTGCAACCTTGGTTTCCTGATGGAGAAAATAGAATAAACATATGAAATCAAAATTTGAAATCGAAACTACACTGGTCACTCCCGTTTCATTCAAGGCTTCCGTTTGGAAAACGATAATATAAATGTTCATTTTGCTTGATTACAATATTTTCTACCATACAAGTAGCACTAAAAACAACGACAACAACAACAACAACAAAAAAACTCCCCCGGAAAACACCCTGCTTCTTATACCCTGATAGTATTTCGGAACTGCAACTTCTTGCGTGGGCTTTCAGCATTATTATATATTTTGTAAACTGACATGTATTATTAGTTTGGATTTTTTTTTTACCATGAATTTCTATTATTGCAGATTCTATCTTTTCTCAAATATTACCATAATTTAAGATTTTTGATCCAGGGTTTGATTCTTGATTTAGGGTTTTGTTTCTTTTCTCTTGATATTTCTTACGACATTATTGGTGTGTCTAATACTCCAGTATATATAATATTACAGGAAATACGGTAATCTTTGGAGAAAAGAAATCATAACATGATTTCAATCAGAATGTTAAGACAGATTGATGCAAAATAAATGTATGTATTGTTATATTTAGTGACAACATGGTGTTTGCTTTATTAGAGGTAAAGAAACTTATTACTTTGATTTCTCCTTGAATATCAGATAGTACCGATGAAAATAACTGAATTTTCATATTTGCGACTTGATACTGTCTCTTAGTAAGGATACAATGTATGCCAAGGAAAGTTTGTCTACTTGAGCTTGTGAATATGATAGATAAATGTCAGATGAAAAATTGCTGATCTCGTATATCTTTTCAGTAGATTCTAGATCATTCAAGTCGTCAGATTCTTAGCAGCTTTATCCGAAACAGAGGATCACGCTGTCAAATGTTTGAAATAAAAAAAATAGACTTTTTCGTTTGTCCCACCAGACCAGATCTTACATAACCAGTGGAAATCGATTTGTTTATTTTGGAAGTCCCATCCACCGAGTAAGGGGCTAGGGTTGACTTTTTTTTTCGTTTTCGTGGTTGGGACTAACAAAGAAGATCCAGCATTTTGAGTATTTTTCAACCAAGAAAAGAAAACGCTACGTAATGTTTTTTTTTCTTCTGTTTTAGGCTTCTGTATCTCAAAATAACGGACGTTAGCTCTTGGTTGGGGACTAACGAGAAAGGCCACAATTATTAGTTAAATTGTAGGGTGAAATATTCTCTCAAGTTCGATGAATTATACGAATTAGTATCCCTATCTTTCTCGAATCGATCTGTATGTTTTAGCCAGTAGACACAGTGGCCTTCCCCACCAAATTCTCCATTTCCCACTAATCCAAGCGACAAACATCCTTAAGGCGATATCATTTTTACGAATATAAATTCACTGGATAGAGCAAATGAAAATCACTCTTTATTTCAGATACGCTTTCACCATAATCGTATAATTTTGGGAAAATAGAAGACTCACCGCAATCAGAAGCACAGTCCACCAATTGTTGTTCAGAAAGAGGAATCAGGTCTTTGGTTTTCTTAAAGTGTTGTCCTTCAAGGGATCCAGTTGTAGAGAAAGCCCAGCAGGATCCGCATTGTTTCTTAAATGAAGAAAAACAAACGTTAAGTTCATGTGTTAAAATCAGTCTGAAATCTTGAATATACTTATAGGAATTCACTAAGGTTAGCTTAGTCTGATACAAGGTCACAACGCGAGGAGCGCCGTGCAGATCGAACGATGAAGTGCTATGAAGTTACCCATGACAGGAATCAAACTTTCACTTAGTAACTTGGCTAAACAATGAATTGAATCCAGAATAAGAGACGTACTAACTTAATTCCCGAATAATTTACATATAAAATGATTCTTGCAGTTTGGTTTAAATTCTTGTAAATATACTTAGAATTCTCGTCGTTTCTTACTTCTTTTAACTTTTTTAATCTATTTTTGTTGTCTTCGTTTTTGGTGTCATGACAGTATTTTCAATCTCAACCAATTACAGTATGTAAAAATAACAAAGGTGAAACTCAGTAAAACGCTACCCACGGATCCAGATGTCCCCACCCCTGAAGTTCCTTAACCTTATCCCCAGAGGAACGCAAGTGGGGTCATATTTCTTCACCAGATTTTAGACTGATGTGTCCAGTCAAAGCCGGAATACTTGTATGAAACATTATATTCAGTTCGCAAGTCACTTGTTTTGACAACCGACGTGCAAACTATGATTAACGAAAAATTATGTTGCATAAGGAAGGACAACAACCTAATTAAGATTATTTCCTCAGTCTGTGTTTCACGAATAAAGCAAGATAAAGGCTATCGTGATGAACCTTGAGAATGCCGGGAAAAGGAGAAAACTGAAAGTCAAGTAGAATATACTTATGGAAGAATCTTTGATTATATAATCATCAAAGTGAATGAAAACTTGGACATATTTGTTTAAAAATCTTACTGGTAATATCGTGGGTTACACAAACAGCTAGCATATGATATATGGTATATATAACGTATGAATTTTCCCCAAACAATTTGATTGATTCTTGTCTGAATTTTGTTAGACAGAGTGTATGATATGATCGGACTATTCGACATTCTAAAATCAAGAACACCCAACAGATGCTGGAGGGTACAGATCTGGAACGTTGCGAACAGATGAACATATAGACGAGGAAAATACTTCGACCATATCATACACAGCACATTTTATTGTTGCAGTAAAAATGCTACGGATATGATAAGCAGAAACCCGTGCAATTAGGTTACATGTAACGTTCAATGTGAATATCGTTCATTACGACGCATCTAATCAGTGAGCTTCTTCTTCTAGCCTGCTTTTCAATTCTTGTATGATGGTTAAACCATAGACCTTGTTTTTTGGACTCACGACAGAAACAATTTGGAGTAATCAGATGATCTCGCCGATGATTCGATAGCTCCGCATCGTCTTAGCCAGCAACTTTCTAAATTATCATCTAGCCAATCGACTGTAATGTGATGGTGTGTTGTTTTGTTGAAAATAATCTGTGTGCATGACCCGTGAACACAAAATATTCCGGAGAAACTCAATATAAGTTTCCAAGATCACATTTCCTTGAAAGAAGTGTCTCTGTGATGCCAGCACACGAGATTGTTACATCTGTGATATTACCTTTCACAAATCGGGCGTCACTTCCTAAAATGAACTTCCTAGATTTTCTGTTGCTTATATTCTTTACAAAAAAAAAAAAAAATTGCCAAATTCAAAAACAACAAACAAAAAACAAAAGAAGATTTATCGTGATATTTTTGTCTGCTTTCAGCGACTGAATTCTACGAAACTTCTTCAACCTATTTTTCTCCACGACCAAACTTGAGAGCAGAGGAATACTAAGTTTATTTACGTCAGTGTGTGTTTGTGGGGGGAAGGGATGGGCAGATAGAGAACTCGCCCTTGACAGGGGCGTCACCGATTTGTGGTTAAAAATTCGATAATAAGAATACTTTCAGAATTTAGATAAAATTAGTTTCAAGAGGTGGATTCAAAAAAATTCCTGGGTTCAATAAGCTTTTATTACGTATTTGGTTTGTGCACCAGTCTTATTGTTTTTTGTTGCTTTAAAGAAATATCTCGTAAAGCCTTTAAAAACTAATTAAAAGACGAACTTGAGGCGAAGTGCTTTTTGATTAGATTCTGATCGTCTCTAAGATATTAGGAATGTGTCTGAAAAAGGTTTTGTGTTCACGGAAAACAAACAGAATCGACTGTAAAAGCAGCGTTCTTCTTTAAAATCAACCATAAAATCGGAAACTAGCTGATCGATCGATTGAGTGAGTGAATGGGAATGGCGCCCCAGGCAAGTTGAATTTCGGCGTCCTTCAGAGTATATTATATCGTATCTATTTGTCATCTGTCATGAGAATCACATTTGCCCATCATTTCTCCTAATTTCATCGTGACAGAACGTATTTAAATGCTAGATGTTCTAGAAAAATCTGACTTACCATTCGAGAATATTCTTATATTGACTGATTTCATTAAAATCAATTTATTCATTTCCCTATTTGTATTTGGAGGTCCTATTGTGTCAGACACATGACAGACGTCCCTACCACTTGACATCCTGGATGACTGCCCGTGTTGTAAAGAGAACGTTAGAGCGGTACGTTTGTGATTTTTTTTCCTAATTAAAAACTGGCTCAATTTTACAGCCGACTGACCTAACAGATAGCAAGTAACTCTATTTCTTTGTGTATAGCTCACCGGGGAGTTGTCACATGATCCTTACGTTTAAAATTGAAATAGAAAAGACAAGTACATGACCAAAATCATTTTGGAGATTCATTTACAAAAGAATAACCCTAAAATAATTTCTATTCTATCAACTAATTAAGTAATTAAGAACAGTACAATGAGTGTCTTACAAACAGTTTTCATTAATGCAAAATATTAGTAACTAGTAACATATGAAAATAACACAAACTTGCCATGCTTAGCTTAGTGTAGTTTGAGGCCGTATGGAGGAGGGAATAACAAAATAGGAAGATTGTGTTGCATCAATCTCCTAGGTGGAGAGAATCTGCTTGCCTATCTTATAGAAATAAAAAAGAAATAATGTCATTGATGTTTGAACCGTGTAATGCTTGTCGTAAATAATTCATTTGAAAAGGAAAATAAGTTGGTGATTTACTTACTTGGTTTTTAACGTCGGTAACGAATCCATTCTTTCTCCAATCGACTTCGTCAGGAAGAGCGCTTACGTCATCGTCGGTGAAGACCAACTTTGGTTTGTTCATGGTCAGGTTTCGGGGCATCAATCCATTCATCATTCTTGCGAATTCATAGCCGTGCTGACGAAATGATAAACAAGTATAGAGATAAGAAATAGGAGATTTCATCCTGTTTTGAAAGAAAAAAAATGATTGAACTTATTACTGTTTTGAATGGCTGATAAATGTAAAGTAAGATTTTGACCCCCAAAGAAATGAGATAGATAGATAGATAGATAGATAGATAGATAGAGAGAGAGAGAGAGAGAGAGAGAGAGAGAGAGAGAGAGAGAGAGAGAGAGAGAGAGAGAGAGGTGAACAAAGATTAAAATAGAATGAATACAGAGGGAAAAAAATATTTGAAAAAAAAGAAAATGGAGAAAATTCCATTTCTTAGATAACAACCTCGATAAATCGATCCATTAAGTTTAATAATAAGTGATACACTGGCTTAATATCTAAAAATTTACGCGTGCACACACACACACACACACACACACACACACACACGCACACACACACACATGCAAACATAAGTTAGAGCAGCCTAAGATTTCTTGAAAAGTATATGAGTAAAGTATCCCCAGCCCAAAAATTGTCCTACGATATTTTCTCTCTTCTGCGTTCGGTTATGCAGAAATAAACACAAATTCATAGTTTGCATTTTGATATTTTAAAGCTCAAACAAGGAACTAATGTTCATCTTTTTGTGTTGAGTTAATCTTAAGTATCAGAAAGTTGCCAGTTCTCTTTTAAAGATAACCAGCGTTTTCCCATCTTCTGAAGAAATAAATGAGGGGAAGAATTAGATTGAAACAGTAATTCGTCTGCCTTCTGGAGCAAGGATCCTAATTTAAAGATATAAATGACCGAATAAAGTTCTCCAAAACACCAGCTAAGATGTTCCAGATTCCTCTTGATGGTATCAATTTTTGGTTTCGAGATTGATTTATCCTTCGTTTTCATCGTTGGTTAGAAGTCTTCGGCGTCTATGATATTGACATGTGAGACAATGCTCGGATGAGAAGAGAACTGGTACATACGACTGATCAATGTGAATGCTCCATATGCCACGAGCGTTAATTCATATAACATAAAATCAGATATTTAGACTTACCATATCAGCATATTCGTTTATGCCCAACCAGAAGGTCGATAATCCTTTATCAGCATTTCGGTTGTGATCAATGACTCGCTGGAAATTTTTCTCCCAAATTGCACGTCTATAAACAAATGCCAAAATATTTATTACAACAATATTTGTCTTTTGTTTCTTCAAAATATTGCTCTTAATGATATCTATACTGAGCTTTCGAGATAGAAAAATTTGTCTGACCAAGAGGAGGGAATTGGTCCAAACAAACCACACAATGATGAATATGATCTTTTTTTTTTAAACAGATTCTGTTTAGAGGGCAAAACGAAAATAATGGAAACGGGATTTGAATTCGAGTTTTATTTCTGGTAACTTTGAAGTTCTTGCATCATTCAGGAAGAAAAATGTTTTTGGTTTTTGTTTTACACAAAGAAGCTTGAAACTCCCCTGTATTCGAGAATCTGAATCAGGGACTTATAATCGGAGATGGTAAATTTGAATTTTGATATCTATTAGGTTTAGTACACCAATAAGCCAAAAATGAGAGAAATCCAGTGAATCTAATATTCATTATATGCTTCACATCACGTTTCGCTTGTTGAATACTCGGAGTACTTGAATATCAAATAAAAGCGTCAAGTATTATTAATAATTAATTGAATGAATAAATAAATAAATAATGATACTACTACTACTACTACTACTACTACTACTACTACTACTACTACTACTACTACTACTTCTTCTTCCTCTTCTTCTTCTTCTTCTCAAAAACATCAAACATCAACAGGAGATATCTTGAACTCCTAGGATCGAGTTGATCTTAAGTTAGGAATGAAAGACAAGACAACTCTGCATTAAAACAGTGATAATACTCATTATCATCTCAACATTATCTTGTCTTTGTCGATACGCTTTATTTAGTGGTGACTGCTAATCACATAGATCAAATATTATACAGTGAAAATTTCGTACAAAAATTCCGCTGATAACCATGTGTCAGGTCACAGATCCATCCTGTAGATACGGAGGACAATAGAAAATATCGGCGTATTGTTATACTGCAAAATCAACTTTGCTGAGCGTAGATAATATGAATGTGTTCTGGATTTACCTTAACATTTCAGTTTGGGGTCCATCGTAGTTTTTCCAGTGTTTGACTTTAAAATCTTCCCATAGGTCGTCCAACTTGGGATTGGAGATTATGGAGGAAGCGGCTGCAACAGCCAACACGGCGAACAGAGCAAAGAAAGTCTTCATCTGGAAAAGAATACATACAAAAACAAATGAACAAATGATAGAAATAAACGTCTTTTGCAACATCGAATCAACAGAGAGGCAAGGCAATTTTAAGTTAGAACAAAATCGGTCCTCAAATTGAGTGTTCTGTCAAACGAAATGGGGTTTAAACAACCAACACTCACGGAGGAAAACCAATAATAACATCAAGTTCTTTAATGTTAGCTTATCAAACATTGGTATCGAACCGTAAAGAAAATCTGAGGTTGTTCAAATTTCTTAAAGATGAATCACTGCCATTGTTATTCATTTTTGACTAGTGATTCTTCTATTTTGTTCATGTTGCTAGATGACTAAATTTAAATGACGTCTACTGGTTAGCTTTCGTAGCCCAATTGGCATGGTAATGTCCCGGTCATTGGAGTTTTCAAAGATAGGGGACGCGAGTACAAATCCTGCCAGAAACTTAAAAAAAAATTATTTCCGAATAATGCTGCTTATATGGAGATTGTTGAATGTAAAACAGTCAAGACGTTGAGATAAACAGCAACAAATAAGATTAAAGAAAAACAAGTCAAAAATTAAGAGTGATGATAATGCTTAATCTAACGAATCCAGATAACCAAAGACGTTGCGTCTACCACCACTGTAAGCAAGGAAACGGTATGATATGGAAGTAATAAACTAGCTACAATTAAATGGTTAGCTTTCGTAACCTAATCGGCAAGACAAATTACCGGCCAAAACTCTTGAGGGGGCCCTTTCTTTTTTCTGACCCACACTGCTTATTTAACGGTTGTAGAATGTAAACAAAGAGCTGGACATTGAGGTAGGAGCTAACAAAAATAAACGAAAGAAAAAAAATAGACAAACGTTATTTATAACGTAAATAAACTGCTTTTGATAGGGAAAGTTCGTCCAAGTCATTTGTTCACTATGGTTTAGACCAGGGCTTCTTGAACTGGTGAATGATTCACCCAAGGATGAATGAAATTTTTGGGGGGTGAATGAAACTGGAGCGGCGAAAGAGAGGCGAATGACTTGAACTACTCAAATATCTGTATTTTTCTATATTCAAAACATGATTTTTGTAATACACAACAAGTATGGTTGCGCAAGGGTTAAACTGTCTCGCTTCATTAAAATCTAAAAGGTAAACAAAACATAATTCATTTCTCCATGCAGCATTATTTACAAACTACATGTCGCGATTAAACTCCTTTATTAGTAGTTCATGTAATAAAACAAATCTACTTGGGGTGAGAGGGTGAATTCGTCTTCAGTCTTTTTGCGTACGAAACTTTTATCCTTACCGACATGCCGTTACTGTTTTTGGTGGGGTCTTCGTCATTGCTGTGATAAACGAAAATAAAGTCAAAACTCACTTGTAGGAGTTTGACAATTCTGAGAAAAACATAATCAAAAACTTTTTTTTTCAGAAAGGGTCCTGTGGAATATTGATGCCTTTAGACAAAACGGTATGGCCAGGAGCGCTGAAACACACAAACATCTTCACCATCTCTGGTGGCTATGGTTGTTCACCCGAGTTGTGAATAAAATTCCTTGATTAATACTCAAGGGTGAATGACAGCGGAATAGTTTAAGAAGCGCCGATCAAAATAAAACTGATACACCAGAGAATGAATCCTCTTTTTTATGTTTCAGCGAAATAGGCATTTCGTTCAGAACAGGGTCAGATTTAGAGCTCGATGGCCTAGGGCACTTCAGGCACGGTGGGTCCCTCATACACGGCAAATCACAAAATTTACACCTCAATGTTTATAGCATGTAATTGGAACTAACAAGTTACACATACGTAAAAAGATAAAATGAGTTATATATCCGAAGAAAATACACGTTTACATATAAGTATGTGTCAACAAAACTCAGCAAGTTCATATCAGCGAAAAAAAAAAAAGTAGATGTTTAGGTCAGACAAATTACGAAGAACATAGCTTTGTTGTTATGTACTCTTCAATTTCCATAGATACAATGGCTGACTCGAAAATCAACTAATGATTATATTTTTGTGTAGAGTGGGATCCTTGGCAAAGTCTCTTTATAAATCCAGCCTGGGTTCAGAACGAGGACGTGTGAAGCGTTTAGAGAAATGGTTGACCGCAAGTCTTTAAAAAATTATCTGAAGTTGCAATATTTTGTCACTGAAAAATGAACGTCTAAATGGAAAGAGCAAATATTTGAAATGAAAATGAAGTTAGGGAAAGAATAATAGAGCGTGAATAGAAAGAGAGGCAAACTGTTCAGTAATTGAAACTGAACTGTACTCATGTTTTCACGCAAATACAAGAGAGAGAGAGAGAGAGAGAGAGAGAGAGAGAGAGAGAGAGAGAGAGAGAGCTAATTCCTGATATATTGTAAAGAAACCGTATCTAATTTCCCCCCAGAGACATGAGTGTTGGAGAGAGAGAGAGAGAGAGAGAGAGAGAGAGAGAGAGAGAGAGAGAGAGAGAGAGAGAGAGAGAGAGAGAGTTATACAGAGCAAGATACAGTGTAGGAATTTGTTCATCTTACCTTGAAGCTAAAACAGATGGCTTGTGAATCCTGGAAAGTGTCCTCTTAATATATAGGGAAGGCAGCGATAAGCCTTTACCTCCACGAAGATAAGCTCTCTTTATCTTTTGTAGCCATCATATGACAATCACACGACTTATCAGTAAACAACGACCACAACCGCTGACACCACTCCTCCGTCTGCTTCGACAAAACAAAACGAAACAAAGAAACAAAAAACAAAATTAAAAAAAAGAGGCAAACGCACCTCCAACTCCCACCGTCCAACTCTCCATACAAACCTGCGTTTGACGACCCCAGTACCTTCTTCT
Organism: Thysanoteuthis rhombus; assembly: GCA_963457665.1. Taxonomy (NCBI): domain Eukaryota; kingdom Metazoa; phylum Mollusca; class Cephalopoda; order Oegopsida; family Thysanoteuthidae; genus Thysanoteuthis; species Thysanoteuthis major. The sequence goes on along the minus strand of OY735204.1, from coordinate 68,260,619 downwards.
CTCTTCTCTACTCTCTTTAATTGCCAGCTATATTCCCCAAATCACACACAGTGCAGTCGTTATTCGAGGCGTTCACAATTCTTCGTGAATATTGCTACGTCCAAATGCAAATATATTGAGAATAAAATAAGTCTCTAACGCTAGCTGCTCTATATAATCTAGAAATGCAATCGGTTGGCCAACTGCATTTATACTAACAGTACAAAAAATGTTGACAATTTTCTGTTTGAACAATTCGCCTATTCAGCTCACCTATTGTTAATAGACTCTTCTAAAGGATACGCGGTAGCCAAACATAACTATTAGTTTAGTGCAAAAATAATAGTTTTTGTTATTTGGAACTTTAATGCTTATTTTTCAAATAAACTATTTCTCATGGAATATACAATTTTAAAGTGTAAATTTTGCACTGTTTATTTATGCTGAACGTCTTATCAGTAAATAACAAAAACTAAGTTCAGATCAACTTTGGAGAACAAATTTTGAAACGGAGATAAAAGCCTTGAAGTCGTAGACGTCCTTCTGTGATTGACAACATCCAATTGAGGACAATTATGGAGGTGGACTCACGCAAAACAACCTGAGAGGTCGCAGAGGAACTAAACGTTGACCATTCAACAGCTATTCGACATTTGCAACATATTGGAAAAGCATGAAAGCTCAAGGCGAATGACCGTAAATAAAATGCAAAATACCTCGCATGTCGGGCGAATGCCCCTGCAGGAATTGGACAAACTAAGCCAAGAAACTCATCCCAACCCAGCTTTTTCATTAGACCCCTTTCCGACCAACTATCACTTTTCAAGCATTTCTACCTCTGCCCACAGGCTAAGGACTGCAACTACCAAACAGCTGCTTCAAACGCCTTAGAAGAAATAATCGGTCTCAGGACCCCAGAATTCTATGCTTCCAGGATTGATGGACTTGTTTCTAGTCGGCAAAAATATGTAGATTATGAAGGTTCTTATTTCGATTAATAACTTTTATTCTTATCTCAGATATACTGCTTTAAAGGCGATAGTTAAAAAAACCTCAGTCATTTTTGCACCTATGTAATATGTTGAATACTGCTAGAAACATCATTTACTCATCTCAATTATGAAGAAACAAACAAAAAACCCCCAAAACTTCTGTCTCTTTCATTATCAATTTTTGTCAATTATTTTCTTTCATCTTAATTGCTTTCCACTGCAACTACTCTAACTGTTAGTTTACAGCAGTGAGTAAAGCGTGCAGATTGAAAATAAAGAATGAGCTCCAAGCACGAGTTGAACACTTTTTACCACCCGAGCAATTGCCACACAAAGTCACAGATGATCAAATATAATCCTTAAACACATCCATCATTTTCTCACGATCACTCAGCACCATATTTGTTATTGTTTTTGCTATCACTAGCTGTATTAGTAGCTTTAAGATTTCATTGAATTTTTTCATTAGATAAAGCATTTTTTAAATAAGTTTATAATTCAGGTACATCAATAAATAAGTGTCGCATTTTTATGTACAAAAACTTTTTTGTTTATTCCTCTGTGGTTTGTCTCTCGCTAATTTAGAAGCCCTTTCCCCCCTACTAAGCTGAATGATACATCTACGCTCCCCTTTAAGAAGTAGAGAGCACGTACCTAATTTTATCAGTGGGGACTTTCTGATACGATAATATACATCCCATTACAATGGAGTCGACAAAACTTACAGAAACCCCCACATGCCACTATTAGACACACAAACATAGAGGCACACAGAGGCCTCCATAGAAAACTTTACTCAAATGCACACGCGAACACAGAGACCCAAACATGATAGGTACTTGAAGTGTTCCTTTTGTAATATGTTCCGGTGTTTAAAGAAATTATATTCATGTAATTAAGGAAAAAAATCAAGGTACTAAATACCTATTCGGAAATTTGTCAGGTTTGAGAAAAAAAAAAGCTTTCAAAAAAGAATCAGAGCGGGTGTTCAATTTACAATGCAACTATAATGCTAAACTGGACCATTACCTACTATTTGACGTACAAAATTGCAGATGTAAATTTCTCTTTTGCTTAGTGCTTACCGACTATGGCAGTATTTTGTTTGAAGGAATCTGACCCTAAGCCCAGCCCAGCAATGAAACATGCGCTTCGTTTGTAGGAACTGAATCTGAAGATAGCTAACCGGAAGTTTCCGTTTCAATGACTGAAAACATATTAAGAAAAAAAAAATCCTTCCACCCTCCATGGGAAGGCATGATCCAAAGTGGGCAAATGCCCTGTTTGCACCAAGCCGGTACCCATGTTTGTTTGTAGTGATGAAAGTAATTTACAAAATCATGAATTTTCATTCTTCAGAGATGTCTTTTTTGAATAGATCACTTATTTCACTTCATTAATGTACATGAGTTGATAAATTGAGTTGGTGTACTTTTCCAATTCTTTTCTAGTGAGACTTGGTGTTTCAAATCTTCGTCGTGTGTATACATGGTGTGTTATATTGAATGCTATTATCAACTTTATGAAAATTGGTACGTAATTAGGAGAACAATGTTTTCCTTCACAAAAATCTTTGAAATTGATGAGAATCAGTTTCATTTTGCGTCCTATACTTGTGGACTTCTGTTCACGATTTTTGTGATTTTTTAGGCAGATAAAATTGAACAATTCTTATTCGTACCAAGAATAGACTGTCAGCATCTCTTTGATACCAATTATAGCTAACTCGTGTGATGGTATCTAATTTCGGTAAGAAGAAAACGAGACACACCAACAGAACATACCAGCACACACACATTTATACATGTCATGCCGAATCGATGAAGTTGCCTAATTGGTGAAATTTAGTTATTTTTTTTTATAAAAAAGTTTGATTCCATTTTTATTCCATAAACTTTTGATCGTGAAGTATTGTTGTGTAATATCCTTGTTTTGATTAAATAAACTTGATGTGATTAAAAGTACGTACTTATTTGTTTTTTGTGAAAAAAGGTTAAAGTACGTATTCTTATTTTTTTGTTAAAGGTCTGTTTGTGAACAAACTTATGACTGTAAAAAACTGTCTGTTTTATACCCTTGTCTTGATTAAATTAAAACTACGTATTCGTTTATTATTTAAAAATAAGTTGAAACTTAGCTAATTAGGCTGTTTCACTTATTCGGCATAACACATGCGCGCGCACACACACACACACTCATACACACACACGCACAAACACACACACACACACACACACACATATATATATATATATATATATATATATATATATGAAATTTCTATTCTTTCATATAAGCTGTTCGTCACAGTTGTTAACTAAGCTTATCCAAAAATAGATCTCTTTTTTTTTGCTCCGAATATTAATTTTTTTTTCATCAATGGAGTCATTTTTTTCATAGAAATATTTCTATTCCCAAACAGAAATTAACAACCCTCGCTGCCGTCAGTCGAGACACATGACTTAACACCCACAATCCCTTGGAGCGTTTTTATTCATGAAGAAGTCGAATAGATTTTTTCCTGTGGGTCAAACACGTTGCAAATGACCATTTGTGACTCTGCACGTCGGACCAGTCCCGAACTTGAGCTGAAAATAAAAACCGAGTCCAAACTATAACAGAGATAATCAGCATTCATTTTGCGCTAATGCCCTTGGATAAGACATGAATATAAATGAATGGATCAATTTACATCGAAAAAACAGAAAAAAGCTTCGAATTAAGAAGAATTCACGTACAGTGATTATGTAAACAAGTAGAATATTTTTAAAAAGAAAAATTAGAAAAAAAAAAAAAGTTCAAGAACAGAACACGTGTGTTTGTGGGTTCAAGTGCCCTTGCCCATACTGTTTTTCTTTTCTACATGACTTCAAGTTTTGACGCTACGGTGCTTCAATTATTGACTGTGATGGCGAGTATTCATTCATGTCTATGCTTCTGCAAATTTTTGTAAAGGTAGAAATGAAACTTTTCTTCTAAATTGCTTGAGATCAGCAATTCTAACCGAGTGAAGACTGTCAGCATCCTTTTAAAGCAATTAACACAAAGAATGATTAACTCATGTGATTGCATTTATTTTAGATTTTTAGAAACCCGGGCAAGGCCGGGTACTTCTGCTAGTAATTTATAAAGTGTATTCTGCATTGGTAGAGGTTTGCGATCGGTTCGTAAATTCAATATCTAAGGGAGGTAAGCGATTTTTGTCTGGTTCTTGGAAACAGGTTTTTTCTTTTTTTTTTTCGAAAGTATTATTGCCTAATGCCTATTGAAGAATATATCGATGCGCACTAAACGTAAATTAAGGAGACAATTTGGTATTGGGGGGGCTTTTTACCGGCTATTTATATGAATCCATTTGGAGGAACACTGTCAGAGATAGAAAGAAAAAGTGTAATGGATTCTTAGTGCTAGTTACCACTGTATGTTCTTTTTAGTTTTATAATTATGAAAAAGAGAATTTTTTCTGTTGCTTGCAACTCTACTCGTAAGCTACATCCTTTATAATTGAATTTGATAAAATAAGATTTGAATTCAATAAAATACAATCTCAAATGTTCCACTTGTCTACCTTCGTTCATTTTCTACGTTACTAACAGTAGCAACGCATAAGCTGATGTAATAATTTACGAGCCGAAACACTTACCTTTTTTCCAAAATTCATTTGAACTATTTGCAAATATTATCAATCTTTGTTCTATTTTAAAAAAATCTTAATTTTAAAAAGTTACTTTTCATTGCAACTCAGCCAGATAGTCAATCTATGGCATTAATCCATAAACCTGACTCGAGAATAAACATGGGATTGGTTACACTGGCTTTTAGAGGTCGTCACGCGTCAATTCAGGATGAAAGTTTCCGGCCAAACTGCAGAAAGGCAGACCTTTGTACTCAGCCCCTGTTCTGTGGAAATGAATCCTAGAGTTTAAAGTGATTCATTGCAATGAAATTGCAAGAAATGAATTCAATGATTAATTTCTTTATTGAAACTGTAATTGAATCTTTATTCCAGAGGGAAGAACTGGGGAAGCCAGAATGTTGCTGAGTTACTGTACGATCTGATCATTTTTTCGTTCATTATTCGAGTTGATTTATCTTGATTCGCTGTCTGTAATTCAGTTCCCCCACTGGGTGGTTACAATCCCTACCCACCATTCTAAACTTTTAGTATAGTATAGCAAAGGTATAAGCCAGGTTACATCCGCGATTTCACAACGTCTTCATTCGCCCACGGCTTTTTTTCTTAGCTACACCAGTAACCCTCGTTATTGCCCTCTAAAGATAAGTTCTATTCTGCCAATTCACCGACGTGGTAACGTGAGAATTTTTCTATAAGAAAATATATTCTCTGTTCTATGAAATTGAATCGTTGAGTTTAAGGTGATTCATTGCAATAAAATTGCAAGAAATGAATTCTATAATTAATTTCTCTATTGAAACTGTAGTTGAATTTTTATTCTAGAGGAAAGAGCTGGGAAACCAAAATGTTGCTTTGAATTACTGCAACGATCAGATTAATTTTTTTGTTCATTATTTGAGTTGATTAGTCTTGGTTAGGTGTTCGTAAGTCAGAGCTCCCTCACTGGGTGGTTACAAATTTGAATCAATACTCCCTATCCACTATTTTAAATTACGCACTCTTACAAGTAACGAATACGGTAAAAAAAGAAAAGGAACAAAATATCTCAATATAAATATATTCGTGAAAGTGTTTCCGCTGAATTTAAAGAGCAAATCGGGGGAAAAAACACGTCGTATAGTAAAGATCAGCAAGCTAAATCTGCTGACCGTTATTGGTGGGTTCGATCCCCATTGGATCTCTCACTATTGATGATTTGATACCAAACTATGTTAAGCAATCACATAAAAAAGAGATCAGGATGCACGTCGTATAGCAACAATCAGTAAGCTAATCTTGCCACTCTTTGTTAGTGGGTTCGATCCCCATCGGATCTCCCAGTAAAGATAGCATGAGTAGGTATCAGACTAAGTTAACATACGCATATAATGAGCAAGGTGACTTGATTGTTTTTCAGTCCGTATCACAGTAAAGATTTTGCTAATAGAAATACCTCTTATCTCCATTTGAAGTTTTGGATTATTCAACTGATATATATTCACTATTTGCTTTTTAAAAAATCATTTTTCTAATGAAAATTCGAATATATTCGTGAATTAGGTGTTAACTAGGGAAGTGAATAAAGGCCACGTTTCCAATCGCATGACTCAGCTAAGCTTTTTGCAGAGGAGAGTGAGAGATAACCTCAATGTTGGAGTTTTTAGTGCGGGAATATCACTTAAAGATTAAACATATCATTCAAGAATATATTGTGCAATCTATTAATATGAAAGATTTTCAATGTGGGCCAAACGATAAAGGGATACCGATATAACCTACTAGTTCAGGCTTTTACCAGAATTGTCAAGGTTTATGATGTTATTCATGTTGAATTGGAAGTCTGGATTCTTACTGCCATGCAAAAATAACCTTCTTGAGTATCTAAACTGGATTCCATGGCAAAGGTCCAGATTTTTATCGTAAATGACTGGCAAGTTTCGATTTTTCTGAGCTGTTCTACTTTTTTCAGAAATCGTGGAGGTCGTTATGCTTCTCCTCAGTTGTAATAATCATTAGCGAAAATTTATAGCCATGTTTGCAATAGTCGGGTAGGTGACCAAGGTAATTGCATATTTCATACCGGCATCATCGGTCGGCATTTGATCCCAGGGGACAGCCAGGATTTCGAATGGTGTTCTTCAAGGCAGGCAAGAAAAATGCAATGAAATTTGTCCATTGTCTGTTCTGCTTTATTTAGTGACCCCCCCCAAAACAAAAACAAACAAACAAAAGCGATGTCGATTCACTTTCGCTCCATCAATGAGTCTCGTGGTGTGGAAATAATTTATTTTATGCAGCGAATATTGATTGTTTTCGACAAAATCTCCCTCGACAAAGCACTTGATTTGATGGTAAAATCACACAGATTGAAAATTATACAGATAAAATTTCAGCTGATATCTACGTTTCAGGCAAGGAATTTATTCATGAACCCTCATAATACCACGATCAAAATATTAACAAAATTTTACTGATCTCAATCGAAAAACAGTTTATCCATGATGAATCCGGTAATTTTTTCGGAGACAATTTCAGCTATCAGGTATTCTTCAATTGTACGACCTCAATCTAGATGTTGAGCAAAATTCTGCCCCGTCTGCTCGGAGAGATTTTTAGGCTTAAACCAATTTCTTTTTTTTTGTTGATAATCTGATATTTACGAGGTCTGCTTGATTGATGATTATCGGCGTTTGATCCAAGGTGAAAATATACCTGGGTTTCGAATGCTGATTTTGAAGGTAAAATCTTCTCACACGGAAGATCTGCACAACAAAACCTTGTAGCTCTTTCTCGCCAAATTGTGCAATACTCAGCTAATCTTTGAAAGTATAAAAAATCTCATATTGCATACTAGTATTTTCCTCAGATTCACTTTTTACGTTTTTAGATTGTTCGATGGTTTTGAATATGAATCCACTGGATACATTCATACAAAGGAAAATCAACAGCTGGGTGGTGAATAGGAAAAATAAATATTGTAGATTTTTCTAGCCGATTTAGCTGACAAATGTAGTCTCCGTTCTGTCCTCAAACTTACGTTGTTTGTCCAGTATTCCAGTCTGTTCATAAATCGTTGCTACGTGAAGTATTAGGATTGGGGTTAGGGTTAATCCTTTCTCTAATTACCCTACGGAATATCGAGCTGCTTTCGAAGTACGAAAGATTTTTTTTTTCGCTTGCCTATCCCATGTAAGTTCGAGCGTCACTGGATAGTGGTTTCGCACCAAAGCTGGCTCGGTATCAAAAATGTCTATAGACCATCGAGAGAAAAGGCCTTTCGTTGAAAGATCATCATGTCAACATGGAATAGATGATAAGATATCAAGTAGTGCATGGAGGCATATCGCTAGCAAAGGTACCAACTGTAACAACAACAAAGGATTACAACAATAAATGCTGTGAACGAAATGAAGAAAAATGCTGTCCGAAAAAGTCCTAATGAACGCTGTTGAGGTGAACAGCCGAGATAGTGACTGGAAGATAAAATAACGAACACACACGGTTTAAATAAAGAATGCATGTTAACATACGAAATAAAATCTCTAATTTGACCCGATTTCAAATCATAAACCTCAAAGGCAAGACACACACACACACACACACACTCATACTTATGTACACACTCAAAGTGTGCTTGAGAAAATGTGAATTCAGATAACAACACCATAAGTATTTATGCAATGATAAGAAAAAAACGCATACTCCTTACATAAGTTGGTGCGATAAGCGACTAGCGTGAGAAATAGCACATGAAAAACAGGTGGACAGGAACAAACTCTTTCTTTACACGAGGTTGACACTGTTGACGGGCTCAAGTTTGCAGTTTTTCCACGGTAACAAGAACTACAACAATCCTCAACCTTGTAACATTTCGCTGTTTGTCTGTGCCGTCAGGTTAAACCAAACCGATGTGTAAACTTGACATTCCGCGAGGGATAATTTCATTTTAATGAATAGATACATTTATAAAATCAAATCACGTCCAAGTGATTGGTAGCCGGCTCTCTCACCGACGAAGCCATTTTAGGTCGGAATAGAATTAGGAGAGAAGTTTGACTCTGCAGCAGCCAGAATAGATTAAAAATACGTTTAACATAAGGCTATTTCGGGTCACTTTAAAAGCGATTATATTGAATCAATTCTCCAGTAGGACAATAGTTGAAAGCTTGCTATAATTCTTGGTGCCCAAAGCTTGGCCCTAATAGGGTTTCGAATTACAGCAGCTTTCTAGGAAAGATAATTTGCAACCAGTAATTTCATAAGGGAGTGCTTCTGAACCGACTAATATTGTAAATAATAAATCTGCAAAGACCGACTTACTTTCGCATAGGTTTCCCCTTTATGTTCTTCTATTAAGAATAAATCAATAACTGCGAAGATGACTCCTTCGGTAATTCACCCACTATGATTGCCCTTAAGAATTATCCGGAACATTTTATTTTCAATGAGTAAGTTGTCAACAGAGGTCTTTGATCAAATCCCCGTTGTTGGTTTGTAATATTATTAAAGGAAAATGACCCACATAAATGAAAATTGGAATTCTTTGATATCTGGAATTGGATGAAAATTGGAGAAAACACACACACACACACACACACACACACACACACACACACACACACATATATATATATATATATATATTGATGGCCTGAAATTATTTGTAAAAAGAAAAAGAAAGAGCTGGAAACTTTTCAAACAGCCGGGAACCCAAGGATAGAAAATGGGAAAAAAAGGAATGTTTGATGGGAGTCTTGCACACGGGGAAACAAAAGAAATAGAACTTCCAGACGATAAAATAATCAGGACATCGGATGCAAATAACTGAGAATATTAGAAAGCTATTGAATGAAATTAAAAATAAAAGAGAGAAAAATTGAAGAGAACGCCGCAGAGAAGTCATGAAGATTTTAGAAATCAAAGGTAGGAGCAAATGCGTAGTGTTCATAATGAGATACTCGTCAAGTGGACAAGAGAGAAACTAGTTATTTCATAACGATGCATGAAGCCTCACACGTCAGGTGTGGTGTCTTTTATTATCTGCATTGCTAGAAAAGCTGGAAGAACGTTCCTCAAACTAGAAATCTGAGATTTCTGAATAGAAGTCTGTGTCGACTTGGCTATTAAATGAGTTGTAGAATACGCACGAGACAGTAGAGAAAGAAATACTGATAACCCCTAAAAACGGAAAAAGAAAGCAAACTACAAAATAAGAACGAAGAATTAGAAAAAAATTTAGAAAGAGTTAGAAGCCAAAATAGGAAGAAAAACCAATTCCACGGACAATCCAGACGGTAAAGGGAATTGTGGGTACCAGAATGTGCAAAGGACACTTGAAAAAAGGAAGAAAATAATAACCGTAGATACCGGTATATAAGACGGACATTCGATAAAAAACAAAACAAACTATATAAGTATTAAAATGCATCCAGTGCGCCGGTATTATGACTAGACAGCTGTCTAACGAAGCTACGTGTGAACAATTATAGGGCTTGGGTGAGTTGTAGTGACCAGGAGTCCTTAAGATAACTTTATAGTTTGGCACATACTTTATACATGAAATAACTATTCTGTAAGGAACGTTTGCACGAATTCTTGACCACTGGAAATCCAGTTCTTCCTAACTTTCAATCACCAGCATACTGATTGAGTGTCAATATATGCTCAAACAAAATTCAGATGAAGAACGGAAAAACCCGGTGTTGAAATCATCTAATTCTCCTCCCAAGCGATAATGTCGCCATGTGAATTTCCATTCATTCATATCCCTGTGAATGACCTTCACCTTCATGTTCTAAAACCAACACTCATCGAGCGTATTCTTGTGTTCTCCTTTTTCTTGTCATTTGTTCCCAATTTGGCGCATGCGTCGTGGCAAGTCTAACGTTAGATGTTCCATGTGATTTTATTTAACATAATCGTGTATAAGTAGAGGTTTTAGGACCAGGTTTTCCGGTAAAAAGAAATCGATGGTCGACGTATACGTAGACAATCATTTCGTTAGGTTGAAATCCATGTATAACGGGGAGGCCTACGAACAAATCTTAAGCTTCCAAATGTGGAAAATCCTCACCAGTTGAACAAAATCAACTACTATTACATTGTAGTATATCATATTCGAATACTTAGATGGACAAATAAAATCATTTTACCAAAATTTTCCCCGTTTCAGTTAAAAGTAGCACAACAATAAATAGTGAACATTTTGCCTTTGAGATTCGGTGTTTCAGACCCAACGAGCCTTAAAACCAGGATTTTTAGCGAGAGTTCTGTGAGATGCATCTTACATTGTATGAAACAGCTTTTCTCAACTGAGGGTTTGCAGAATCTTCGGATTCTGTGAGAGGCCGTCATGAGTTCCACAAGAGTTCGTTAAGGATTTCACGACAAAAGAACCTGGCTTTTGCTTCATTTGAGTTTTTTTTTACGTAACAATTGGTGGTCCCTGTGTTGATGACTCCTGATACAAGAACCATCAGGATTTTTACCAACTGAAAAAGGCCAGCGGTTGTCATTTCTTTAACAATCGTTATATAATTCATTTTTTTATAGAAAAAATTCTAAAAAATCACAATCTTAGATAACATCATGAAATACCTTTAATTAGGATTTCAGATTTTCAATATTTATTCATATTGTTACTAGTTAATGATATATCATATAATATATGCAAAATTTTGAGCTCACTGAGGAGTCGTAAGCTCTTCAAGTATTTTCATGAAGGGTTACCTTCATTTTAGGTTTTGCCAGTTAAGAAAAACTGAGAAAGACCGGTATAAAATGGTGCTTTTTGATCTAATTAAGTTTTGGATTCTGATGAAAAATTGGCGTCGACTAACGAGAAATATAAATGGAAGATTATTTGGCGAATAATCAAGTGTGGACCAATACGCAAGATTGACACTTATACATGGATATACACGATAATCAACCAGTAGATTCGGTCGGATAGGTAGATGACTTAACTTAGTATATCTCGGAATTTTTGAGATGAGGCATTATTATTATTTCTATAGATATTCGGACCATCCTCATCTTTGTTGTTTTTCATACGGCCTTCGTCAGGTATCATCTGGTAGATTTGGGAAGTAACGAACCGAACCCTTTATTTATCCGACGGGGGTATATTGACCGTACTCCCCTCTTTAGCGTTAGTAGTATTGTTATACTGTCTCGTGATCGAACCTAGAACCATCAGATTACTTTACAGTAATTTGTCTGATGCTGTAACCACTGCGCTATGTGTCCATGTGGACAACAGGTGCCAATTTTTAGGAGCCTTAAACCTCAGGTGACAGTTATGATTTTTTTTTCTGATGTTATTGTTTTCTGATGATACCTGACGAAGGACGTAGAGTGCAACGGCCGAAACGTTGTATGAAAAACAACAAAGATGAGGATGGTCCGAATATCAATAGAAATAATGACTTAACTTGATTGGGAAGATTTACTTCCTCCACTAAAGAAGAGGAAAATTAATTCTGAACAAGGATATCAAAAATCTTCCCTTCGAAGAATTCACTCTGATGGTTTTAAATACAAACGCCAAATTGTCTGAACGCCAACATAAATATATCCTTTTAATCGCAAGAAACAATAAACCCATAAATGGACGGATGGGAACGGTAATTCAGTGAGAACTATGCATGCAGCTTCGTTATGGATTTTTATCAAACTGGTACTGATAAGAAAAAAGATACTGCATACTGATGTCTCAAAAATGTCTGGGTGCAGTCAGGTCGTTCACCTGAAGCCAGAGCACCTGAACAAATGCGCTGCTGAGCTGAGAAAACGGGTCAGATTGTAAAGTTACACGAATCTTCAAGAGATTAAATCTAAGATAAAAGAAAAACAAAACGATTTGAAAAAGAAACTAATTAGAAATTAACCCATTGTGGCTCAAGTATTCAATAAGCTTTGTGTTGTCTGACACAAGGCCGAAATAGTGTTGCATCAAACAAAGATCGAACGGTGTTAGCGAATTGATCACCATGGTTTTTATGGGGTTTCTTTTGTACCTGCTTAATAAAAAGGTTACAATAGTCTTGAACGAATCTCTTGGAAGAAAAAGAAATCTGACCAAAATGCCAGATCTAAGCTTATTGTTGAATCAAGATTTTCTCCCATTGGTGCAGCTGAATGGGGCAACATAGAATAATTTGTCGGAAGATCTAAAAGAATCTTGCAAATTACGTGAAACTTAAGATCGACGGAGAAACATTTTTGTCGCTTATGTCGAAGCTCTTCGTACAGGAGAACTTATATCCTAGTGGATATGGTATAGATCTAAAGAAATACATCTTGACCATAGATCTAGGGAAATAAAGATTTAAACATCTTATACGTGTGTTTGTGTGTGGGATGTATGTTTGCATGTGTACAATGGTGCATGTGTGTTTGATATGTCACGACCAGGATGACAGAAGAATGAATATTCGGATTTTTATGTATAGGCGTGTCTTCATGTGCAAGAATGGTTGTGTAGTGTGCGTGCGTTTTATACATGATTAATTTCGTTGAAAGTTGAAAAATAATGAATACTTGCAATCACAGTCAATAATTGAACAACTGTAGCATCAAAATTTGAATTCACGTGAAAAAAAATCAATCGAAGAATAAATATGGTCAGAATAAAATCTCCTTGTGACATCACTTGCGTTTTCCACCGAAAAACATCTAGAGTAAAAAAGAATCTAGAAATTATTAATATATCCGCTGGGATGAGCACCCAGATCTTAAAAAAAACACCAAAAAAGCATTTTAGAAAGCGTCTAGTGGAGTGCTGATACCAATTTTCTAGTCGGTAGACAAAACAGTATGACCAGGAGTGCTGGATCACACAAAGAAACACACAAATATGCTTCCATAAAAAAGATAGAAACTTTTGGTGGCCACGATTGTTCAATAATAATATGAAGTCTTGTAAATTGACCAAAAAATTGATCGCCTTATATTTTTTCTTTTCTGAGAAAAGCAGAAGTGGTTGTGTAGAAATATTCTATTTGATTCGATAGGGTATTTGCTGCTATGAGTACTATAGCATTCAGCAAGACAGACGATTTCCAAAAATGTGATTCAGATTAGCCGACTAAGTCTCATTGTCTTGCCACAAAAATTGGTAGACAAATGTTATGTTACCATTATTACTGGGGATATAGCCACAGCTACAAAAAAAAAAAAGAAAAGAAAAAAAGAAGGATTGTAAACCAAATGGAGCAGCAAGGCAAAACACGCTGTATAGAAAACAAACATCTTGCGTTTTATTACCTATGATCAGAGCATCTGTGCGCACTGCCAAGGATCAAAGTATCGTTGTCAAGGATTAGAGTGTAGTACCTATTCGCTCATTGGAAAGTGTTACATACAGTATATATAAATATGTATATATATGTGTGTGTGAGCATATACGTATAAGTGTGTATGTGTGCATGCGTATACGCATATATATATATATATATATATATATATATGTGTGTGCATGAACGCATATTTATACGCATGTCATTTCAGTCAATAATTTCTAAACATATATTAATGCAATTTATGTATATATTGAATTCGTTCTGTTGGATATAATCTCAGACTGCAAGCAAACCAAGTTATATAATCTTTAAAGATACCAATTAATCAGAAAAAATTATTTGAGTCAATTTTCTACCAACAAATTCGACCGAAGAATTTGACAAAATATTTCAAGATCACTAAATTTTGAGTAAATGTTATTTTATTATTTTACATCTTTATTTCATATGATCATTTCAGTATCAAACATCATAGATAAAATCACCTGGACCTTTTTTTTCTAGTTTTATTGCTGTATTGTTTTGAAAATATCCAGTTTTCACTCGGTTGGAAAGCTGGCCAACGTTGCAATACCACACATGTTCTTGCTGTTACGGGCAACCTTAATGTAACCCTGTAATCCCCAAGTGGGACCCCAACTGAAAGAAAAAAAAAAAGGAATAATTAAAGAATTCGGTCATTATGACTTATGAAAAGAGGGGACACATTACAGTATTTGAAATCAGGTCAAAATAATAACCAGAGAACAAGGAAAGCCTGTAACGAGAAAAAAAAAATAGTTCGATTGGAAGCTCAGAAAATATTTAGCTGTTAAAGCCTCCCTTATTGGGGTCCAATGCAAGACCATTCGAAAAGTAATTAGCTCTGGTATTCTAAATTAGGTAAAGTTTCTCCCGAGAGGGGTCTCCAGAAAAGGCTGATTTTCTAATTAGTATCGACAAAAGTTCTTCCAACTATATGTGCTCTCATCTTAACATTTTTTTTCACGAGAAGTTCTGTAATCAGTCGGGCCGTGGTGTTTGCATTGCATGGCTAAAAGAATAAAAAAATAACGACACTGATAAAAAGAACTAGGTACAATACTAAGCAGCATGTAAGGAGTACTGAATGCAGTATACACCCGGGGAAGGCTGAATAATGCATTGGTCGGAATGTCTTATTAACAAAAAACCCAGTTTGTTTCGGGGGATCTGAATAGACTGACATAGATAAGAAGAATCTGCAGAAATGCGTACACAGAATAAAATAAACATACCCAGACTGCAGTCATATGTATAACTTCACTCAAGACTACCCCATGAAAAAATTAAAAAAAACCTAATATTTTGGCGTGTCCTTTCTATATTAAAGAATGAGGAAATAAGGGCTAGAGATAGGGCTAATGAGTCTATCAAAGAAATATTTGAATGACCCGTCTAATGCTGACTGCTTTCCTTCTCCATAAAGGCCTCTCAGATTAGGGCTTATGCTTAACTTAGCAGTAAACAAGGACGCAATCCTCCAATTAGCAAAAGGGGTTTCCAGACTAATATATATATATATATATATATATATATATATATATATATATATATATATATATATGAAATGGAGCACAAATACGTTTATTCTGCTTTATTTGGGCTTCTTCGGACAAATGATTCAGTTTATTTTAAATTGCTATTCAGGACATTTTTGGGGAGATGTCTGTTTTTCTAGGTAGTGGGGTCTTCTTTTTATTCTATTTTATTATTATTCTATTTCTATCATAGAAAAAAAAAGAAAGAAAAATAGATAGCCATCCACAAAATGTCCCAAATAGGAATCTAAAACAAACTGAATCCTTTGCTTGAAGGAGTCCAAACAGGGCAGAAACATAAACGTGTTCGTGTAGCGAATCCTTATTCAATTATATTTTAAATTCTACTTTAAATCAACTTAATATTCAATGTTGAATGTATCGAGCACTTGATGAAATAAACCCATCATACATCGGATATTGTACCATGTTATTTTATATCGTATTGCATTCCTAATTTGTATTTGTATGTATATATATATATATATATATATATATATATATATATATATATATATATATATATATATATAATTGTTGGTGCGTAAAATGAAAGGAGACTTGATAGAGACAATTAAAATTCAGAATAGATTTAACAATTGCGACCAAAAAATAAAAGAAAACGTAGCGCCCCAGACATTACATTTCGTAGATCAGAAAAATTGACAAACCTTGATTTTTTCCAGCGAAAGAGTAATGAATTACTGGAATAAGTTACCAGGATATGATCGAAACAAGAATAGGATCAATAGTTTCAAAAATGGACTCGATAACTTCCGCTGTGATGGCATAACCAAAATATCAAAGGGGCAATTCTGGGGACGTTCAAATTTCCAGAGGAGATGAGTTAATTGAACTTTATCTTTAAAGTAGGATCGCGAAAAGAAATTATATAATTTGAAATGGCCAGAGAGACAATATATTAAATGAATAGATACTAGTATACTCATACCGTAAAAAATGACGGCAGTATTTAGATAATCTTTCAATTGCGTTGTACTTAAAAAGTATCAAGAAACATTATGTTTCTCTGTTTATCAAGAAGAACGAAGTCAGAATTTTTTTTACGTATTTGCAAAAAAAAGTAAGGGATTGCTTTATAATTAGCATTCAATAGTTATACCCTTTAAGAATGTTAGATGAAGATATTGACATTAACGTGACGTATTATATAAGTAGATTCTCTACCTGTTCTTTATTAGCCAATAGTCCTGTCCATTCTCGCTTCCATAGCCTACAATCAAAACTCCATGGGTCACAGTGTGTTTGCAGTCGTCACTTCGGTAGACGCCACTTTTGTATAAATTGAATGTATGTTCTCTGGAGTATATGGCGGTTGACACGGGACCAACGGTGGCTACAGCATACTGTAAGCATTCTTCACAGTAAGATTCAATTCTTGTAATATAAGATACGTTTGCAACGACTTTAGAAATGTTGAAACGACATTTCCCATTCTGGAAAAAATTGAATCGTAGTTATTGTTATAACTTGCAAAGAGTATTAAGGACAAAAGTGAACGAAAAGAAAACTCGCCATCGAAGTCAATAATTGAACAAGCGTAGCATCAGCATTTGACGTCATGAAAAAAAAATTCAACCGAAGAATAAAAATGGCCAGAATTAATTCAATGTATGATATCATCGGTGTTTTCCACTTGTGAAAAAAAATCTTGAATAAAGCAAAAAAAAAACAAAAAAATCCAGATATCATTAAACCTTCCACATTACCCCCCCCCCAAAAAGGTCAAAAGGCTTTTCACCGAAAATGATTTTTTTTTAGAAGGAGTCGAGTGGTAAACTGATTTAAGAGAGGAGAAATATGGCAACGAAGACTTAAAAAGATGAAACCAAAAGAGAAGAACTTGAACTAAAGAATGATAAAAAAAGGGGAAAAAAAAGGAAAAAAAAAAAGAAAAAAACAGGGAACGGAGAGTAAAGGCTAAAACGCGCTCGAGTCGCAGAGCACACTGGCAAGTAAAAAATGCTTGCATTGTATGACAGAAAAGGTAAAATTGATAAAAGTAGGTACCAGATAAACTACTACGAGAACCTGTATCCCCCCAAAATAAAAATTCCCTTGGCCTACAGTTTGATAGAGAATGAGAATGTCGCAGACGTAAATTTCTAGGCGGAAAATCCCCAGGCGAATATGGGATAAGCTTTTAGAATATACTGGAAGGTTAATTTACAAAGGAGCATAGTAATCATTCAACAAGTAAGGAAAATGCCCCCATTGTTCTGCCTATGAATCCTACTACAAAAAAAGGAGATGATGAAGACCTTGGCAATTCCCATCGTATTACTTTACTACCCAACATCCACAAACTATAATCGAAAATACTAATAGATTGAACATTTTAGATAAAAACCAAGAGGCATGTTTAGGAAGTGATTTTTCGACAATAGATCACCTACACTCATTAGACCAGCTGATCAAAAAGACATCAGAATACAATAAACTACATTGTTTGGCTCACGTATACTATGAGAAAGCCTTTGATTCAGTAGAACACGTCGCAGTCCCCAAATCGATATGAAAACAAGGTATAAATGAGAATTACGAATAAGCATTAAACAAAGTTGAGAATATCTATGAGAATGGCATTGCAATAGGACTTCATAAGGATACAAACCAGATAAATATCGGAAAGGGAGTAAGACAAGGGGATATAGTATTACCGAATCTCTTTAGAGCCTGCCTTGAAAGCACCTTTCAGAGAACAGATGGGGAAAACGTCGGAGTGAACATAGATAGAGAATATTTGAACAATGGTTTACAGAACTCACGAAGAGATCTAAATAGAGAAAGTAAAAATAGGGTTAAAAATGAAAAGAACAAAGACAAAAATTTATAACAGCGGCTGCTGATATATAACACATCTTGACTGATCACCCACTTACCGCCATAGTAAATTGAATTTATAGATATTTTGCTACAGGTATGATATCAGTTAATTCCCAAATTACATTTGTCATATTTATTCAAGAAAAAAAAAATGAATGAAAACCTGGACTATTTTGAAAATGTCTGCTGGTATATTTGGGGTGGTGTTGGAAAGTTCAGGGGATTTGAGCAGTGTGCCGAAATGAATGTCAAACGGACTTTTCCATTTTAGCAATGTTCGAATCTCGGAAATACCACATGTCCCACAGTATACCAGGGGACTTCTCTGAGGGATTTATTGGAAACAAGGAGTTTTTTTTTTCTCATGGCCAAATTCTCCGAACTTTTCGGGTAGCACTTATATGAAAGAATGGATTTCGTTGTTCAAAAACAAAATTTCAAGAAGAAACTCACTTTGCCTTCGAAATCGTAGGTTTTTTCGGGTTGGATTCCACCCATTTCATGGATACAATGAAAAGCCATGTCCATGAGACCTCCGGCACAACCATTTTCTACTATAAAATGAAAAGATATAAGAAATAGCAATGTTATATTCGGTTGATAAAAATTGGATAGCACTACGAGCGTTTAGTTTAACGGAAAATTATTTTTAAAAAATCGCTTTTAATTGAATAGTGGCAGCTATCGGCGTACATTATTTTCATATACATCAAAATATACCTATTTCAGTTTATTCTTTACGAAACTAGAAAGTGGATATGTTCTTTTTGCGAAGAATTAATGTATAGAAGCATTTCTGAAATTGTTCCTTTCTTGCAACATCTATTGATAAAACAAAGTTTCCCCGACTCCTCACTTCATTTTTAGTATGATTGGTACTGAAATCATATTGAATTAGTTTGAGTCGTAAACTAACTGTGACAACACATTGGACCCCCCCCCAAGAAAAAAGACCCCCTCAAAAGTACTAGATGTAGATTTATCTCCTTGATTCAACATTCTACATTTTTGAAATTTTGTGGATTTAATATTATAATATACTTTTTCAACACCAAATTAATTTTATTATGGTAAAGGGGGCAACAGAATTTTTTATCTGTCACGATGGGGAATGGAGCAAAAAGGCCAAGAACCATTGATTTTAACAGTTGCATATCTTCTATAAGAAAGCAATAGAAACTTCCAATGATATTTAAAAACTTACAGCAGCAGTCAATGAGTTCCTGTTCAGACAAAGATATCAATTTGCCCGTATTCTTGAAGTGCTGAGCTTCTAAAGATCCTGTAGCTGAAAAAGCCCAACAACCACCACATTCTCCCTACAACACAACATCATTGATATGTACACTATTATTTGATCGGCTAGAATGAAGTTAACTACAATATACATGTATATAACGTATTTTCCGGCTGGTGAGACGCACCCTATAATTAGCTAAGGATTTTTCGGAAAATATTGAGGATTAAATACTGTTCTGGCAAGTCCAAGTCGCTGGAATTAGTTTCATTTTTCTCTCAGTCGCAGCTAATTATTACATCTTAGACGTATACAAGAATATGTACGTTGTACATGGAAAGTATTGGCTCAGTACATAGGGGGTCTCTCCGTTCCACTTGGTTTTAAGATTATTCGAACGAACACTCGGTTAAATATTTTTTCATATCTGTATAGCCGTGATGAATAGAGAAGAAATCTTGAAGAATATTATTCGACAAGATAAAATTTAATGACGATATTAGAAGAATTATGATACTTTTTTAAAAATGTTTTTTTTCAATATTGTATGTATTTATCATTGGAGAGAGCGACGCTACGTTGAGGCAGCTACCCTATCGATTACGCCTTTGTTTCCTGCAGCAGTTTCTTTAATTGTTTGAGAGATCATTTCAGATAAGAGTTTTATATGATATAATGCAATTTATATATATACATATATATATATACATATATGTATATATATACATATATATATACATATATATATACATATACATATATATATACATATATATATACATATACATATATATATACATATATATATACATATATATATACATACATATATATATATATACATATATATATATACATATATATATATACATATATATATACATATATATATACATACATATATATATATATACATATATATATATACATATATATATATACATATATATATACACATATATATATACATATATATATATACATATATATATACATATATATATATACATATATATATACATATATATATAAGTATGAATCAGGTTTGAAATATAGCATTATATAATGTTATATAAAGCAATGTCTGATACGTGATGGATTTATTTCATACAATGCTCGATACATTCAATGTTATACTCTGAGAGTTATGTTGGTTTACAGTAGAGCTGGAAATATAATTAAACGACAATTCTGAAGTACTAAATTTTGCTAAAATAATAAAAAGACTTAAAGAAAATTTATTAGATAGGAAAAATGAAATAGCACTGAAATGCATCGCTCGAAATTCTTATTAACAAATATAATATAACAATCGACACATTCGTAAATTAAAGGTAACATTGACAGTTTACTCACATACCCATCATCACAAAAAAACTTATCAACATTATGTACTCCCTCACTTGTTTAGGTAAATTAAGAATAATACAATCCGCTATGGTCATAAAGTAAACTTATGTTGGCAATAAATTTATTGCCAAATGTTAAGTTAATATTAAAACATCCTTTGGAACACAATTCAGCTTCCACTTATAATTAAATTCCACTCCTAGCACACACCCTTTGACATGTAACTTACAGCCACCAGCAAAACACACACACTACAAAAAAGAATAAAATAAAATAAAAACTCCTCTCACCAATAGCGACACCCACAAGATTCATCGAAATCCCCAAACAAGAATCTCAAAACACATAATCAATCGTCTGAAGAGGCCCAAAGAGGGCAGAGACATTAACTTTTTTGCAGTCAATCCACTTCCTAATATATATATATATATATATATATATATATATATATATATATATATATATATATATATATATATATATATATATATGCAAAGTTTTCTTCTGGGGATCAAAACTGGGAGGGGAGTCTTTTTCAACTTTTGCCGGTTAAAATCGAGGCGATGATTATATGCCAATGCCTAGTTCGAATTCAAAGGTCTTTTTTTTTATAGGGGTCAAAATTTCGGTCAAAATATGGGAGGGGGGATTTTTTACTTTTAGAGGTAAAAACCGATGGAAAGATTCCCCCTCCCCCCCTTTTAGGGGTCGAAATCGAAAGGAATTTCTTTTCTACTTTTAGAGGTCAAAGTTGTGGTGGGATTTTTTTGGCACTTCTAGGGGTCAAAATAAAGAGTTTTCTACTAATGTCAAAGTGGAGGAGGAATTAAAGTTTCCCTTTCGATTGTGACAATCCAGAGAAAACGTTTATTTCCATTTATACAAGTCAAAATAAAGTGTAAATTATCAAAACCACGGGGTGAAATTATTTTTCATTTTCAAGGGTCAAAATAAAGTGGGAACTCTTTCCCCTTTTTAACATTGAGCCCCTTTCCTGTTCAACATCTACCCCAAAAGCTCCCAACTGCTTTTTTTTCCTATCTTCCAATTTTTGAACATTAGCCTCTCCCACCTTTTAATAATAGTCGACATTTTCTCCACATTACTTCTCTTTTCCTTTACATTACACCCTCCATTTTTCCTATCAAACCTCTTTCTTTTACATTAGCCGGGCCTCTTTTGGGAAATAAGTCCTACTTTTTTTTTTTTAATTTAGGCCCGTTTTAAACTTTGCCCACGACCCCTTTTTAAAAATGTTTGCCCCTTTTAACATTAGACCAACCTTTTCACATTAGCTAGATATCCTATCTTATTTTAACCTCCCTGTCTTTCAACAGTGTAAAATGTGGGATTAAATCAATTTCAAAGACATCTATTTCTTTTTTTGGACAGCAATTTACACCGCCCGATAGGGCGAGTATCCAGTCTAGTACCAAAAAATAGTCCCGAGGAATATACACTGTGCCCAAACAATGTTAAATTCGGGACTGCTCTGATCCTTGGCACAAGTGCTGGCCTATACACAAATGATTTCATTAACGAATTAAATAAAATCATTACAATCCTGGCCAAGTAAGTACACCAGTAGAAGAAATATTTTATTTTATATGGATTTATTCTTTCAGTTCAAGAAAGGATAGTTGATCTTTTCTTGACCAATATCCTTTCCAAACTTACATTTGAAGGACTTTATGTTCTTTAATGTAACGGCTGAGTTTGTTTTATTGAGTGGTCACTCTGGTATCCATAAAATACCCCTTTGGTGCTATCGCGTCCTGCACAAGCAATTTGCAATTAAGTCCCCGTGTTTGTTTGTAGTGTTGGTTGTAGCATGGACTTTTCAGGGCTTATTGTGGATTTGTTCAGAATACGATGTCCTGAGGTGACACGGAATATCTCAAGAATATTAGCGTCACTACTTCAGAGTTTTTAGATTCAACTTCTGGAGTCGGTCAGTGTAATTTAGATGTTGATTTTGGGGGATTAATTTTGTTGCACATGTTCCACTACACCTATATCATACTTATATCTGAGAGACTATGTAGTTTAAGCAAATTCCAAACGTAGGCAGACCGATTACTTGTTAAGTAAAATGTATCATTCTAGATCGAGATGTTTAAATGCATGCAGTCTGCTTGGTTTATTTGTAAAAATTGAATGAGCATCAGAGCAAATACTTTCTGAAATGAATTGAGATCGAGTATTTCATAAAGATTGGGATATAAATCGAAAGCATAGAATACCTTATGCGTAGAAAAAAATAATTTAATTTCAAAATCAGTTACCTGGTTTTTAACTTCAGTGACGTAGCCTTTCTTTCTCCAATCAACATTCTTCGGGAGGCGGTCAACATTCAAATTCGCAGACGTGAGTGTAGGTTTTCGATTATTCATATCTGGGGGCACAAAACCTCCCATCAATGCTGTAAATTCTGCCTGTGTCTTGAAAGAAGAAACGTAAATATTCGGAGGATAAGAAAATAAGTATTTCGTTCCGGCCATGTATCAATATAACAAGACATGAGATATTTTAAGGATTGTAACAGTAATATTCTAAAATACTCTTGTTCTTTTTACGATTATTTTGGTTAGGTACGGGTACGCATTTTATATATATATATATATATATATATATATATATATATATATATATATATATATATATATATATATATATATCCCCAAAACTCGTAACTTCGAAGCTATTCAATCCAGCTGGATTGAAATTGGCAGGGATACCGAATATCATGCAGGGACCTCAAATATAAATTTTGGAACCGACCCTTACAATCATGTCTGCTTCACCGTAGCTATTCGTACTAAATTTCATGATCCAGAAACTACTCGACCAGTCTTGGCCAAAATTGTCAAGGATACCGAATATCAAGCAATGATCTCATTTATAAATTTTGAGGCTGGTCCACGCTCAATTATCCCCCCCCCTGCATCGGAGCTATTTGTTCTCAATTCCGAAGTCAGAAACTATCCAACTGACCTGAACCGAACTTGGCAGTGACATACCTAATAACACACAATGATCTCAAATATGAATGTTGAGGCTATCCATACACAGTTATCTTCCCTGCATGGTAGATATTTGTCCACAAAATTCATAACTCAGAGATTATTCACCGAGTGGAAATGATGATCATATAGATGAAAAGTGCGAAAAAATCCTTGCAAAAAACTTATTTATATTCTTTTCGAAGTGGACCTTTGAATACAAGTAGTGCAGAACATAGAAGTATTTAAATTTTAGTTTCCTGGATTAAAGTTAACATTTCTTGAGAAAACAATAGAATTCGAGGTAAAAAGGTATAATTGTTTTAGTTTCTTTTGGGGCTTCTTCAGGCAAATCATATTTAAAGCTCAGTTCCAAGTCAAAGTTTTTTTTATCGAGCACTTTATGAAATAAACCCATCAAACAGTACATTGAATTACTGATTTTTACTTTCGTATATAATTATAAATTGAATTATATTATACTCAAACTCTCATTAGAAATGATCTCCCGTCATTACACGGTTAATATATCACCTGGCCTAGACAACCTGAATAAAAATACACAATTAAAGAAAATGGAGCTGCTGTAGGAATACATACATAACTGTCGCGTTGAAAGAAGCGAATAGAGCAGATATAGACCACGAATGAGCAAAAGATTTAAAAATATGGGACGTAAAACCGGCACAAAAGTGAGAGCAACGCTACGTTCTTTTATTGTTTATTCTATTTATGTTGTTTACGCCAAGTGATACATCAACCGTGTAATGGCGGGATATCGTTTCTTGTTAGAGTTTCAATATAATATAACACAATTTATCATCATTCTGTCAGTTGATATATCAATTTCTTGATATATATATATATATATATATATATATATATATATATATATATATATATATATATATATAATTATAAATTGCGTTATATTATATTGAAACTGTTTTGAATGATCTCTCGTTATTACACGGTGAATGTATCATTTGGCCTAATGTAAATAGAATAAACAATTAAAGACAAAGGGGCTGCAGCAGAAATGTAACCTGCGACCCCTCTCTCTCTCTCTCTCTCTCTATATATATATATATATATATATATGTGTGTATTCATGCATATTCAATGAGGTTCCTGTTTCTAATATAATTACAAATTCAAGTGTAGTCATCCTTACGTAGATGTTATCAATGTTTTTTCAATGCAAGTTGTATGTATAAAAACTTAAACTCAAGGTGAATAGTGTTAAAGAAATCCAATGATAATTATTTGACACACAATCTACAAAAAATGTAGAATAAGCAATGTTGATTCCCCTTATTTATCAACATGTGATGAATACACGTGGAATTTTTTATGGACTTTTGTCTTCATCTTGGTTCAATTTTCGAACACAATGTTTCGGCCGTTGTACCGTACGACCTTCTTCAGGAATTTTTCTCCATCGGAGAGGGGAAGACCTGTTTCACCGATCGTTCATTATCTAATTTGGGGAGTGGTTAATTTTTTGTTTGCACAGTTGGTTGCAATTGGCGTCAAAAATCTGTGATTAGTTTTGAAAAGTAATATTTCTAGATTATACGACATAGATCCCCAAAGATTACAACCGAGGCCGGCAGAGTATTAGATGGAGAGACGAGCTAAACTAATTCAGAAAGTACTGGCTCCGCGACGCCCATGATAGAGAAGCGTGGCAAATCCTGGGGAAGGTCTATGCCCAACGACGGACATTATGAGTGGTGTCCGTTTTTGCCATTCTTGCAACATGACCAGCCCATTGTCATCTAAGTTTTTTTTTTAATGGATTTTATATCTCAGACTGTTTTTCGTCTAATATACTGTGCCGTCTTGTGACCTTTCCTCGCTATGTTGAGCATGATTCTCCCATGTGCACGTTACATTGTTTTCAGTTTAAGGGTCAGGTTTTATGATTTAGCTCCATAGGTGACTATCTGGAAGAAGCATTGGTTGGATACCTTTCTTTTCAGTACTGGAAGGATTTTCTTGTTCTCAAAGGTTGAGCATGCTAGCCCAAAAGCTTGTCAACCTGCCAAAGTGATTCTTCACTTGATTTCTTCTTCTGAGGATTTAATAGAGAATCGTTATCCTAGGTTGTTGTAGCGATCTACTTTCTTCAGTTCTTCGTCTTCAATTTTGATTGTTGTATCTTTGTCTCCAGCATATTCATTGTACATGACACAGCAAACAGCAAACCTGATTAAAGATTTTCTGACTGATCACTTTTGGGCTGGCTCATCAGAATCAAAGAAGTAAAACCCAGGAAGTACAAGCAACAATCGACCACATTATTTATCAATCTGCCTCAATCTGACCACAATGCACAATCTTCCCTTATCTACCTCTGCCAACAAAGTGAGAAGAATTATATGCATTAACATATGGACATTTGGTATCTCTGAGCTACGGATGTGCAAAAAAACAAAAATATTCTAGCGTCTGTAAAAAGCAATGGGCAGTAAAAGCCTCTCTGGTACAATGTAGGGAAGGTGCGAACATTTTCTGGCGGATCATCTTCAGATGAAAGTATCAGTACAAAATAATTTTTAAAAGATTTAAAAAAAAGATTCAAAACGTTTTTATCTCCTCTTATGTTTTATTAGGTATCCGCTAATCACAGGAATTTTAAAATGTTTTACGACTAAAAGACTTTTCATTAATTCTTTTACATCTTCTTTGTTCACCATTTTGTAACCTTGTATGGGCTAGGGTGGAAAACTTTACAATCTCAATCAGGACATTTTACTAAAAAGGCTTGCACTATCAATCACTTTTTACAGATACTAAGATATTTTTGCGTTTCTGTGCATCCTTACCTCAGTGCGCTCCAATCATAAAAACCACCACGCCACTGATTCACTCTTGTCTGTCTGCACTATCGTCTGATAATTTAATAAAATGTCTCGTCACTGGAATACCACGGTAGTTAACGTGGAAGAGAGTGGTTAGATAAGCATTTGGACAAACCAATAATTATCTCACCTGACCAGATAGTAGCGTCCTAGATCTGTTGCCCTCATCGTCAATATTGATTTCCGAAAAAGGCACCATCTTGTAAGACGCCATGCTGTAACTAAATTTCGCTTCATGCGCTTAATTTTCCTGGCGCATGAAAGGTGGGTCTGTACATTCAGTTTTAAAATTTCACTTAGGGTCCCTTTCGTAAGTCCCTGCCAAAAGCTAACGTACTAAATTTTAAGGTACGGAAGTCTGAACAGGAGAAAAAAAATCAAGTCAAATTTTTTTTTCTCGACAAGGAGAAACTCAATTCTTAGTGTTTTGGATTTAAATTTCATCAGAGATTTGATCTTTAAGTATGTTCTTATTTATAATACAGAATCTAATATTGGTAATCTGAAAATCGCTTACCAAATCAGCATATTCATTGATCCCTAGTCTGTAAGTGTAGATGCCCTGGTCAGCTTTTCGGTTATGTTCCTCTATGAGATTAAGATTTTTTTCCCAATTCAGGCGCCTGAAAAAAAAATTCAAGTTTAAAATTATATAACAAAACTGTAAAACATGTCTAAAAGCTGCAAACGTTTAAGAGTAGCTTAATTGTTAGAGTTCGAATTCCGGATAAGGCTGTTTATGATTACTTCCAACTAATACAGTTAGAAAGGCATACATCCTATCTATCCCTGTGGCTTGTTCCTGAAAAGAAAAAGCAAAGATTGTGTAACTAACGGTAGGGTGCAGTACTTTGTATCTTGGGTGTGCACTCTGCTATGGATGCACTAAAACGTAATAATGTTTTAGTGTCTGTAAAAAGCACTGAACAGTTGAAGCCTTTTTTGGTAGAATGTACGGAAAGTGGTCCGGTCCGATTGCAGAAATTAGACAATTAATGGAAAACAGAATTTGGTTTAGACACTTATCAGCGGATAATAGCGTTCAATCCAAATTTTGTTTTTCTTCTATTCTTTTTAATTATTTATATTTATTCGCCACTTGTAACATCTAATGAGCGAGAGTGTTAACTTTGCAATTTACAATCGGGATCATCTTCCCTACATTGTTCAAACACGGCTTATACAGTCCATTGCTATTTACAGACACTACAATATTTTGTGCTTTTGTGCATCCATAGCAGAAAGCACATCCAAGATTCAAACCACCATGGGCCCATGGTAACAAACCTTCGAAGCTCATGTTCGTGTCCATCGTAGTCTTTTTCAAACGTTTCCTTGAACTCCCTCCATTGGTCATTCAACTTGAAATCGGTGAGAGGGACAGAGGTGCTAACCATAACCAAAGCAAGAATGAAGATCAAGGTTATTTCCATCTGTTAATACAAAACAAAAGATCGTTAAAGCGCGGTAAAATAAACACTTGATGGTTCAGCTCAGTGACCCGGATATTGGTGTCTTTTTTTTTTCGAAAATTCACTTTACGCCACTTTTCAGATTTCACGAAAACTGGAAATTGCATTCTGCGTTGGTTTTGTAGCGAGCTATTATGGGGATAACGCGTACCCTCTCCTTTCATCTCCTAGACCTTAATCTCCTGTACCTCCCACCACCCAGACTCTAACAACTGTCTGAAATACATCTCCCATTTCTTGAACGATTTCCCATTTCTGCGAACGATCAAAAACGTTCTGATATACATCAATAATAATTCAAATGGAACTTTCTATCTTCGGGTTACAGGGGAAGCCTGTACTGATTTTGTGAAGCTGACAAAGTAAAGTGCAGGCAAAGGAAGGGCAATGAAAAAGAATAAATGATTGTTCTTTGATGACGTCAGTTAACTGGGGACCAACAACCTTCTTATAGAGATGTGCGTGAACAGATCTCGAAATCTAAAAAGAATAAAACGGATAACATCTTATATCGAAGAAAGAATATGATTAAGGTTAATTTATGATTACCTACATTTATGAGATTTAACCTCTAAAGATTCTCTATCTAAAATAAAAAAAAAAGCCACAGCAACAACAAAATAGCTGAAACACCTGCCCTACATGCGCGTCAAGCTAGTTTTGGTGGAAAGCCTACATGTGGCTTTTGACCCGAATAAAAGACCAAGAACTGTTTTTAGGAGTAGCTTAATTCTAAATCTCTGGCTACAATACTAATTTTAGATATTTAGAAGTCACATACTGATTAATGTAATCAGATTTTTAATTTCAAATAAGTGGAAGGATACATGGGAATTAGACATTATTGGGAAAGCGCGAAGGCAGACTCTACATCATTAGAATGATACAACTGGTGTATATTGTAAACAAAGAGGATTGTGGCGTACCAGGCGTTTGAGGAAAATAAAGAAATGCTATTGGACTAGATTTAAATATCTGCAACCGGTTATCTTTGGTAGCTTAATTGGTAAAGCCCAAGAAGACATTCTCCCAGGATAAGAGATGCGAGTTCGAATCTTGCTGGAAGCTTATTCTTTATTTCCTATCCGATCATGGGATGACAATATGGCACATGGAAGAATGATTAGTAAAAATTGATAAGCCCACCCCATATTTAATTTACTTGTAATCGACATCGCAATTTCTAAATATGACAAACCTACTTTCACTAATCTTACTGTAACCCTAAAGTGATGAACTTTGGAATTAGGGCCAGTAAAGTAAGAAACAATATTTATCATCACTTCACTGTAAACAAATATGAACTGGGAATTTAAGCCTTTATCTTGACTTTTTGTTGTGGTCATCAAAAGCATTTTCTTCAACGGTAATTACAAATAAGATAGTTCTAATGAAAATATTGTCTAAAGAAATTAATGAATTTTTAGTTTACTCAAGCTGTAGATATAATCTATTTCAAAGTAAAATTATTGAATTATACGAACTTGTACCCAACGTATATAAAAGGAAAAGTAACCGGTGAATTGATAGTATATTGTCAGGGGTTGTACTTCGGGTGTCACTACACACCCAGCCAATGAAATCCTCAATTTACGAGTAAGTATAACTTACCCGAGTTCTAAGATTAGGAGTTGTTTTTTTTCACTTGAGAGGGTGGGGTCAATTTCCCACATTCCTGAAAAATCATGATAACTAGCAATCTTACTGGTGATATCAAGAATCGAACCAAACATCCACTTAACCTCAATACATTGGATTGTAGACTTGTATACTATACGTTGGTAGTAGTTGCTGGTTGAACATTAGGCTAGGTAGGCTTGAGCTTTTGGGATGGGCCAAATACACAAAAGAATGGTTTAAATGAGTGAATACATGAGTATCTGGGATCCGGTGAAAGATTCAAATAACTTTATAAGCTATTGAACATGATTTAGCGTTAGTTTATTTCATTCAACAAAGAGTGAGTCCAAAGACATGTCAGGTAAGGGGTGTGGTCTTAATGGAGCCCAGACTGAAGGCCTAGGGGTAGATAATCGGTAACTGTTTGGAAGATACGTTATCAAGTTAAATGTTAGTAGAAAAAGGGTTTCCTCGTATAAAAACATAGATATTTACTAAACTTGACTCACTAGACTGGAGCAAATAGTGAGAGCTGAACTTAGTACAATCTGTCAGATGAGCTTGCTAACCATAGCTTCATAAGTGACACCCAGCCAAATTAAACTGGACTTATGAGTGCCAGTGTGTTCGTGACGTGGATGACCCAATTATGTCATCTTAAAGGTTGGAGGACAAAGCCGAATAAAATATTTCCAAATCAATTAGAGCTATGCATAAAAATATATGCGTATTGTTTCTATGAGTTCAATCAATTGCAATACATACAGGTCTGCATACAAACAATGTCTTTTGGCAGCATGCCCTTGTGGCAGACCAATTAAAAAATGGTGAAAAAAAGGGTGATTAATGAATATGTTCCCCTTTGTTGGGCAGTCACTTAATTTAAGAAAAAAAAAAAACCCCAAAAACAAACGTGAATCTTGCTGAATACAAAGTAAGGGATAAAAACAGTAAAAACTTACGTCGCAAATTGAACACTCACACTAAAAACTTACGATAGAGGAGAATTAAGAAAAAAACAACAAAACCAATCTTTTTAGACATTTTATGGGATAAATGTTTGTATTTCCTGCTCCATTGGTGCGGCCTATACGCAAAATACATACATACATGCACACATAGCCAGCCAGCAAGACCAACTTTGATATATATATATATATGTATATAAGTTTTCTCTCATATATATATGCCAAATTTTCTCTATAAATGTCAGTAGCCTAAAACTATTATCTGCTAAATTTTGATCTGAAATATTCATTGTATAATGTTCGATTTAAGTGATCAATAGGCGAAGCGTTTGGTTATATGCATTGACAAGGACGAAGAAAATAAATTGATTTGTAAAATAAATGTTTCTTTCATGGTTACGGTCGCTTGATATACGACGTTTTTTTCGAAGGCAGTTACCGTTTAGTGGAAATTCTATTTTGTTTCTGCAACTGCATTTGGTGGTTGCAGATGTTCATTCATTTGCTATGTTTTTTTTAATGATTTGTTACATGTGCCTGCGTATATGTATACATGAGGTGTTATCCAAAAGTACAAGGAATATAACCAAGAAAAACAATTACTCACTTTAACACTAATTCCCGCTGTTTCCTTCGAAACGGTCCCTTGCACTGTGGCTCAAAAAGAGTAGCGGCAAAAGTCCGTACAACATTTGGTTCGGGCGTGTAATTCTGATTTCTCGAACTTTTGTGTATCATCTCGTATAAAGGCTCTAATTGTTGGAGGGGCCCCAAAAGGATCCAAGCCTCCCATGTCCCAAATCTCTGGCTACACCGCTGGGTGAAAGGAAATAATTTTAGGAGTGTGAAAGCCTAATCCTTTTAAATATTTTACCCGGCGTAGACGGGTACTTAAACTTGTTGTCTAAGCAAAATGATTCATTCGCCGTGTAATAAAGGGAGGTCATTTCAAATAAGACTTCCAATATGATATAACGCAATATCTAAGGGTCACATTCATAATGCTCATGCGTAAATTAAAAAAAAAAACTTAACTAATTTAAACAACAATGAAACTCAAACCACTTTCAGCCATTTAAAATTGCCTACATGGGAATGTCTTATATAAAAAAAACGGCCAGATGATGTGTCTTCACAAAGATAGCCGAATAAACCTAAAATCCCTTAAATCAGTTAACCCCTTCCCCATCACGAAAACAAACAAACAAACAAACGAGCAAAAACAAAACAAGAGAAAGAATGAAAGAAGAAGATGTAAAATAGGACGATGGGTATGGAATTGTGGTTAGGAAGTTATTCACTAGTGTGAGTTCGATCCTTATTGAGAACACTGTTATGGTTCTAAGGCTGGCGAAGCTAAGATTATAGAAAATTCGCCATCACAGTCAATAATTAAACAACCTTTTTGTCAAAATTTGAATTCATGTACAAAAAAAAAAAAAATTCGATCGAAGATTAAATATGGTCAGAATAAATTCGATCACATCACTGACGTTTTCCGCAGGAAAACATCTAAAATAGAGTATAGAAACATTCAGATCCTGGAGAAACTTAATTTTCATTAATAAACCCGTCAAAATAAGGCCCTGAAAGCCAAAAGATTTTTTTCTAAAAATCCATAGAAAATTTAAAAAAAAAAAAAAAAGAGGCCGGTAGAGCAATGTTGTCAATTTCCAAGTCTAGACAAAATGGTGGGGCCTGGAGCACTGAAACAGACAAACATAAACAAACAAAAAAAAAATGATGGAACAATTAGGTATCTTTGATGGCTACAGTTGTTCAGTAAGTAAATTTGTGAGCTTACCGTTGTGCGATGATTAGCAAACGCATCTCACAAACAGATTCACCGGTGCAGCAGATTTGATCCTCAGTGTGAGTCCCACTACCGTGGCCTTGTGCCACTCAGAACTAAGCTCAGTGAACAATCATACGAAATAGAAAATTGTAGTAGAAATCCATGTATGAAAGAAAGCTGAATGAATTATGAATCACCTCCATCCATATATGCTGCTTTTAACTTGTAAATTTAGCTATAGCGGTGGTAGAATTAAGTTACCATGATGAAAATATCACAAATATGGTTTGAATCATTAAAGAGTTAAAAAAAAATCAAAAGCAAGGATGAGTGCTGCTGGAGCAAACGTTCATACATAATTGAACCCACCGATAAAAACCTATCCAGGGAGAGAATTAAAAAAAACAACACTTTTTCTCTACTCATATAGGGGAGTGTGGCGCCATATTTCAAGTTTCTACCTTGATGAGTTATGGCTTGGCGAAGTACGGATAGATACATTGATATATATACGTGCCAGAACAAGTGAACAACCTAAAGGTGGCATCAGTGATCAAACCGGTCTGTTGTACGTAGCGGTGATTGAAAATAAAGGAAGAACGTAAGCAAGAGAGGGAGACAGAAAGAAAGAAAAACAAATTACAAAAGAGGAAACAAAGTAATCAAAGGAGGAAAGAAAGAAAGAATGTAGGAAGGCGGTGTAAGTGAAAAGGTGAAAAGATTTATAAAGCAGATCTGATTTGTTCAGAGAAAAAAAAGAGACGCAGTGAAAAAACTGAGTTTAAATGAAACGAGAAAAAATCAGAAATTCAGAGAGAGAGAGAGAGAGAGAGAGAGGGGGGAGGGAGAGAGAGAGAGAAATGAACGTAAGAGATGTGCATCATAAATATAATAGACTCCCTGTTGCATTTTTGTTAAGCAAGTTGAACGGAATTCATCTAAAGCAAAGTTTCTCAACCTTTTTTTTATATCATCCATTTCCCCCCAAAAATTATCACACCACAGCTTAAATCTCACTCCCTTTGTGGCGATTTTACCCCCAGTTCAAAATAACTATTCTACATTATCGTATGCCTTTTTAGCCAAATAAGTTTTTACACCATATAGTTTGATTGTACATCTTTCAAAACGGGCATTGCTCCCCATTATGCAAATTCTTATCGACCGCCCCTTTTTCTAATAAAAATCTATTTGTATAGGATAATCTATATCCGCCTTCATCTATATAATCATCCCTTGGGCACAACATGACCCCCCTTGAAAAGGACTGATTTAAATAAATAAGTATAGTCTCTCTTACCTTTCTGGTCATAGTTTCTGCATAGCAAGAAACCAGGTCGCTCCAAGCTGGAAGCTGGGATACAGATATGGTCTGCAACTTCAAATTAATGTCATATGTTTAATAACAAAATTTGACTGGTTTCTAAAACATTTCACGAATGCATCAAGCTGTGAGTGAAAACCCATAACAAAAAGGAAGTCAGGATAAATAATGAAATAATAAGTGACAGTTGCCATACGTTCGACACCGCCATCGAAAACAACAATTACAGTTAGAGTATTGACCCTTTCGTTTTTCACCGAAAGAAAAAAAAAAGTGAAATTGGTAGCACCATCATTAACAAAATCAAGATCTTCTAATAACTTTTTCAATCAGACTAATTCCCTTAGTATTTAAAAAAAACAAACAAGTTTTCAGCCAATGATTCATTAATGAGATCACGCGAGTTCAAATAGAATAAACTGTAAATGCGTAATAAAATTATGGTTTTGTTAAATTTATTCATGAAAATGGAACTACCAACATACAAAAGAAAATCATGTTTTAGCCGCTGCACTCTTCGACATTCCTCGGGTATTGTATCCTGGTCGAGCTTTCCCACCCCCTTAATGCTGTGATTGATTAAAAAAAAAAGACGACGAAGCAAATAGTCGATCGTTGGCGTCGCAGCACCAATATATCTGGAACCTGTCTTGGCTGTCACACCATCTTATTTTCTGCCGGCAACAATTTCGCATATGATTCAGGATCCACGCTATCAGCCATTTTCTCCAGCTGTTTTCTGACATTCTTGCAACTTGGCCTGCCCACTGCCCTTTGTGTTTGAGTGGATTTTATGATATCTGGTACCTCGTTTTTTTTTTCTCTAATTTATTGTGCCGTCTTGTGATCTCTCCATGCGATGTTGGGCATGGCCCTCTCCAATGCACGTTGTACGGTTCTTTGTTTAAGGGTCAATCTTGCAGTTAGGTTCCATGTTTCCCATGTTGAGAGAATAGTTTGCTGACCAACAGTCTATGGCTTGCACCTTGTAGATATCTAACAATAAAGCAATAGATCATAATACCACAATGATAAGGCGCTCATCGAATTCGCTAGCAATGAACTACTGGACAGGAGCCCGGTAGATATTTACTAGGGATAGCTTAATCTAGCAAAAGGCCTCAAACATGGAACGCTCTGCAAGGGATGAACTCACTACAATTGGAATAGCTTGTGGAAATTGTGGATCACTGGAATTAAGTGGTGATTGGATTACTGAGCATCTTGGCGTAGCCAGTACCCCGAATAACCCGGGACTGGCAAGCCGCACTAAGCAAAGCTTAGTAAGTATCGACTATCGTTATATGACAGGCACCACCATTTACAAAATAAAAAGTTTATGGAATCTCAAACGCCCCATCTAGAAGCGCATTCTCCCTATAAAAAAAAAAAAAAAAAAAAAAAAAAAAAGTTCTCGGTTAACTCAGCGCCTCCTCAAAACACCCCAACGCCCACTTCGAGATCCATAGCTATGTACCATTTGAAAGACAGAGAAAATGACGGAATCGATAAGCCATGAAGTCAATATGTGACAGAAGTGAAAGAAGAAAACAGACGCCAAATAGATTAAAATTCGGGTTTATTACCATGAAGGAATAAAACAAAGATAAAACAATTTTACAAAACAGGGTAACTGGCGAGAGTAGCGATGCCGCACATATTGTTCTTGTTACGGGCCATCTTGATGTAGCCTTCAATTCCCCAACTTACACCCCAACTGAAAAGAGAGAAAAGTAATTTTTAGTTCATTGGCTCGATTTATTACGTTTGGGGGGCGATCAAAACATTTACAGAAAAACAGGTTCTTTGCTATTTAACATACACGCGTTTGTAATTTTAGGAGAGAAGAAACAGTCAAAACTCGAAAAATATTCCAGGAAAATCCACCATGATCTTTTCAGACGCCAGGGACTAGTACGTCATACGATGACGTTTCATCACTGACGGTTGAGAGTTTTTATATTTTAATAGAATTTATTCTTACCTGTTCTTTACGATCCAATAGTCTTTTCCATTTTCAGTGCCGTATCCAACAACCAGAACTCCATGATCAAGATCTTCTGGACTGCACGAATCGCTTTCATATATGCCGTCTTTGTATAGAGAGAAGTCATTATCGCTGGCATCAATGGCGACGGAGATCGGTCCGACTGTGGCCACGGCCTTTTGCAGGGCTTTTTCGCTGTAACGTTTAACATCGACATAACTGGATAATGTTGTGACTGCCTCTCTTTTATTGTACCTGCAGTCATCATCCTACAAAGAAAAAAAATATTACAAATGACTTTACATCAACTGATATTATAATGAAAATTGTTATGGACTTTGTAATGACATTTTTCAAACATTCAGTCATAGAATGTAAAACAGTTGAGCGGGAAAAGATTTCGATGATGCGCAAATGAACCAAATTGACAAAATATTCTATGGATATTGAAAAAAATAAAAACGATTTAATTGAAAGATTTGGATTGGAAGCTTTACAAACTTGCGTAGAATAAGCACGGAAATTGTTTATGGCTAGTGCTTGTTATAGAGTTAGAGTTTAGATGAAAAATACTACAGCAACTGAATTGAAAAAAAAAGTTTTGAAAGAAACTCACAATGCCCTCATAAGGATAATTGGCTTCAGAATCAATTCCTCCGTCTTGCCGTATGCACTTGAAAGCAGCGTCCATTAAACCTCCTTCACAACCATGGGTTCCTGCAATATTCGAAGATATCAACAAATTTAGCCAAATAATCGCAGAGAGAGAGAGAGAGAGAGAGAGAGGTCAAGGAAATTATGCAGATAGGTATTTCTACGATAACTGATGTCCATTGAAAATAAATACTCAAACTTACCACAAGAACCAGCGCAGTCAACTAAATCTTGTTCGGACAACGACACTAACCGTCCAGTTTTCTTGTAAAGCTGACCTTCCAGTGAACCAGTTGCTGAGAAAGCCCAACAAGAGCCACAATTTTCCTAGATAATAGAAATTAGATCGTCAGTGACCTTAACACCAAAAATACCTAAAAAAAAAATAAATCATCGCACGCCATTTAATCTTATTAAGCAAAAATGACATGGTATTTACTAAAAGTTTTCAAGTCAGTACAAATCACCGGATTTCACTTAGACATGCAAGAAGTATTTTCATAATTTTCATATTGCATTTAGATTAGAGATTTCAAATACATCAATTTGACTTTAAAAAAATACTTAAGAGCTAAAATCTTCCAATAATGGCTGAATCAAGTCTTATTTAATAATCATTACTTTTGATTTATGAATAATTTTAAATTAGACCAAAATAATCCTTTTTTTTAAATTTGCCGTTTAATGACGTTTTGATAAATTGAGAGATTAAAAGCAATGATCTTCTGCAGTAAATTGATATCAAAGCGGTCGACAAGTCAAATACTTATTTCTCAATTTCAGGGTTTTGTATTATCCATGTCTACTATTGGAGACATTACCGTATACCTAGATCTCAAGACAGATTCCAATCAGATCTGTAGTAGATTTCAATAATTTAGATAGGTATTATTTCACAAAATTATTGGTACAGACAGGAGACCAATTACATTATTTGTATGCGATGGCCTTTGACCACATGCGATAAAATTGAATCAGTATTTTTGGTCATTTTCATTTATCGATCAGAAATGAATGCTTTTAATCTTATGTTTTCCCTAAATAAATCCTATTTCCGCTGACCAGTCGTCAAATATGCTCGTTGACACTTCGTATCTCAACGGATATAAGACAAACCAAATGCAAATAATCTTACCTGGTCTTTGACCTCGGTTACGTAACCTTCTTTTCTCCAGTCAATTTCCTTCGGAAGATCATGAACATCTTCATCCACAAACTCAAGTGAGGCATTATGTTTGTGTTGGTCTTGGAGACGCAGACCATTCATAACTTTCGTAAACTCATGGTCCATCTGTAAGGAAAGAAACATCAAGGTGTATTTTTGAAGAGATTCAGTTTCATTGACTACAGAAAACTATCTCCAGTATCCGAATATAACAAGACCGGAAACTGAAGATTCATGCATTTTTTTTTGCGTTAGTAGTTCGCATGACAAAGAAAATAGGATTTAGATATTGCTCACGTTTTGGGATTAGGAGGTAGGGGTTATGGTTTTCGCTCCAAGAAAACGTTTTAGTGTAGGTTTAGATTCCTTAAGAGAGGAAAAAAAGCCAAACAGAGAAAGAAATTCACAACAGTGGTTACTTGTAAAGAATGGGAATTAAGGGTTCAGTTTAGCATTAAAAGCAACACTGTAAATAGACCCCCCCACTTATAAAATATTAATATTTTCGGGGAGGTTTAAACAAGTCAAATAGACATAAAATTGAAAGAAAAGGAATGAAATATTCAGAGTTTGAAGCCAATTACATTTCACACGTCAAATAATTTGCTATTGAACTATCATAGTTTTAAATAAATGAAATGTAATCTTACAAATTAAGAAAATTAGCATAAACCCCTCATATGTGTGTATAGGTTCAAATAAGTGGTACAAAAAGAAAAAAATATCGCAGGATGAGGCCAATTCAAAACAAATACTTTTTTTTTTAACCGATGTAACTAATAGTTTTTGGAAAAAAAAAAAAAAAAAAAAAAAGCCACAAATCATTTTTAGTCTCAATTTTTTCAGAGAGCGCAAACGCAGACAAAGGATCGGATTATTTTCAAAAATAGACTAAAAATGTGTTTGGAGGTAATTAGTGACCTGTTGATTTCGAACAGGTCTCTCTTTTCCCTCTGATGCATGGTTCTCGACCCATAAGGATACGATCATGCGTACTCCATATGAAAAACGAATTCATGTGCATCAAACGTACATATTCTATATAAACGATTATATGATGTCAAGACTAGTCACATCGAAATACTGTTTATAAATCTATATTAAGATCGTTATTCATGATGGCCGAAGCAAACAGAATATTTTGTAACCGACTCATCTTTTCGGAATCAGTTATTTTCTATTTATTGAATACAGACTAACAAGTGGTATCAATATCTACTTACCATATCAGAGTATTCATTGATGCCCAGCCAGTAGGAGTGGTAACCCAAGTCACTTTCTAAATTGTGTTTGTTAATACGATTTAAATTATTCTCCCAAATCAATCGCCTGCAAAATAAAACAAGAACAGTTTTGTTGTAGAATAAAAGAAAAGAAAAAGTTTGCAAAACAGAAATTTCGATTTTTTCCTTCCCACATGGGATGCAAGAATCTAGTCGAAGTTTTAATCCAAATTTCTTTCTAGCAGATCTTGCTATGAAGTGGTTTTACCTTTGTCTTAGAAAGGGAAGTAATTACTGGAACCGTTGAAGTAAGATCTTATTCTTAATCATTGTTTCTGTGATAATTTTCTTAGAAATTTTTTTTCTCCACTTGACTGTTTTAGAGTTTAAAAAAGCGACGTAAGTGAAAAAGAAATGTCGGATCACATCACGTTCTTGACACTTCAGCTGTTTTTAAGCATTTATCTGTAGAAAAAGAATCTATTCCGACCCCCCACCTCACAAAATCATGGATCTGCCCGATATGCCATGAAATACAAGAAAAAAATATGATATGAACTATCTTGGATTTCCCTCGGTAGTTGGGACTTTCTGTTGTGTTCTGGGAATAGTTAATTTAAGCATCGATTACGATTGCTGAGCAAAAGAGAATGAGTTTAAAAATCGATTTGAATCCTTGTGCGAAAAAGAAATAAATCGAACTGTTTTAGATCGGTGTGTACATTTCGATAAAATTGAAAAAAAAAAAAAAAAAAAAAAAAAATGAAAGGTTTCAACAAAAACGAACGGGGGTAAAAAAGAGAAAAAAAATTGAATACAATAAATTTACCTCACTAATTCCATCTCCTCAGTTCGGTAAACTTTCTTGAAACTTTTCTTGTACTCTTCCCATAATGTGTTGAAAGATTTGTCGAAACGTGGAAGATATCTCGGATGGGCAGCACTGAGAACGACCAGAGCGAAGAAGATGAAGACGGCTTTCATTGTTACGGCCGGGTGTGATTGAATCAGCTATAATGATGGAGAAATAAAAAGTATGTTAATTATTGGTAGACTGGTTCTGTTTTGCTTAGTGTCAGTGTGAAGTTTCCTTTTTAAATAATTTTTGGGAGAAAACTTGTGAAATACGAAACAAGAGATTGTAAAACAGATTCAAAAGAGGAAAGGGAAGAGAAAGATAATGCACAGGAAAGAGAGAGAAGGCGAGAAAGAAAAGAAAGGTAA
Organism: Thysanoteuthis rhombus; assembly: GCA_963457665.1. Taxonomy (NCBI): domain Eukaryota; kingdom Metazoa; phylum Mollusca; class Cephalopoda; order Oegopsida; family Thysanoteuthidae; genus Thysanoteuthis; species Thysanoteuthis major. The sequence goes on along the minus strand of OY735204.1, from coordinate 68,220,436 downwards.
AGAGTATGGAATAAAGAAAAGGGAGAGGGAGAGAGAGAGAAAGAAAGAGAAAAGACGAATTCATTTTGTCGATTGGAAAATGATAGAGGGGAAAATTTCACAAAAACATAAGAGTAAGTGTTAAATATTTGAAAAAAAAAATGCTAGATAGACGTATGAAAATAGAATAGCAGGTTTCGAGCCCGCCTTTTGGTAGCCTTGCATTTCCAACCGGCGCCAGTAATTGGGCCCAGATAAAAGACTGGATTTTGAATGCTGATTTTTAAGACAGGCACTTAGAAAATTGACACAACACAATCTTCCAGTTCCCCCAGCCAGCGATTTGACTTTTAGCCGTACTAAGCTAAGCTTACCAAAGACCAAGAATGCACAAAATAAAAGTATTACTGCATATGACAGTTTATACAACAGACATTTAATGTAACAAGAAAAAAACTGTGCAAATATTAAACTGTGTCCCGTATACTGGTATTAAGAATATCTATCGAAGCTCGATATAGACAGTTATGGAACTTAGTGAGTTGTGATGAGCAGTAGTCCCTAAAATGTCCTTGTAAAACATTCATTCGTCTTGCACTCCATTATATACGGTCATTAAGAGATGACGTTTAGAAAATGGACTAAATAACATTTAGTTCTTGAATTTCTGGAAAGAACTGAAAAAAAAGCCAAAAAAATGTGACAAAAAGATGATGTTACTTACTCTTAGCAATCGTTTGAAGACTGTGCCTGTTAAGTGATCGAAAAAGGGCTTTTTATAACAAGAAAATGAGTGAACTTTGGTAACGATGATCTCATCCGCTTAACTCGGTGTCATTTAACATGAAAACAATCAAAAAAGCTCGCACGTGAGCAATCAACTTTTTTTTTATAAACAAAATTGTTGCTGATTTAATATAATCATAAAAATTAACAACATAAACGAAGTCGAATGGGTCTCAAGTCCATCGGTCAACGAACTAATTTCATTATGAATGATAAATTGTATATATTTTAAATTCTTACATAAATATACATTTTTTTCTCCACAGACATTCATTCTTTCAAACGATTTTCATAGAAAAATGAAATGTTTCATTTGTAGAAGAAACTATTTTACTGTTATTTTGTACTCGCTGAGTTTTCCTATAGATGGTTTTTGGTGTTTTTTAAATTGGAGATCAAGTGATAGCAAGTCTCTCTAATACTCTTTCAACTATTCTAGTTGATTTCTAATAGCGTTGTCGTTTGGATGATTTCGATTATGCTCCAGATTCCCCGTTCTTCCAACCTATTCATGAGGTTCTCCCGAACGATGATGGCCACTTCCCGCTGAAGTACGCTGCTGTTCAGTTGTATGTCTATTCGATATGTGATTGAATAGATTCCTCACCAATGGTTGACAATTTTGCGAAAAGTCCGTGATCATACTTACCTAGAGGCTTGACCTATGCAGACATGAAAATGCCTTGATCACCTCACTCCATGGCCTCATCTTTTTGATCTGGCTGGCGTGTGCCACGTGTCCTGTCCAAATCAAATCTCCAAGACATAAACAAACGTTTGTATTTTCAACTCACACTAAGAATCACAAAATAATTGAAACCGCACTTCTGTACGTACTTTATTTCTTAGAAAAAGTTCCCTTGGTTCTGATGCCTCACTGCTTAAAGCCCCACCCCAATGATCTTTCTAATACTTGGTCTAGTGTATAACTTATATATATTAATTTTTTTCCAATCACTTTTCAAGTCATTTATTTCTAATAATTTTTTTGAGTCGAATTCACGGAACGGAAATTTTTTCTTTTTTTCTTTTCACCATGGGAGGCAAAGGGACAGAAAGATAGATAAAAAGGAATGGAAAAATAACGGGAAACCGAAAAAAAAAAAAAAAATAACAAACACAAACGCACACACACACACACACACACACACACACACACACACACACACACACTCCTATTTATATAATACTTGTATATTGATTCTACCTCAAAGGTTCAATAGGACTCTATAGCCAGGTCGGCATCTACCAACTGTGGATTGTTCATGTCTTGTGGCCCAAACACATGTCAACCTTACTACTGGAATACTCCCACAAAGGGGCGACAGATCCCCATAGTTAGCTCTCATCTCAAGGATTCACCTGTCAGGCCTACGAACTTGGACTCCTGCTCCTATCCGTTCAACCTCAGTGAGCCAAAGGATGAAAACCCCTGGTTAAAAGGCTGTGGTTAGCTCTGGGCAAGCTGACCACCTAATAACACCGTTGCTCTGACAGGATGGGATGGCAGGATTATTTGACCGTACCATCCATAGTCAGACTACAGTGTTCCCACATCTCTATTCATAAAGCCAAGCCATTCATTATATAATGCACGTAATACGTCTATCATAATACTACTATTATTATGAATATTATTATGACCGTGTAGAGAAATGTGCGTGTTATATAATATGTGTAATATGATACGTGTGTTATTATATGATACGAGTATATACGAGCCTATATTGTTGTCCATAACGTTTGTTGAGGGATACAACTGTTTAAAGCTAATTATAAAGTCTTATTATTTTTTTCCATTCTGCTCGAACATAAAACAAAAAAATGCAGAACATCGTAAAGTTTTTTGTATTTCTTGAAGTACAGTGCAATTGCAAAATTATTTAGTTACTTCGTTATTTAGTTTATGACATGAGTAAAGAAGTATTCAGTAAATTTGACTCAATCTGGTGATAAGGCTATATAACTTGGGGCATCCAGTGGAGCCTTTACTTTCTTCCTCGCCTGTTCTCTCTATCTCTCTCACTTTTACTTTTCCTTTCTTTCTCGCCTTCTCTCTATCCAGTGCATCACCTTTATCTTGCCCTCTATTTCCTTTCCTTCTTTGAATCTGTTTCGCGATCTCTCATTCTGTATTTCACGAATTTACTCTCCAAAATTCTTTAAAAAGGGGAAAATTCACTTTGACGCTATGAAAAACAGAGCCAGTCTACCAATAATTAACATTCCTTTTATCCCTCCCTCATTACAGCTTTTCCAACGCTAATTCAATTGTATCCGGCCATAACAATGAAAGCCGTCTTTATCTTTTTCGCTCTAGTCGCTCTCAGAACCGCCCATTCGAGATATCTTTCACATTCCGTTAAATCTTTGGACGCATTCTTTACGACATGAGTGAACTAGTGTTCAGTAAACTTGACTCAATCTGGCATAAAGCCACACAACTTGGGATATCTAGTGGGGCTTGAATTATATGCACAAGCGAATTGGGCTTCGGGACAAGCTTACTAATGGTCACAGGAACACATATCGGGTACAAAGATACAAACACACACACATGCATATACATAACACACACACACACACACACACACACACACACACACAATTCGGGCTAAACGAGAGGATGGAGAAAAGGAAGCAATAAGAATAATGAATGAAGACATTTCCATAGAGTCCAATTGGGTCAGACGCAACAGTTTGGCAATACTGGACAAAAGCATGCCAATATGTATGTTGGCAAGATGTTGACCAAATAATTAATATTCTGCTCCTAAGAAAAGCAAAAAGCAATATTTCTTAATAATATATTGCATGCTGTTTGATTTGTACTTTTTTGTAGGGAATTAATACTTGTGTTTTTGATCTGTGTGAAATCTCGGGCAAATGAAGCATTTGTGCACACATTCATTTCCTTTGTGCGTGGTTTGCAAAACTTCTGTTCGCATGCACAAGCGCATAACTTAGACAGAACTATATATTAGGTAAACAACTGATGATCTTGACAAGAAAAATCATGCATTGTAAAATGATATCAAATTCTATGAGAAACATGAAAAAAAAAACACTGAATAAAATTACATATATTACCTCAACAGATACAGAAAATAGTTGACAGAGATGATGTACATTTTTTTAATTTTATATATTCAGTATTTAAAGCTGTAAAGCTTTCTAGACTATATATATATATATATATATATATATATATATATATATATATATATATATATATATATATATATATATATATATATATATATATATATAACATGAAATAAAAGATTAAACAAGAACAAAAAAATTTATAAATGCATAATGAAATAAAGGATTAAACAAGGAAAAGAAAAGAGAAAGAAAGAAAAGATATATAAATAGAATGAGAGGAGGGTTCTCCATCTTAGGAAAATACATACACATCACAAAACGTCTTAAATAGGGGTCTAAAATAAACCAAATCATTCGCCAGAAGAAGCCCAAAGGGACAGAAACATAAACGTGTTTGTGTATCGAAGCCTCTATTTCCTTGATTTTTTAGCTCTCCTCTTTCTTAACTTGATGTTTAATCTTGAATGTATCGAGCGTTTAATGAAATAAACCCACGGCACATCGGATATTGCATTATATCATATCATATTCCTGTCATGTATACATACATATATATGAAGAAATAGATATACATATGATCCGACTGAATGATTATGAATTGCGTTATATCATATAGAAACTGATTTGAAATGATAACACGGTTAATGTCTCACTCACTCTAGACTACGTGAATAGAATAAACAATTAAAGAAAATGGAGCTACTACACGAATCGAATCCGCAATTGTTAGTGTAGCCGCTCCAACGTAGTGACGCTCTTACTATTGAGGGGAGATAATTTAAAATAAGTTTATATATATATATATATATCGATGCTCTTACCATTGAGCAACAAAGCTGCCAGAAATGCAAAGGCCAAATAACTGCTTTCAACCCAAAGTCTCATCTCGTTTATTCTCGGTCTATTCATGTCTTTCAATGTGACAGTTATGAATCAAAGAGTGGCGAGAGCATCGCTACGTTGAAACGGCTACCCTATCAGTGGCAAGTTCGATTCCTGCAGTCGCCCCATTTTCTTTAATCTATTTACGTTGTGCAATTTGAGTGATATATTGACCGTATAACGACAGGAGATCATTTCAGATTAGTCTCTATACAGTGTATAGCAATTCATAATCCAGTCTATCTGAAGAAATACTTCCATTTTTTTAAAACATAGATGTCTCGCTGGAAGAGACAAAGTGACCGAGAACAAACGATATGAGAATAAGCATGCATATATATATATATATATATATATATATATATATATATATATATATATATATATATATATATATATATATATATATATATATATATATATATATATATATATATATATGTATATATATATATATATATATATATATATATATATATATATATATATATATATATATATAATTGTCTTGCACACTATTTTCTTGTCCATTGTTTTATGCAGAACAATCATCACTAATAAAAAAGATTATAAAGTCTGTTTATATCATTTTTTTGTATTAATTATTGATTGATGTCCATACATCTCCATTATTAACTAATTATGTTTGATGTTCATATAGCTTAGGGTTGATAGAGAAAAATTGGTTTAGATTTTTAATTGTATTTTGAATTCTTGCATTGACAGAAATTTTTATAAACTTTATATATCTTCTCAAAGTTTTTCTTGGCATTATAACATTTTCTCATCACACTTCATCTTTCAATACGAATTAATCGTACACACATACTAACAAATACACACACAAAGGCGCGTATTTGTAAAATGAACAGCAATCAGTATACAAGCAAGTGAATATATATTAAATAAATCTTCATTCAAAATAGTGTTAGATACTATCGGCTGATCGCTTATGAGATCGGTGAAGATTTGTTCAATGGTTTATTACAGATTGCACATTCTGTTTCACTTAGAAACGATTTTCAAATGAAAATTTGAAAATCTATTGAAATGAAACAGAATGTATAATTTGTCATGGACTATTGGAAAAAAAATCTTTGCTCTTCAGGTGTTTAAACTCAAAATGAATATTTTTGCTTTGAGGAGATCATAAGTATAAGTAAACTTCATTTTTCCCCACGAAGGGTCAGGAAGGAAAATAAGCCCTTTTCTCCCCAATATGGGGTCAAAAGTGTAGGGAAACCATTTTTCATGTCTGAAATTCTTTTTACACCTGAAATATTTTACATGTCATTGACAGATACTTGAACTATCTGTGTATACAGATTTTAAGGGTTTTATAGCGGGAGTTCGATCCAAAATGTAACTCTAATGCCGTAGTGGAACTGTAAAAACATTGAAGGTTCTAGACAGTAGAGTTTCTGATCTTTTGTGGTCTCAAAAATGAGAGGAAAACTTTGATTATAGATTGTGTTATATTATATTTGAACACCTACTTGAAATGATATCTCGTTATTGCACGGTAAATGTATCATTTAGCCTAAATAGGGGAAAAAACAACTGAAGGAAATACCCTATCGGGTACAGGTTCGATTTTCTTCCATTATTTATCTATTTACGTTGTCTACACTCATATTCACGGTGCAATAACGGGAGATCATTTCAAATAAAAGTTTTAATATGATAAAACGCAATTTATTATCATATATGTATAAGCTCCACCATAGGAATGGAGCACTAGTGGACGGGGAATTTAAAGTAAATATATATATCGCTTTAATTTAGCCTTACTGACCGTCCAGTTGCCTAGCGCAGAGGTAGGATATCGGCCTGAAGCAAAGGTTTCAATCCTACCTCGTGGTACTGGACGGGATAACGGATAGTCTATAGCTACACTGAAGAGTTGTGATACAACGAAACAGCTGTCTGTGGATGACACAACAATATATATATATATATATATATATATATATATATATATATATATATATATATATATATATATATATATATATATATATATATATATATATATATATGTGTGTGTGTGTGTGTGTGTGTGTGTGCGAAAAATAAGATAATGGATCCATGTGATCCAACAGAATGAATTATATTACATAAAAACTTATTTGAAATTACACTCATCGTTACACGGTTAATATATATCTCAATTTTAATAACAAATTAGAATAAACAATTAAAGAGAATGGGACTGAAGCAGGAATCGAACCTGCTATCGATAGGCTCGCCATTCGAAAGTAGTGATGCTTGTACCACTTAGCTAAACATTCGCTGATCACGCAAAAGTCAAAATATCTGCTTCCAATCCGAAGTCTCTTGTTTATTCACGGTCTATTCGCTTCTTTCAAAGCAACAGTTATGTGTTTAAGACATAGACATATGTGATCCAACCGAATAAATTATGAATTGCGTTATATTACATAGAAACTTATTTGAAATTATACCCTGTTGTTATACGGTTAATATATCATTCAGTTTAGACAACGTAAATAGAATAGACAATAAACAAATTAGAAAATGGGGCTGCTGCAGGAATCGAATTAACGAAATAAGACTTTGGGCTGGAAGAAGTTATTTGGGCCTCTGCATTACCAGCGGCTGTTTACCTCAATAGTACGAGCATCGGTACGTTGAAGCGGCTACCCTATCGGTGGCAGGGTCGATTCAAGCAGCAGCCCCATTTTCTTAAATTATTCATGTTGTCTAATTGCGTAACGACGAGAGATAATTTTGAAAGAGTTTCTCTGTAGTAAAAAGCAATTTATAAATCAGCAATTTATAAATCATATATATATATATATATATATATATATATATATATATATATATATATATATATATATATATACATATATATATATGAGCTGTATCAGAAGGTTTTCGCATGGGAAGAAAAAAAATCATAGAAAGCGCGATTTTTCCTTTTTCTGTGAAATGATCTCAAGAGATACATGAAATGTCTGGTGAGACACGGGATATGTTTGGTAACTTGACGGAAAGAACAAATCGATCATTCTGTTCAAAATTCTTTGGATTATGTGTATTTAGGGACTGTAAGTATAAACTTTCCTATATATCTACAAATACTTTTTATTGGAGAGCATAATATCTTTCATGAATAAAGTTTCCTTTATCTTTTTGTAACATTTCAAAGCAAATTTATTCGAATCAAAACCTGGAAGTTAATTAAAAAAACAAAAAAATAAACAAAAAAACAAACAAAAAACAAACAAAAAAATTGAATAAAATGGGGCCCATTGGAATCAAAGTACGCCATTTTGATTTTTTCATTTAATGACCTTTGGACTTAAGAACTCTCCGTCCTCCTGTTTTTGTAATTAACTTTTGTCCTAACAAAAAAAAAGGAAGCAGTTTTGTTTATTAATCTTTATGGCATTAAATGTATTTATTTGGACTTTACTCCTCTTTTACATCAGTTACGGTTAATTATGACTTTTGATGTTATTTTTAGGATACGAAGTCTACATCTCTTACTTCAATCATTTATTTAACCCCCAACTTTTTTTATTTATTCATCTTATTTTCAATTTTTGAATGAAAGCCCTGCCCGGTCACTAATTCAACGTAGTCTATCAAGTGAAACGGTAAGAGAAACGACAGTTTCTTATGGTTGCTTTGCTACATTTTTTCTTTTAAAATTGAATCTTGAATTCAACTATTATTATTTTTATTAATAGATTAAGCATTCGAATCCATTGAATAGATTTTGACTACTATTTACATTCATCTTAATGTTTAAGTTGATTTTATCACAACTTAACCCCAGGCTGTCACTCTACAGCTGCAAGCGAACAGCACGGATTGGAAATCGAGGATAAGATTTCGGTGTGATTCGATCTCACGTCTTTCTTACCAACGGGAAGCCTGGTTCACCCCCAGTCGCTCTAGCACTCCACTACGAAGTCTTCATGATGAGCAGAAAGTCAGATCTTAGCTTTTAAACCCACTCCTTACTCCGATCGTCGGTGTTATGTTCGTTGTTCATGATTTTGCATCTAGTTGTATTATAAATGCAATTATTTTTCATTCACTGATCCTTTTGAATTGAATATTGTTTCGTTTTCTGAATTTATTGATCTTTTCAAACTGTGAATTAATTCTTAATTCTTTATTCTAAATTTTCTATTTCTTTGAATGCTCTGTTGTTATTTTCATACAATTATTGTTTTTTTGCATTTTTTGTCTCCATCCTTCACAACATGACTCTCCCTTTTCATTACTTTTACGGTGAGGTTCACCCCACCCCAATCTTTTTACCACCGATCTTTCGGATCGTGCATAAGCCCGATATTCCGGACTATGTACTATTTTATTATATACTGTAAGCCCGATATTTTGGGCTGATGGATATTTCATTCTATACCATAATTGATAATTCCAACTAATTGCTAATTTACTATGTATACCGTAATCCTGATATTTGGTACAGGGCGTTAGCCCGATTTTTCGGGCTGATCACTATCTTGCTATGTACCATCAGACCGATAATTCAGGGTGATCTCTATCTTACTATATCATCATCAGCATCATCAGTCTTTTAGCGTCCGTCGTTGGACATAGACCTTCCCTATCATGGGCGTCACGGAGCCAGTATTTCCTGAACTTGTCTAGTTCGTCTCTCCATCTAACACTTTGCCGGCCTCGGTTGCGTATGTGGTCTTGGGGGATCCATATCGTGAGTCGCGATGTCCATCGATTGTCTGCCATTCTTGCAACATGGCCAGCCCACCGCCATTCGAGATTTTTAATGGATTCTATGATGTCCCTAAATCTTGTCTTTTCTCGGATGTACTGTGCTGTCTTGTGGTCTCTTCATGTGAGGCTCAGCATTATTCTTTCATGTGCACGTTGCATGGTTCTCAAATTACGGGTCTGTCTCTTGGTTAAGTTCCATGTTTCAGCTCCAAAAGTGACTATTGGGAGGATGCATTGGTTATACACCCTTCTACCGTAAGCCAAATATTTCGGACCGATCACGATTTAACTAGACACTGTAAGCCCATTTGATGACTCCCACGCTCCCACTCCCGAATACATTTGACTCATGCAGTAAACCAACCGTAAAAATTGAATAAACTTGACAAAAGATTTCTTCAGTTGTCAATGAAAGGGACTTTAGAAAAATCTTATTTGAGCTTTTCCCTTCATAAGGTCGGGTACAGGGTATTTGAAGAACGGAGAGTTTACGGGTTGAAAGGGTTAAACGCAATTCATCTTTCTCTGAATTTTTGAAATGAGGTATTATTATTTCTATTATTATCCCCACACCTACCAGATGATACCTGATGAAGGCCGTAGAGTACAACGGCCGAAACGTTGTATGAAAAACAACCAAGATGAGGATAGTCCGAATAATAATAGTAATAGCAATTCATCTTATTTTTTCACTCATTTTTTTCGTTTTTTTCTCCATTTGAAGTTCCTGATTCTGCCTGTGTCCGGCGTTTACAATGAAGACCGTCCTTATCTTCCTTACCCTGGTCGCCCTCAGCTTGTCTCGACCTAAACATTTACCATCTTCCGATGGATCGTTAGAGGAATTATGGGAAGCGTACAAGGAAAGCTTCGGCAAACATTACCAAACTGAGGAGATAGACATTGTCAGGTAAATTTATTGGATCCATTATTAAATCTCTTTTTTTCCTCCGTTTGTTTCTTTCGAAACAGTCTTTATTCAGATTGTCTCGTTTTCTATCTTGATTTTTCAAGTTTATCAAAGTGTTAATATTGTTCTTCTGGAACAATTTGATTGTATTTCACTACTGAAATCCTAATCGATTTTTATTCAGCGATCGTAATCCATGCTCAGATTAAATATTTACGGGGCAGAAAATAAAATCTCAAATACTGAGGACAAAACAGTTCGTCTTCCCCTACAATACACGGTGACATATAGAAGTGGTTTTAAGCTTAGTCTATAGGGGTTCTTCCACAGAGTCCTAAATCAGAAAAAAATATGGTTAGAGAGAAATCTGGATCAAAGATTATCAACACGTAAATTATATGCCTAATTCGTATTCAAAACGAAATAACCAAAACCTACCCGTCTTGTTTTTCAGGTTATCGATTTGGAAGAAAAATGTCGATCGTATCAACAGACACAACTTAGAAAGTGACTTGGGTTATCACTCTTATTGGCTGGGTATCAACGAATACTCTGATATGGTAAGTAGATATTGATACCTCTTCTCGAAGTGCATTAATGAAGATGTCACTGTAGACATGACAGTGAATATTTGTTAACATTGAAAATGTATATTTTATCTGTATGGAATCGTTTCTTATTCTTTATAACACTGTATAACACGATTTTTGTTCCTGGGTAGTGAGTGTTATTTTCTAATTGTATCTGTGCAAGAGAATATAGAAAACAGGTATCATTCCTTTCAAACTTGCTTTTGTCAGCGGAGCAGTGATATTAATATGTAATTGTTTTACTTGCTTTTCGTGATTGAAATGTACAAATCCACTAGTTACCCAGTTGAAAACATGTAGACTTCAAATTATCCCCCCCCCAAAAGCATAGTTTGAAATGAATGATTGATATCTTCAATACGCTTTAAACTTAGACAATTAGAAAATAACGCTTATTACCCAGGAACAAAAAAAAAAAAGTGAAAAATATGTTTGACATTGTAATCAGTGAAATTGAATCTTTAAAAAATACGCCTAAATATTTTCCTTACAGATGGACCATGAGTTTAAGCAAGTTATGAATGGGTTGCGTCTCCATGACTACGGAAAACATAATGCTTCAATGGTGTTTGTGGACGAAGATGTTCATGACCTTCCCAAGGAAATAGATTGGAGAAAAGAAGGTTATGTAACCGATGTCAAAAACCAGGTAAATTTCATTTTGTTTTCGTTGAAATACGAAGCGTTAACAGACATTTTTAGTGATTTGGTGACTGGTCACCGAAAATAGGATTAACGAGAAAAAAATAATATTGAAAGAATTACCATTTATGTTTTATTTATAGATAGAAATAAGCATAAAATAAAACGGATACAATTTCATCGCATACAGTCAAGGGTCACCGTTTCTAAATACTGTTATTTAATCAATATAATCTATGCACCAATAACTACGTAAAATAATACTTATCTGAATCATTGTAATTAATCTCATTTATGTAAAACTATTTATCTGACATGTCAACCATTTTGATGTCAATGAAGAGAGGAAGATCATTTGAAGTAATCTCTCGATTCATGATGATTATTCCAAACAACGTCATCAAACGGGGTCTATGCTTAATTATCTCATTTATAATCTCATGCATAATTATTCTTCATGATATCTAAATAGCAATAATAGTAGAATCATTATTATAATGGTTCTAAGTCAAGTATATGAAACCAGTATATGTGATGAAACCGATTCCGGGCGTTAAATCGACGAGCGTCTCGTCTATGACAATGGACGTTTCGTTGAAAACCTTTTTTGTCGAATTTTCTTTCAAATTATCAGTTAGTCTTCAGATGTTACGTGGAACTGACATCTGGGTTTTTACTTATGAATCTGTGTATATTTTCCTTGAAATACATTTTATATTGCAAAAACAGTAAGCTAATCGTATGTTGATTCAAAGTAATTTTTATGTTTACTGTTTTACTTTCGAATCTGTAAATTCATTGTCTCGAAATATTTATATTTCCAATAACAAAAAATTATACTTAATCATATGTTGATTTATAAAGATGAAAAATGCAATTTCGTGCTAAACTTTTTATCTCATTAGTTCATCTGTTATTTCAAACAGCGTCTTAAACAGAGTAGATTCTAAATCATCTTTTTTTTATATTCAAGAGATAATTTTCATCAAGTAAAGAAAACCATATTAATGTAAATTTTTTTATTAATACAATTGGTGAAGAGGAACAAATCAGGCCTCGCGAGCAGTACTCACCTTTATATTCTCATGTACTAACGATAGTATAGTTTTATCGATTCTCAAATTAAAATATCGTAGTAATAAAAAAAATTGATAAATAAAAATAGAAATAATTGATGATCGCCATTTAATTCTTTTTATGACAATTAAATTACAATATTTTTGAAGAGCCTTAACTCATGAAAATTTTGTTTTTTTTAGATTTCATTTTAGAAAAATGTGATTATTTACTCATTGTAATAAGTACTTGGGGACTTCTACTTGAAATCTTGAAATCTATTTGAAATTATTCTGAGCAAGTGGAGCTCCATGTTTGATTGAATATCTTTCATATTTATCAGTAATAATATGTGGCATAATAAGAAGCCTTCCGATTACTTTCTTGTATTTGTAGAGCTTAGTCCAATACATTTTATAACTCAATAGCAAAAATCATAGAATAAGACTTGATGTAGCTGAAGTGTTTATCTCTTTTCAAGTACCCTTAAAAGAAAACTGAAATATTTGTAATCTCTGTTTCAATTGCAATGAGATCTGATAAAAAGTCTTCCTGCGCATTTAAATTCAATGCAGAGTGATTTCTACTCAATAGATAAATACCATAATGTCATTCAGCTTCACGACTTGGTTCAAGTAGCGTGGTAGGATATATTAATAGATCTTTTTGGTGTTAAGGCCACTGATCATGTGATTTTTATTCTCATCTAGAAAAACTGCGGCTCTTGTTGGGCTTTCTCAGCAACTGGTTCACTGGAAGGTCAGCTTTACAAGAAAACAGGACGGTTAGTGTCTTTGTCCGAACAAGATTTAGTTGACTGCGCTGGTCCTTGTGGTAAGTTTGAAGCTCGTTTTCAATGGACATCAATTTTTGTAGAAATACCTATCTGTATAATTCCTCGATTTTTTCCTTTCATTTTCCTCGATTATTTCGCTAAATTAGTTGATATCTTTGAATATTGCAGGAACCCATGGTTGTGATGGAGGTTTAATGGAGGCTGCTTTCAAGTGTATTCATAAACAAGGAGGAATTGATTCTGAAGCCAATTATCCTTATGAAGGCAGAGTGAGTTTCTTTCATAACTATTCTTTATTCATTGCTATTGTATTAATCATCTAAGGTCAAACTCCATAAACCAAAAAATAAACATTATTTTCATGAAATACATAGCACTAATCATTAAACCTAATTTTCGATTGACGAGTATTCTTTAATCAATTCATAAAATTCGACATCTGTGTTTATTCTTCTTCGCAAAGCTTCCAACACTGATTTCTTGTCTTTCGATAAATCATACAATTTGAAAAATATTCTACGAAAAAAGTAAATTGCCCACAGAATCTGGTTCATTTGAGCCCCATGAAAATCTTTTACGTTTTTTTTATATTGGAAATAAAGGTTTTTTTTTTTTTTTACTTTGACACTGAGTGTTAGAGAAAGACAGACGATCTTTCAAAGACGGCAAGGCGCCATGATAACTTTGATAGCCCCCATAACAATTTCCATTGAAATATCATTCGACGTAAAGTAATTTGAAATCTTTTTCTTTGTAGAATGTTAAATGCAGGTTCAATAGCAAAGAGGCAGTCACGACAGTGTCCAGTTATGTTGATGTTCAACGTTTAAGCGAAAAAGCCCTACAAAGGGCCGTGGCCACAATCGGACCGATCTCAATCGCCATTGATGCCAGCGATTCCGGCTTTTCTCAATACAGAGGAGGCGTATACGAAAGCTATTCATGTAGTTCTGTATATCTTGATCATGGAGTTCTGGTTGTTGGATACGGCACTGAAAATGGAAAAGATTATTGGCTCGTAAAGAACAGGCGAGTATATATTTAACTAAAATGCAATGAAAAAACATGTTATCTGCTTGATTCTGAGAAAATTCATCGTCATCTTTCGGCTTTTGACAAACACACACATTCACGCGCTCACTTTTTATCTATATCTTACAATTCTACCGAAATTCTTTTCCTTCTGAGGTTCTTTCTTCTCTTACTAACTTTTATTCTCTTCTTTTCTTTTCTTTCCTTTTCTTTCTTTCTTTCTTTCTTTCTAATACTTTCATCATCTAAAAAATCCAAGGGTTTTTCTCAATCCAAATGGCCAGATTTCATCGTAAGGTGTGTGATTCTGTCGCCTCCAAAAATCAAGTTGTATCTTTATTACTTATACCATTAGACCAAAGTCACGCTCACGTGTGTTAAATGGAAACGATCACGTAAGTCTGTGTACAGGTAAATGTAAATTGCATAAAACTAGAGAAATCTTTGAGTCAATAAAGAAGTAAAATTACTTTTCTTTCTTTTCTTTTCAGTTGGGGTCCTAGTTGGGGAATGGAAGGCTACATCAAGATGGCCCGTAACAAGAACAATATGTGCGGAATCGCTACTCACGCCACTTATCCCATTTTGTAAAATTATTCCACTTTTATTTATTTGTTGTAATAACCACGGTTTTGATTAATAAAAGAAACCATACATAAAAAAAACTTCCTCTGTTGTTTTATTTTTTATATTCAAAATTCTTTTAAATTCTTTTTCCTGACTTTTCAGATCATTTTCTCTGCGTATGGATCGTATGCTTCCCTATTTTCATTGTATTTTCTAATTCTTATTGATTTATAATCAATAAAATTTGAAACTCTTATAAGTGTTATTCCCCATCAAAATGATGTTTGCTAATTTTACTGCAGTAGAGGAAATTTGAAATTAAAATGCAACTTGGTTTCTTATTCAGTTGCCAAGCTACTTATATAAATCTCATGGAGTTGACTTTATTATTGTAAATTGTCAGATATTTGAATTTAAGCCTTTTGAATTCAAGACAAAAAATAAAGAGTGAAGCCATGATGTTTTTCGTGAACAGTGATTTTTCTCCTATGAAAAATATTGTTTAACTCCTACGGTTGAGATTTGACTTTATTTTCGTCTGTCACAACAATGACAATGACTCCACTAAAAAACAGTGACGTCATGACGGCTCGCATTAGATTATGAACGCAAAAACTGAGGATGAATTCATTCTTTCAACTTAGGTCGACTCTTAGTACAGGAACTACTACTAAATGAGTTAAAATGGGATACGTTGTTTTGGAATAAAATTGTATGGAGAAATGAATTCTGTTTTGTTCAACTTTTAGATTTCAATGAAGCCAGAGAGTTCTAACCTAGTGTAACCAAGCTTGTTCTTTGAATCGTTATAAACATTGAATTATTCATGGAACATTTCTTGCGTTCATCTCCCCGCCACATATCTATATTTTCACAAAAAGCTACCTCCCTTTTAGGCCAGAGCCCTGCAATATACACAGCAGTTCGTACATAAAGAATTTATCCCCTTTTAACTACAAGACAAAAAAAAAGGAAAAAAAAAGAGTATGGCAAGGTTATACTAGCTCACCCAAAATCTTCATAGCCTGCCTTGGGATGATCTCCCGAAACCTAGCCTTGGAACATAAAGGAATCAAAATAGACATCGAATACCTTAGTGAGCCCAGATTTGCTGACGATATCGTTTTTTTTTTGCTAAGAACGTCTATGATCTACTAATGCTAGACGAATTAAATGAAGAAAGCAAGAAAGTTGGCCTCTACAGGAATTCCAGCAAAACAAATGTCATGTACAACAAATATATTGAGGACAAGGACATAACGATCAAAATTGAAGATGCTGAGCTAAAAAAAACAAAAATTACTACATCTACCTAAGACAATGTATCTTCATGAGTTCCCTAAAAGAAGAAGAAATTGAGCGATGAATCACACTAGGTTGAAAAGCTCTCAGTGGAACAAGCTCGGCTTTGAAGAACACGGAAAATCCCATGAGACTTAAAAAGGAAGGTATGCAACCAATGTATCCTGCCAATACCCACCTATGGAACAGAGACACGGAACATAACCAAAATACTGACCCTCAAACTGAGAACCTTGTAACGTGCACATGGGAGAATCAAGCTCAACCCCACATAGAGAGATCATAAGACAGCACAGTATATTAGAGAAAAACCAGGAGTCCGAGATATCATAGATACCATTAGAAAACTCAAGTGGCAATAGGCTGGACATGTTGCAAGAATTTCAGAACCGCTAGACATCGCGACTCACAACATTGATCCCCAGAGATCATATGTGAAATCATGACCGACAGAAAGTAAAATGACGTGGCGAGCTAGACAAATTCAGAAAGTATGATATCCGCATGATAGAGAGGTCCGGCGAATCTCAGGTAAGATCTATGCCGGACGACCAACGCTTAAAGGCTGATGAGGAACTCTCAACCGAAACCATTTAAAAAAAAAAAGATTTTATGCATTATTGTAGCGTAGACCCAACGAATTGACTTGTTTTCTGTTATATCAACCAAAGTATTAACAAATAACCCATCCTTATATCGGATATTGCCATCTACTTGTATCTGTTATCAACTCTCAAAAGAATAAGATTAATATGAAGTAAAGGCTTAGCCTATGGAGCCGAACCATATCATTATAATCAACCGTAATAAGTTCACTGCCGACCAATGGTCTTTTCCATTTCCTTACATACAAGAACCTCTATAATCATTCTATTAGCATTGAACGAGCGTATTGAGCGAACGTTTATTTTTCTGAATTATCCTTTTTTGCACGTGTCAATATCACGTCTTGTTGTATACTTGACCAGCATTTAAAAAAAAATGATTTATTGTAATCTTTACGATGAAATAACTTTGGGAAGTCAAGTATGGCCTAAAAGAAAAGAAAAATTCGAAAAAATATATATAAACGTTCTATTCGTTGACGTTTTCTTACTTTGCTTGCTTGAACAAAATATAGACATCGAAGCAATTAGTCAAATAGTGGCGAGTTCACTAATAAATGTATAAAAAACATTATCGTCACATTATTCTTATTCTGGCGTAAGCTGTAATAAGGAGTTTAATGATAGCAAAAGTATTTCCATTCTGAATTCTTGTAATATCTCGTAACGGTCGCAATTTCTTTGATCATTATTCTAAGAAAACATACTTTTATTCATAAAGAACCTCCCTATTGCCGGAGCCGATTACGTTTTTCTACCGTAACAAGAACGAAAAGAAGAACAATACTCACCTAATTAAGGGGAGTAAACTCTTCACATTTTGTCTATCCCGTTATGTTGAACCAGACCGATGTATGAAATTAAGATTTCCCCTATCGAAATCATGACGACTTTACCGACTGAGTCAAAACGACACAATTTTTCATGTATACAGAAATTTATGTTACTAATACACAAAGGCTTATTTCACTCTAATCAATAAAAATATCTATAAGATTAACATTTCCCAGTCCTAATTTGAAATAATGACCAGGCGACTGTTATTCTAATAAATAAATAAATACATTTATACTGAAAAATAGATTTTTAAAAATAATTTACAAAAATACCCCCGTCAGGAATGTCAGGATTACTTATATAAGTGAGCTATCTTATTCGGTAATTTATCTTTTAATGATTCAACTATCCTAATTTTATTTTTTATAAGTCTCAACACCCCTTAAGCTATTGTGATATATAACGATCAGACTTGGAGTCTCAAGAGTTTCTATAACGTAATCTGTATTGCTATGTCATAATAGGAAGGCAAATCAATTAATTAGATCATCCCATTCGAGTGTAAACAAACTAATAAATAAACAGAAAAATGTACATATCAACTAATTATATGATTAGATTATACATGTACAATAGGAAATTTACAGTAATTTAGTATCTTTAGTCGGAATAAAAGTTTGAATGAAGACTGATTCTGCTGCAAACAGGCTTAGTCTTATATCGTTCTCTTTATCAATGCTGTTGTCGCTTATGATGATGATGAGCATATCAAGCGCTGAATAAACTTTCATTTATTAATTATGATATTGTCAAACTCAAAAACCAGAGTTCCCTAACCGTAATTTGAACTCAAGATCAACTGATGGCCAGGAGGCTGTCTAACTGACTGAGCTAAACTGACTTAGACATTAAAAGTCTGAGACATTACCGAAAATGCATTGCCCAGATACACATAGGCTTATTTCATTGTAATAAACGAATACATGTGTAAACGAAAAAAGTTTATATTTATAATTTTTCTTATCTACATGTACAATAGAAAAGTTATAGAAATCATCTTCAGTTGCAATAGAAGCTAGATTGGAGTTTGACCCAGCAGTAGTCGACTCGGCGAAAACAGTTCAAACTCCGACTGTAACTGAAACTGGCACTTATGCCATACATTTGAATTCTTTCAAATAGAAAAATACCGTACTGTGAAGCTCCAAAAGCGCAAAGGTAAACGCAAACCTTGTAACATATAAAAAAACAGAAACAAAACACATCCATTTTTATGTCGTGAGCGGACAATTGCACTTATACTCAATACTTGATCGCCAAAACTAAACATAACGCGCAAGAACTGTGTAATTATGTTCGTTTAAACATCCATTCTAGAGGAAGGGTGTAAACATCAGCCATCACTTATAAAATGACATCCTTAACGTCTATTTCCAAGGAACTACTTCACTTTGATCTATGACCTCAGTGTATAGCTCTAAGATTCACTACATTTGGAAAATGCCAGATCCATAGAACTCTAAACAATGTATGTAATTTAGGAAGATTCTGCAAATGCTAGAATGAAGGGGAAAAATCACTTCTGATCTAATTATGAAAAATTCATCTTCATTTTTTTCAAGTAATTCGTACCCTATCCCCTGGCTTAGAATTGAAGGCATTGAATTTTGAACATCCAAAGTAATAAAAATCGTAATGAAAAAATTCCATTTTTTGTAAAACATCTATTATTGCATTCATACATCCTTTATTTCATGTTCTCTGACGAGTTTTTCCAGTTTTCAATTCATCGCCTAAATCAGTGGTTAAACACTCAATGGCCCATAATCTATCGATACTGATTTCATTTCTCCTTATTGAGAACTTGATATATGTGTTCAATTAAATTATTAAATGATAATTATATGAATGAAACAATGATAAAGTATTCGCCATAATAGTAGTTAAAAAAACCTTCCCACGAATAAAAAAATTAACTGTAATATAGACTCAGTATTGAAATAAGACAAAATTATAAGGGAAAGAATCAACAGACGCATTAGTAAATGTAAGGGAAGCAATCCCAATAAGAGTTATGTCCCTTATATCATATCCGACATTGAGAGAAGTCACGCATAATTCGTCACTTAAGCGTCAGAAATAATGAATAGAGAGCCTTTGAGTATTTCTCTTATGTTAACCTCATTATGATTCTCCATTGAGTGGGTGGATATTAAAAGATTACAAATTATATAAGCAGCAGTTGATTATATTTGGATAAAAAGTGTGAAAACTATCTAATTTTATTACAGGGTCGTTTTCTTTTTTTCCGGAAACAAGTTCTACATTAAAAAAGTGTTATTAACGAAATACTGTGAATAAATTTATCCGCACCGATGCGAAAGAACCGCCCCCCCCACAAAAGGCCTGGTCAATAGAAACCGTAACATGACCATCGTTTTAGCAGCATACTGTGTTGGGGGTGATCAACAGATAAGTTTCTTCTCTAAAAAAAAGTCTGAATTTTCAAAAAGCAAACGTGAATGCTGCTGGACCTAAACTAAGGGATCAATTTGGCATGAACTAACATTGCAAATGTAACCCCCATTAAAAACCTTTTTAGAGGGAGAATAAAAAAAGCAAACAAGAGAACATTTACGTAATAAGAAGTAAAAATTGAAAAAGTCAGCCCCGAGCTCTGTTGGTACGGCTTGCACGCTTGACTCATTGGTAGGCAGCCAGTCGCACCAATTTAAAAACTGAAGAAATCTTTTTGAGTGTTTTTGTTTTGGTAACAGTTTTGGCAGACGGTTTTTAATAAAAAGAGCCGTTCGCATTTAGCAGGTTAGCCTCGCAAACAATTACTACTGAAGTAAGTTCGATCCTCAATGGGTACCTCTCTGTAAGCCTCATGTCAAATTAAGCTGAAGAGAGTGCACTCTTCTTTCTTTCTCGTCACTCCCTCTCTCCCCCTCTCGCTCTCTAAACAAAGTACTACCCAAAGGATCAGGAAGTTCAATATGCAAAATGACTTTTCTAAAGAAGAAAAAAACTTTGATCGAAAATGCAGGTTCTTTATTTCCTGGTGGAGAAATTTCTTGGGATGTGAGGAATGTCCAGCGATATACGGGAAATGCAAGGTAACCTCACAGATGAACAGATTGACCAATCAGTTTAAATTCCCCAGACCTTTGGATGGTACTTCGTCAGATGTTTTCATCAGATGCTAATAAGTCAATCATCGAATGTACATGGACGATATAAAATTGTTTGCAAAAAACAGAGGAGAGATCGAGACGCTGTTCAACAAAGTAAAAAAATACAGTGATGACATTGGGATGGAACTTGGAATAGAAAAATGTGCAGTTATGGAAATGCACAAAGGAAGGCTCACAATGGCAGAAGGAATCAAACTTCCGGACAACAGGAACATCAGAGCACTGACCACACAAGACCAATACAAATACCCGGGAGTTCTTGAATGTAATACGATAAAACAGGAAGAAATGAAGGAGAAAATAAAGAGAGAATATCCTAGAAGGATGAGGAGAATATTAGAGACAAAATTAAACAGCAGAAATCTGATAAAAGGAATGAACACATGGGCTGTATCGGTAATAAGATACACAGGACCATTCCTAGGATGGACAAAGGAAGAACTCCAATCAATGGACAGGCAAACAAGGAAACTTATGACAATGCATAAAGCTTTACACCCTAGAGATGACACGGATAGACTGACTATACGTTAAGAGAAAAGAAGGTGGCAGGAGGCTCATCAGCATTGAGGACTGTGCCAAGAGAGCTAAAGCAGATCTAGAAAAGTACGTGCAAGCAAACAGTGAAGACATCATAAAGAGTGCACGAAACAGCGCAACGAACGGCCAAGTAGAAAACAATGGAATAGCACAGCAAACTAGGAAAGAAAAATGGGAAAAGAAAAAAATGTACGGAGAGTTCAAAAGACAGATACAAGGTGTGGCAGACGACAGATCATGGACATGGATACGGAAAAGAAACCCGAAGAGAGAAACAGAATTGCTCATCACCATGGCAGCTCATAACAACAGCATTAGGACAAACTATATCAAAACAAAAATCGACAGAACACAAACAGCAAGTGCCGCCTGTGCAGTGAAAGAGATGAGACCGTAAACCACATAATTAGCGAATGTAGTCAACTCGCCCCGAAGGAGTATAAACACAGATACCATAGAATAGCAACGGTAATACACTGGGAATTGAGTAAACGAATGGGATTTAACCATATGGAAAAGTGGTACCAGCACAAACCAGAGACAGCCCTGGAGAATGGAAACCACAAATTACTCTGGGACTTTGACATCCAAACCGACCACCTTATCCAGGCAAGAAGACCAGACTTGGTAATCGTAGACAAGAAGAGGAAAACCTACCAAATAATGAACGTGGCTGTGCCTGCAGATCATAGAGTAAAGAGGAAGGAGATTGAAAAACTGTAATAATACCAAGATCTAGCAAGAGATCTGGAGAAGATGTGGTACCTGAAAGTCAGGGTAGTATCAGTAATAATAGGCGCACTCGGAACTGTCCCAAAGACACTGCAGGCGAGACTGGAGGAGCTCAGGATAAAAGGAAGGATTGGGACTGTACAGACCACAGCACTGCTAGGAACCGCACGGATACTGAGGAAAGTGCTAGAAATATAAAGACTGCAACACTAATTATTGTGGCCTAACAGAGGAAGGGAAATGAATGCAGAAATGTGAACCACAGCACTGGCATGATAGGTGAGGGAGGGAAGAGGTGTTGACTGAAGACCCGAGGAGACTTATTGTCACTCAGCCTTCAGTAATGGCCACAGGGCAACTGGTGTGAAACTGTAAACCACAGTATTACTGTGGTCTATGAGAATGAGGTGAGGAGGGTTGGAGACTTGAGGAGACTCGCTGTTACCCAAACTCCAGCGGTAACCATGAGGCAACTGGTTTGAAAATGAATGATGATAATAATTGTATATGTCGGACGAGTAGTAGTAGAAGTAGTGGCTATAATAATGATTTTATTACACCAAAAGACATGGCTTACCAAATGTGCAATTTTCCATCATTTTTTCTACATCGTTAATGGGGTACAAGTTAGGCTAATTGCATCACAAGTAGTACCCACCTTTATGGATCCTCAAAAACAGTATCTTGCATTATATACTTATTTTTCACTGATATATGAGATCAATATTCTAATACTTATAGAGTAGACAGCAAACACAAACGACATCCACTGAGCAAACATTAAAATCAAATCGAGTAGATAATAATTCACGAATATGATTCAATGCAATATTTGTTGATGGTCATTTTGAGACCGCTTTTGCTTATTAGCAAGGATTTCGAACGCCTATTTCCAAGGGAAAAAATCTGTTGATTTGAAAACTGCCAACAGTGTGTGGTGCCAAGTGCAGAGAGATTGTTTTTCATTGTGGAGGTCTAATAACTGAATGATTGTCATACATACTGTATACCCACACGAGCATTCGCTGATTTTTTCAATTGTACCAAATGCAGAGAGATTCAGTGGCATTCATTATCTCGAATCTGTTTAGGTCGACGCCGATTTTGCTGCAATTCTATTGGCTGCTTAATCACTTTGCAGACTCACCAAGAAAGGAAGTGAATTCGAAGGCATTCTTTAATGTTTCAAATTGAACTACAGAAGTAAATTAATTCACCAGGATAATTCGACTCAAAATATGATTTAAATTTTTATTTTTCAATAAATTGTTTTAATTCTGTATTTTGTTAAAATAGGTTCCGAAAGAATAACCCCATCGCACGAATTATAGAGGGTAAAAAGTCAACTGGTGTTTATCGAAATACCATGAACACTAAAGAATGCCCTTGAATTCAATCTCTTTTTTCGAGTAATTCGCAAAGCAGTAACATGATGAGTACGTAAAGTGATTAAGCAGTCAAAAGAATTGCGGTAAAATCGACGTCGGGCTTAACAGATTCGGGATCATGATACGAACCGAGAGAGATTATGCTCCATTGATGAAGTCTATAAGATAAATGATTGTTGTATATCCACAAGAGTAGCATACTGGGTTCAATCCTTTTTAAGGCAACTAGTTACAGCTGAAACATTACCCAACAACAGCCATGTAGAATCATCATCATCATCATCCGTCCGATGTCCATCTTTGAACAAGACCTTCCCTGAAATTTTCCAGACCTCCTGATGATGAGTGCCAAGATTTTCTGAACGCATCTAGATCGTCACGCCATCTGGTTTTTTGCCAGCCTAAATTTTGCATATGATCCCCAGGGGATCCAAGTTGTGAGTCATGATGTCCAGCGGTTGTCTCTCATTATTGCAACATGAGAATCACAACGAAGGCCTCAGTAAGAATGAATGACCTAGAAAGAACTAAGAACACCTGATAAGGTAGGTTATGATGGAGAACAAAACACAAGATTGGAAGGTCATGAAGAAGGCAGATCCGAAAAGATATGAAGTTAATCCCAGACAGAAATGAGAATTAAAAAGGATTTTGAATATAAAAAAAAGGAAAAATAGACATAGATTATTTGGTATATGTTTTATTAATCAAAATAAGGTTTTATTGCAATGATTAGATAAAATGAAAATTGAGTAATTTTACTAAGTAAAAGTTTACAGAGTAAGTGGGAAGAGTAGCAAACATCATTCTGATGGGGAATCACACTGATAAAAGTTTTGAATTTTGTTTATTATAAATCAATAAGAATTAGAAAATAGTACGAAAATAAGGAAGTGTACGATCTGAATGCCGAGAAAATGATGGACCCGAATAGCCATGAAGTCAGAAATAAGAATTGAAAAGAATTTTGACAATAAAAAAAGAACAACAGAGATGATATGTTTTCTTTTATTTATCAAAATTGGAGTTATTACAATGAATAAATAGAATAATAATCAAATCACTTTACAAAACAGGGTAAATGGAGAGAGTAGCAATCCCACACATGTTGTCTTTATCACGGGCCATGTTGATGTAGCTCCTCCATTTGCCAACTTGAACCCCAACTAGAAAGAAATAAAAGTAATCTATAGATTTGTCAAGTTTTGTTCGAGCTATACATTTTTATTCACGTTTACAGAGACAATCATGTGCTTCTCTATATAACGAGTGTGGTTTCGGTCTGATGGGAGAAGTGACATAGATACAGCTTGAAAGATTTTTCATATAATCGACTGTGATCTTTTTCAGAGGTTGAGAACCCATACGGCGTACGACAGAACCTGATCCTTTAGACTGAGGAGTGCGCTCTGATATTCTTAGAAGTTACCATTATAGGGAATTAGAAAGAAGCACCGAAAGAAGGGAAGAGATACAGTTTTAAAGAAGGAGAGAAAGAAAATCGAGAAAGGATGAAAGCGTATGTATCTATTTGTACGTGTGTACATAGTTGTGTGTTGTATGAGTTATTCGGCTTGCAGAGTATAATAATGATAATGGCTCATCTCAGAGTAAAATAGATAATTCAAAGGATCACAAAAGAAAATAGAAAAGAATATTGGGAGAGCTAAAGAAAGATATAAAAAAAAAGTATCTGTGTGTGCTAGTGGAATAATGACAATGACTTTCCTCAGAATTGAGCTGATAACATGTTTTTGTTGCATTTTGATAAAATTTATACTCACCTGTTCTTTAAGAGACAATAATCTTTTTCATTTTCTGTGAAACAACCTGAATTCAACGATCAAGATTAAGTCTATTCGACTAAGTGCTTTCATGTGCGCTTTTTTGTATCGAGAAAAGTCGAAATCGCTGGCATCAATGGCTACTTAGATTGGTCCCACTGTTTTTGTAGGGCTTCCTTGCTAAAACGCTTAACATTGACAACTGGACTGCCTTTCTACGATTGAACCTGCATTAATCATCCTGTAAACAAAAAGATTCTACCTGTGCTGATATTTCGATGGAAATTGTTATAGAGGCTGTCAAAATTATCATGGCGCCTTGCTGTTTTTGTAATCTTTTTCCTTCAACATCCGATAATATCTTCCCAAATATGAACGTGGGTTAAACTTCATTTCCTTACAGACGGATAAGGTTTTGATGATGTTCCGATGAATCACACGTCTTTATTCAAATATATCAATAAAATAATTAAATTAATTGGAAGAGAAAATATGAGTTTTGGGTGTTTTGCAGAGTCAACTTTCGTAGAATAAGCAGATATTTGCCGTGAATATTATGAACTGCTTGAAACATTCGTCGAGGAGAAATTAAGCTCTATGATCAGCACTATCTATTTCGATGAAAATATATTCATTTTCAGTTTGTTATAGAGATAGATCTTTGATGATTAATACAATAGTAACGAGATAAAGAAGGATGGTTTTGAAAGTAACTCACTTTGGCTTCGTTAAGATAATTGGCTTCGGATTCAACCTCCCCTTCATTGCGTATAAGGGCAACTTGCACTAGACGTCCTTTACAACCATCGTTATCTGCAATATTCAAAGATATTAACTTTTCCAGCGAAATCATCAGAAGGGAATAACGTTATTTGCTAAAATTATACAGATAAGTATTTCTGCAAAAATTGATCTTCATAGAAAACGAGCTTGAAACTTACTGCAAGAACAAGCGCAGGCAGCTAAATCTTGTTCGCAGTAAGACACCAATTTTCCTGTTTTCTTGTGAAGCTGACCTTTTAGAGTTCCAGTTGCAGCGAAAGCCCAGCAAGAGGCACACCTTCCCTAGATGATAAAATATACATTATTAGTGACGTAGCAGTAGGAGATGCCTATATACATTTAAAGGAAATAATCACATACGATTGTGAAGAAGAAAAAAGAAAGGTACATGGAACGAAAAGAAGGAAGTGAGATAAGTAAGACATAAGTAAAGAGAGTCATTCCTTTGTTGTATCATCATCATCATCATCATCATCATCATCATCATCATCATCATCATCATCATCATCATCATCAGTCTTTTAGCGTCCGTCGTTGGACATAGACCTTCCCCAGGATTTGCCACACTTTATAAAGGCGGGAAAATTGTGATAAAAACAGCAAAAGAAAAAGAAAATGTGGAAAATGAATTTATCGGTTTAAAAGTACCAATATAGGCAGAGAAATCAGTAAAAAAAGGGGCGGGTCGCGTTGACCAATCAAAAGGCATAAAGATAAAAGGCAGGAGTCGAAAAGACAACAGTGTTGTACGAATATTTTTTTTCTGATTTTACACTAATTCAGTCATTAAGTTCGGTATTTTTTGCGAACTTAGATGAATGAAAATTTTATTTTGGCTTTAATAAATTACTTCATTGGTACAATTTCAGTAAAAATATTTGTACAGTGTTGCCCTTTTGACTGATACCTTTTGTCTTGGTGTCTTTAGAACTGGATTCGAAATTGCGCAGAAGTTAACTAAAAAAAACAATAAAAAAAGGAAAGCCCAGAAAAGAGGAAGAAAGACAAAAATGTTCTTGCTTTTATACCTTCTTTTTTCATTCAAACTGTTGAGTAAGTAACCAAATAGATCTTTTATGAACACATGTAAAATTCAAGACGGATGGACTTTGTCCATATTCTCATACGCTTGAATTAGTTTCATTTAAGGCAGAACAATAGAAAGTCTACTCAATAGAACTTCTTATGCAAACAATAACGTACAAAGCTATCTCACAATATAATATAATCGTGAAGCTTGACTACAAAAACATACCGAGACGAATAAGTCCATCGGTCATCTAAACAATTGTGCATTGTTCGGAAATTATCAATGGCCTTAAATGAATTATGTAATATTTAGATTCTGTCGTTTGATTGAAAAAAATCACAAACATTCACTGTTTAAAACTAAAATATTTCGAAAGTATTAAGAGCAAACTGTTCATTACCATTTTTTTTCAGTCAATTGGAGTTAAAAATAATTTTATACAACCAAGACAGACGGAATGAGTGATTTCGTAGTCTAGCATCCCAGATTATCATGGTTGTTCAAGGGTACTCGGTCAGTTATAACAAAATACCTACTAAGCAGATATAAAATCTAATTAAAACTTTTCAGTCATATTCTCGACAGTCTCAACATTTTTTCCACAGCTATTCATATTTCCATTCATAAAATTCCGAAAGAAAACGTACCAACCATCAGCACTAAAAAAAATATTGTTTTCTTGACTAAATCGTAAAATAAAAACACCTATAGTTAAAGTAGCTGATGAAGTACTTACTTTCGGATATGTTTTCCCATTAAAAAAAAAATAGATTTGATATCTCCTTACTCATTACTTTGTTGTAACTGACCAATACTGACGGATATTTTAACTGAATTTGTACCATATAAGTAATTTCATTTTATTTATTGTACTCATTTCTGATGACTTCGAATCTTTTTAGATGAGGTGTTTTAATGATTGTAATTGGATTAGTTAAAACTTAATAACATCATTGCCACCAAAGATGGCGAAGTGTTCTCTCCTTTATATGAACGTGTTTGTTAATATGTCTGTGTGTTCCAGTGCCACTGGCCCTACCGTTCGCATCAACATGAAATTTCTTCATTGAGAAAAGTTCCCATATCAATGTGGTGTATCTAGAAAAGATAAGTATTCAACAACCGTAGCCATCAAAGATGGTAAAAGGTGCTATCCTCTCTTTTTTATATGTGGGCACGTTCATGCGTTCATGAATTTGTGTGTTTGTTTGTGTGTTTTCTGTATTCCTGTACTCCTGGCCATACCGCTTTGTCTACAGTACTCCCTAGATCCCCTCTTATAAATAGGGTCAGAATAAATTCTATTTATGACATCATAAGTATTTTCCACAGAAAAACATCTAAAATAGATTATAAAACATCTAGAAACATCTAGATTCTTGAGGATCTAGATGTTATTAATAAACCCATCAAAATAAGTTCCCCCGAAAGATCAAAAAAGCCTTTTCCCCATAAGTGAAAAAAAAGTATTTTCAAAAGGGATGTCGTGGAGTACTGATGCCAAAATTTCAAGTCTGTGGACAAAACGGGATGGTAAGGAACGCTGGGAAACACAAATGCCTCAATATAAAAACCTATAATAGAAATATGTATGTATGTACATATATATATATATATATATATATATATATATATATATATATATATATATATATATATATATATATATATATATACAAACGTACGTGCAAATGAAAAAAGATAGAACTCTTGGTCATCTTTGATGGCTATTGTTGTTCAATTATAGTAAATGATTTTTAAAAGAATTAAAAATCATTATGAATATTCATAAGAATCATTATAATATGAGGTTGTTTATAACAATGAATTTAGTAACTTTACAATGAATACAAATTTATAACAATGAATGTAAACAGTTCCAATTTGTATATCCTTTGCTTGATATTATCAGCCAGTTATTATCATATTGTCCTGTGAAATGCCCTTCCTCAACCATCATCTATATCAGAATGAAAAAAAAAAGGCTATTGAGTTCACAATTAACATTTACTACAGATTTTTTTTTTTTTAATTTGCCAAACGATAAAGTCGAGAAAAAAAATCAATTGTAAATTGTAAAGATGGCTGTTAGAGTTAAGCAGTGCAGTGAAAAAGGAAAGAAAAGAAAAGGTTACAATTCATTTCAATTTACTCGGAACAAAGTAGTCTCGCCACCACAGTCAATAATAGAACAACCGTAGCGTCAAAATTTTGAGACATGTAATAAAAATTCCGCCAAAGGAAAAAAAAAATATAATCAGAATTAAATTTTATTTATGACATCATTGGCATTTCCACAGGAAAACATCTAAAATAGAGTGAAAAAAAAAGCCTCCAAAACATCTATGTTCTGGAGAATCCACACGCCTTTAATTAATCTGCCAAAATGAACCCCAAAAAGAATAAATGGCTTTTTATACAAACAAAACGAAAAAGGATCATTTTTAGAAGGGGTTTAATGGATTACTGATATCAGTTTTCAAGTCTGTAGACAAAACGGTGTGGCCAGGAGGGCTGGAACATACAAACACATAAACCTACTAACTCATAAACCTGTGCGCATATAAAAATGGATAGAACACTCAGCTATCTTTGATGGCTACGGTGGTTCAACATTTTTTTCTTCTTAACACATTACATTGAAGAGGAAACTTTTCTCATAGAAACAATTTCACCAGGTTGATGCGAGAGTTTCTAGTGTAATCTTTTGCACAGTGGTAGGGAAATCTTACGGAATTAAGGTCCTTATTGCTTGTGCCATCAGTTAACGTAGTAAAAATTCAAAGGCTGGAAAATTGTGTTTTATATAACGGAAGAAGGGTCAGTATTTGATCTTTTATCTTTTTCTCCTTGTTCAATACAGCAAAAAAAAAGTGATTCTAGGACAAGATAGTTACGGGTGATAAGAATGGATCCATCAGAAAAAACGAAAACGGAAAAAAATCGTGACTAAAAGAGCTTCAAAATATCAATCCTAACGTGTGGAAAAAACGACCCTTTTCTGTATTTTATAGGATTCAGAGGGAATTCTTTATTACGAATTGCTGTAACCTGACAAACCGTTTCTGTGAAGAATTGGCTCGCTTGAAAGACATCATCATCATCATCATCATCATCATCATCATCATTCTTTTATTGCCCGTCGTTGGACGTAGACCTTTCTCCGGATTCGCCAGACCTCTCTATCATTTCTGAACTTGTTTAGTTCGTCTCTCCATCTTGTATACTTCCGGCCACAAGTTTCGCATGTGATCTCTGGGGATCCATGTCGTGATTCGTGATGTCCTTCGGTTGTCTTCCATTCTTGTAACATGACCAGCCCATTTCCATTCGAGTTTTCTAATGGATTCTATGATGTCCCGGATTCCTGTTTTTCCCCTGATATATTGTGCTGTCGTGTGATCTCTCCATGTGAACATGATTCTTTCATGTGCACGTTGCATGGTTCTCGGTTTGCAGGTCAGTCTCTTGGTTATGTTCAATGTTTCAGGTGACTATTGGGAGGGTGTATTGGCTGTATACACTTCTTTGAGCTTTCTACTCGCTAGGGAAGACGGAAGGGGGTGTTGCTGCTTAACCACGCCCCTCATCGTATGGCAAGCATGAAGCACTGAACGATTATGGAGCTGGGATTGAAAACTCTTCTACGTGTCCTCCAGACTCCACAATACCAGCCTATCTTTTATTTCGCTTCACCCTACGCCCATTTTTTGGTCATCGCCCGACCCCCACAAAAGCTCAAAACATCGAAACATCCATCGAATCACTGGTGGAATCGTTTTTTGTACGATGGATTACGTAATGTAAGCCAGGGAAAAAAACTGAAAAATGATGCTATTGATTTATATGAATAGATAACGTTGTAGAAAGAATGCTTGAAACTTTTGAAGCAGCATCCAGAGTAAGCAATACATCCATAACTGAATTTTGATCCGAAATTTTCATTGTATAATGTTTCATCTATGTGATAGATATTCATCACTGAATTAAATGCATTGACAATAAAGGAGATTATGTAGCGTAAAATAAATGCTTTTTTCATTATTAGGCCACACATTATATACATAATTAGCCCACAATTCATATATATATATATATATATATATATATATATATATATATATATATATATATATATATATATATATATATATATTGCGTTTTGTATATACGGATCCTTCGCAAATAAATAAGGCAAAGTAATCAGTTATCTTCCTTGAGAAATAGGATCATTGAAATATAAATTATTGGGGTGTGAGCGAACGCAGAGTCCACACTATTAGTATTAAATTTCAAATTTGACTGACAATTGTTCTTATATCCAAGTCAGAGCATTCTGACGGTATTGCATTAACATCTCACCAAGATGTGCTGTTTTCGTTGTATTAGTGTAACAATTATACAAACAAAACACAGAAATCAATATAATTTTACGTCCTTTTCAGACGTGCATTTTAATAGAAATTCCTTTTGTTATTGAAGTCGATGCAATAAAACACTGCGAAGCTCAACTGTTGAGTGGAATTTACTTTGTTTGCAGGGCAAATCACTGTCTATACCAAACTCGCCTTTTGGAAAATCTTTTTTTTGTTTGTAAATAACTGAGTTCACAGTAAAAAAACTGTTTATGCTTTGTTTGTTGGGGATGAAAATCAATTGAAAAACAGTAAATGGGTTATATATAATAAGAGTACGCTCAGTCATTGGCATCCAATCCTATCTTTGCAAAGAGGACTGGAGGGGAAAAAAGCATATATTTCCATAGGGTGTGTACAAAAGCATATATTTCCAGGTAGAAGAAGCAAGAGTGTCGATTCGGAATATAGTGGCAACACTATCACGCGATAGGCATTCTACTCGTGAAAAAAAGGTGCTGCACTCACCGCCATTCATAGTGTAAGCAAGTAAGACCAACTGTATGATCCAGATGTCAGATGGTGCTATTGACCGTAGACGAAGACGCATGACCTGACCCCGGGGTGACACAACGGCGGTACACCAGCGTATAAAAATACAATTTTTTTTAATGTGGGATTGCATAAAACAATAGTGCGGCACCATTATCCCGTACTGACTATAAAGCCCCACCTTTCAAAGCCACTCCCATACACATTATTTTTTGTCTGGAAATTTTGTTATCTCTATTAGTTCGTTTCTCTCTATCTGTATCACTGGGTATAAAATGAACATGTAATATGCAGTAGTCACCCTGAAATGTGCAGTGATCACCCCCATTTTATGCTGTAACTAAAAGTCACTATTCAAGACCATGTAAAGATTAATTAAGCTCATTTCTCTTTTTTCAGTACAGGGAATTGCACAGTGATGAATTGTTTTTAATTTTTACCCTTTCGGTACCCAGGAGTTGGAATTTAGCATCTTTCAGTGCCCAGGCACTCTGTATATGAAGTTGTGTATTAACTTCAGCTCGTTCACACATATATGTATATATGTAGGCTCATCATATATCTATCTATCAACTTTCTATCTATCTAAGTTCATATTTCTCTACCCCAGTCTGTTAAGCAGATTAACACAGTTATTAGCCGAACTTTGATCGGTAATTTTCACTACATAATGCTCGATCTATGGGATAAATTGAGAAGCATTCGATAAAATGCATTAAAAAAGGAGGGACACTATGTTTGAAATATTTGTCGGAATCATTCGCTAAACTCTTATCGAAATTAACGTGGCAGAATTCTGATCCGATAAAATGGTATTGAATTTTCAGAGACCCCCATGCACGGGTATATAGACGCACACACATACACACACACACATACACATACATATATATGCATATGTGTGTGTGTAAGCGCACGTGTGAGTGCGTTAGTGTATGTTTACCTAGCTATTCGAAATATAGCATTCCTTGGAAAAAAACCCAAAAACGTAAAGCAGAAGAGCTTTGGCCAATAATCTTATGGGTAAAATGATTAAGCGTTCTCAGGTACCCAAAATGTAGTTACATGTAAGGCTGAATCGTCTGTGACTAGTGAGTAGAGGGTGCGCTGTGCCACTATAACAACTCACTATAAACGAATGCTATTTTTGGTACTTGCAAATGAATAAAGGCTGCTGAAATTATATATATAGATATTCACCAAGTTTAGTTGAGTCCAGTACAAGGCAAAAGTGGGACAATGGTAGGTAATGAGTGTTGAGCTAATCTTTAAAATGGAGATGAAATGCCTGCCTCGAAAAGCTACATCTGAAATCCAGAATTTTGTCTACATTAGAACACTGACCATTGGCATCAATAAAAAATACTTACCTACTTCAGCCTCAAAGCAGGCGTTTGTATGTAAGTATGATGAGTATGTTTATTGTGCAGTCGCGTGTAAGTGGGTGCGCTTCTAAATGAGTAATTTTATGTCGGAGGTCGGGGTCAGAAGAAGCACACGTGTTTCAAGCAATTTTCATTTCTTTCCTGTAAGAATTCTGTTGAGAAGAAAGAGAACATAGCAATAATATCTTTATTTATTTATTTATTTATTTATGATTTTATATCAAGAGAAGCATTGTCAATCATGATTGATTTTTGACAGCTATTTCTTCATCAATAATTTCAGTTGTTTTCCATCGCCAGAAATACTATTCAAAACTTAATAATGGTTGTCAGTGCTTCAACAGGCAAAATAAAAAAAAATCATGATAATATACAAATGATAATAATACATATCATCATCATCATCAGCAGCAGCAGCAGCCTTTTAGCGTCTATTCTTCGACATGGACCTTCCAAGGCCGCTTTATCATAGGCGTCACGGAGCCAATACTTTCTGAACTTGTTCAGTTCGTCTCACCATTTTCTGTCGGCTACAGTTCAGCATGAGTTCCATCGGCTGTCTGACATTCTTGCTACATGACCAGCCCATTGTCATATGAGTTTTCTAATGGATTCTATGATATCACGGTTTTTACTGCAATTCACTGTTCCGTCTTACGATCTCTTCACGTGATGTTGAGCATGATTCTCCCATGTGGATGTTGCATGGTTCCCAGTTTGAGGGTCAATCTTTTGATTACATTCCGTGTTTCAGCTCCTTAGGTGACTATCAGAAGGATGTATTGGCTGTATATACTCCTTTTTGAAACTAATGGAATTTTCTTGCCTTTGAAACTAGGATGATTCTTTGTTTGATTTTCTCTTCTTTTCTGGATTTCGTGGATATTCGTTTTCCTATTGCAAACATTGCACCAAGCGATCAGGGAATATTAAGGATGAGTTGCCGGCCGACTTCCTGAGATAAAGGGACCCGATTTCGAGTCTTGTCTAGAGCTTGTTCTTTATGTCGGATCCGTGCAGTTTACTTATGACCGTAGACTGATGATCTGGGTAGTTACGGTCGAAAACCACAAAAGTTAAGATGAAAGAAATACCAGTAAAAAAAATTAATAATGGTTAAATAATGGACATACTTTATATAATATTTTCGATTGTTAAAAGATATTGATAATATCATGAACACATCTTGTACATAGGCGAACTAATCATATCTGAAATTGAATATTTATCGCGGAAGCAGTCAGTTTAGGCAAGGAGCAGATGTGATGACGACTTGGCGGATGAAAGATTGTGCGATTCACCCAAGGCGATTACATAGAGATTTATAATTCGTGGTTGTAGCAGATATTATCAGCTCACATATGTTCTAATTCAGGGAGTGCGATCATCGGGCCAGAAGACGGAAAAGGTGGGTTAGAATCCTGTTTTTTTTTCTGTTTCGCTGCATGGAAATCTCTTTTTTTACACATTTGTTGATTTGTAGCCTGAAAATCCTCTTTTTGCTGATTATTTGTAGCATGAAAACCTACTTTTTGCTGATTTCTTGCCTGAAAATCTATTCTTTGCTGATTTGTTGCCTGAAAACCCCCTTTTTGTTCGTTTCTTTCCTGAAAATCCTCTTTTTATTGATTTATTGCCTGTGTATACCTTTTTTGCTGATTTGTTGCTTGAAAACCCCCCTTTTTGCTAATTTGTTGCACTTAAATGCCTTCTTTGCTGATTTATTGCATAAAATTTCCTTTTATTTGCTGATTTATTGCAAGAAATCCCCCCTTTTTGCTGGAAAGTATAATACAGGTGTGTTTCTTTATGAAGACGCAAAACATATTCAGTTCAATACTGGAATGAGGAAATGTGCCGAAGGGGAAGACTAAGTGGGAATGTATATCTTAAACTCGAAGAAAAAAATTTGAAACCTTGAAGAGAGATCGAAGGTCGATTATCGAATTTACAAAGTATGGCTTCTGAGCAAGAATCTTCGATTTTGGAGAAAAACGGGAGAAGACAAAAAGAAAAAAAAAACAAGAACAATAAAACGAATAAAATCAAAGAAGAAAGGGGGAAGAAGAGGAAGAGGATAAAGAAATAAATGAGGGGAGAAGAAAAATGAAAGATCGTAATGAAAGGGAGGGGTAAACAGTGAAAGAAGAAGAAGAAGAAATTGAGGAAAATGTGTAAGATGAGGAAAACAAAAAAGATCAGAGAAAGGGAGAGAGAGAGAGAGAGAGAGAGAGAGAGAGAGAGAGATAAAAGGGAGAGGAGGAAGAAATAAGAAGAAGACAGAAAAAATGATGGAAGTGAGAGATAGGGCGGAAAAACGAAGAAGAAACGGAGAAAGAAGCAGGGATAAGATAAAAAAACGAAAAGAAAAGAAAGAAAAATTGATAATGAAGTTAAAAGAGAAGCAAGATGAAGAAAGGGTGAAGAAAAGAAAATGAAAGAAAAACAGTTGACAAAAGAAGGAGAGGGAGAAGGAAATGACTGGAGAAAGAAGAAAAAGATGATGGGGAAGAAGAAGAAGAAAAAGAAGAAGAAGAAAGGAAATATTTCCTTACTAGAAAATGTCCCCTCCAATAACCTCAAAATAACTAACATATTGATTTACTAAACTTAATTTCGAATTCTAAAGAGCTATATCATCCAGGGCCTGCCATGGGTAGAAAAAAGCGAGACAGGTTTCAGGGCTAGTGTCTCCACCCGGAAATTACCCAAATGCAATAGAACCATTACTTAGTCCGATCACCTCATAAATTGCTGAAGGCCCCTCGAGTAACACTCACTGCAGGCAGTAATCTTTAAAACATCGGAGACAATCAATAGTTCTCGGGTCTGATCCCCGATCACGAGCACAGTTAAGTCATTTTGTCAGATAATACCCAATTGGCCGACTAAGACGGGCATTACCTTTATAATCTGTGAATGAAATTGCTTTTGGGTCGGGCTGGATCCGATTATGACGAACTCACTGAAAGCATTTATGACCACTGCTTGGCCTCTACTTAGCTGGAACAAACCTCTTTCTCGTGTATAAGTCGCGACGAAGATAAGTTCTTGCTGCTTATTCTTAAAAATGATTATCATATATCTCGATTGATAAGGCGACCTTTAGATAAGACGAGGCTCCTTAGCTCATATCGGTGGTATAAGACGACCTCAAAGAAACACATCTGTGCTGAGGAGAGGGCTCTGGAGACCAACAATAAACAACAGAAAAGTGGTGTTTAATGTTGCTTACCCTGGTGTATATTCTCCCCTTCGGCCACTATCCGGTAGGTTTCCCAACATTACTGGTAATGCTGTACCTGAATATTCATTTGTGAGATGTTTATGTATCGGTAAACGTTGGCTATAAGGTGTGGATAGAGTGTATCATGCAACTAATCAAGCCCATTTTACCATAGTTCATCACGAGCTTCACATAGTTTTCAGTCTTGCGATTGCTATGGAAGCAACAGTGGGCATCTTGGAAAGAGACACACGTTAACAATATCCTAAAAATCCCTCTATAATTGAACGTAAGCGCCTACCGTATAATTTGAAACAGTTACTGACAAAAGCCATGTCCACCGAAAAATTAGAACCGGAGAAAAATGATGAAATACGATCGACTGAATTGTGGTTGATGCATCCACTTGATTGGAGGCGATGAATATTCTGAATGAACATACTTTCAAACGTGGTACGATATTCAAAGTCATGTTTAAGATCTCTTGTGACGTTAAAAACACCATCTATTTATTTGCAGAGGCTGTGACAAGGAATACATAGGGGAAACATCTATCCTTAGAAACAGGATCACAGCAACAAATCAGAGACCTTTCCACGGATCAGCAAACAAAGATGAATGCTCTGTACGAGAAGCAAAACTTACAGTTTTTCCTTTCTGCCAACGGAACACAAACGGTATTGAACAAATTAGAAGAGAAACAAATTTGATTAGGACTTTAAAATCTGCATTAAATTGCAGTTGGTTAAATTGGTGTTGAAATATCAACTCTGATTCTATTTAGGAGATATAACCCCATTTTCTTGATGAGAGTGTAACTACACTCCCTCCTTCGTCGTCTTTCAACATTTTCCATTCCCTTTCTAAATTACATAAAATTAAAGATATTTGAATAAATAAACGAACAAAGTGAAATCAATGATAATCAACTAATGAATTCCCAAATTATACAACCACAACCTTTTCCAAGCAGCTGAGCAACATAATCAATCTACCTATGGAATCAAACCTGTTTACACTATATATAATCAAAAAAAATATAAAAATTAACACAGACCTACTTTAAATTGCAATTAGTTGATCTAGAGTTTAAATAATAAAACTGATTTCTTTGGAGACATAAATTTGAGACTGTAACTACACCTCATTTGTTTTCTTATTCCCCTCCTACCACGTCAAAGCCTCTATTTTAGTAACACACTTCTCTCCCTGAGTAGAAGGGCAATCACTCCACCTTCGACTCTGACAGTCACCGCCCCCTTTATAATAACAAAGGTAAATATTTTATACAGCTTTCTCCAAATTAAAAACAAAAGCCAAAACAGAAAAACAAATCACATAAAATTAATCGTAATCAATAAATTAATCAATTCTGCAAATTAATAATCAACAGAGTTTTTAATAATTCTCACTACTAATCTGCAAACCAACAAAATCGAAACTTTTTTGAACTATACATGCTTAAAAATAAATACAAGTAATTAAAATATTCCATTTATCAAATATAATATAAGATTAAATTATCGTCTGTTTGACTTCTATCGTAGTATACACCAAGCCTTCATTACATGTTCTTGTACACACTTGGTAAATTAAAAAGAATTAATTATAACCGCTACGTTAATCGATTCTTCAACTTTTTGACTCAACAGAGTTATTTATTTCTCTTACCGTTATCCATCAGACATAGCTAATCTAATCTTTTTATGTTGTACACAATTAATAAAGATATACAGAAATTCTAATATTTAAGACACTCACAGACAACTTGCATTTTATGACACTCATAAAATCTGAACACAAACGTTGAACTCTATCAAGATTAATGACCTTTTTAAATGACCAGATACTCCCACACAGGGAATCCTCAAATTCCTCAAACAGATTTTACCTCGCCTTTTGGTAACATATTCTGAAATATCTATGTACAAAATACAAATCAAGAATACAATATCCGATATATAATGAATTTATTTCATAAAGTGCTCGACATCCAACATCAAACATTAGATTCAGTTAGAGTAAAGCTTAAATGAGCTGATGTAGAAGATTCGCCACACAAACACGTTCATGTCTCAATTATATATATATATATATATATATATATATATATATATATATATACTTGGAAGGTGCATTTAGTGCTCTGGCCTTAATATGAGTAAGTTGAGTTTTCACACAAAACGTTGACAAATCGTAATAACTTTGTAAAAAAGTTAACCAATTTTAATCAAATGTATGTCATCTTGTAGAGATTTGTATTGTAAGTAGCCATTTTTTTTTAGCTACATCGACAAACGGAAATGCTTGATACTAATTTTTCAGGAATATTTTCTTCAAATTTCAGATAACTCAATGCGTGCCTAAATCATAGAAGTGAATTATACCAAACTTCAAATTCGACCCAGCGAAAGTTTTTCTTCTAAAAAAACAAAGATTCCCCAATATGTAAACGTATAACAAGAGTTTTAATGTTGGAAATGAGAAAGGTTTCAAAAGTTTGGTAGAAATGATTCGTATTAAAAAAATAAATCAGTCCTGGTAGATATGTCTCCATGGTTGCTCAGTATGTTCATTTCGTAATTGAGTGATTAGTGGTTCGAATCCACCTGAGAGCTACGTATTTTTTTAAACAATAATGGTTATAGTTGAGGACGTTGTGTGTACATAATGATCTATAAGAAAATAGGAACAGTTAGAAAAATGCTTACCTGCACACACTGCTTAAGAAGCTTTAACAATTATAATAACACATTGTACAGGCATGTATTTTCCTTACTGATATATATATATATATATATATATATATATATATATATATATATATATATATATATATATATATGTATAGAAAGAGAGAGAAGAAAGACAGAGAAAGAGAGAGAAGGAGAGAATATATGTATATATACACATTCCTTTGAAAGAGCTTCAATAATAATTTACTGAATGTTGCACAGAGGAAGAACAGATACAGATATGTTTCATCATCATCATCATTATCAGTCCTTTATCGACCGTTGTTGGACGTAGACCTTCTTCAGGATTCGCAATACTTACCTATTATGGGCGTCGCGGAGTCGATATTTTCTGAACCAGTACAGTTCATCTGGCAATCTCATATTCTGCCAGCCTCGGTTCTGTATTTGATCTCTGGGGATCCATGTTGTGAGCCATGATGTCCATCGGTTGTCTGCCCTTCTTGCAACATGACCAGCCCATTGTCATTTGAGTTTTCTTATGGTTTCTATGATGTATTAGACTCCTGTCTCCCCCCTAATATACTGTTCTGTCTTGTGGTCTCCCCATGTGATGTTGGTCATGATTCTCTCCTGTGCACGTTGCATGGTTCTCAATTCACGAGTCAGTCTCTTGGTTAGGTTTTATATTCCAGTTCCATAGGTGAATATCGGGAGGATCCATTGGTTGTACACCCTTCTTGTTCTTAAAGGTTGAACTTGCTCTACCAAATGTTTGCCCTCCTATAGTGATTCTTCGTTTGATCTCTTCTTCTTTCGAGGAGTCCATAGAGATTTGTTGTCCTAGGTAGATGCAGATATACACACAAGCATAGTTACAACCACATTTCTACTTTTGTTCCCTTTGAAGCTGATTACTGCAACTTTTGTACCGTGTATAAAATGCATATTCATTTGACCGTTACGTATTTGTACCATAAGTCTTTGTAGATATTTAGGACATTGGCTCAGTAAGTGAGAGAGCTGTCCATCGATCACTGTTCCGTGATTTCAAATTTCGGTAGGACATGACAGTTTGTGCTCAGTGGGTAAGAGAGCCCCTTACTGATCACTCGGTCATGATTTCAGGACAAGTTAACAGTGGAGAGTTTACTCCCCTAAATTAGGTGAGGATTATTCTTTGTTTTGTTCCTGCAGAATAACGAAGTCAATTTCAGCTTCAGACGCAGACTGAAATTTTGTAAAAATATATATATATGAGTATAAATGAATATATATATATATATATATATATATATATATATATATATATATATATATATATATATATATATATATATATATGAATAAAAGAATATATATGAACGAACACACATGCACGGATACATATTTATTTCAAAGGTAAACTGAGGATAGTGGTGTTTAGAATATATGAATCTGTAAAAGTAACGTAAAAAATCTTTTAAATTTACTTTCAATTCTATGCTTAAAATTCATGAAAAAAATGGAACCAAGACAAGCAAGCTTCTCCTCATTGAATTTTTTATGTGATCCTTTTTATTTATATTTCACGAACATTTAAGATTGTAGAAGGAGGCCTTTCATTGCTGGTTAACTTTGGCGCTGAAAAATATGTCTGTCACTAGAGACTGCGCACCATTCCTTGCCGAATATCAAAAGGAGAGCCAAGGAATCCTTTCGAAAGAGATAAGAAGAAGGTGTCACTAAATAAATAAATACAAACCGTGCTTATCACAATAGGAAGAGCAGGTGCTTTGTGCGAGGGGATCTTCGAAAAGTGAACAGGATTTGAAATACACAAAGGAAATAATTGAATGAAAATTATTCGTTGAACAATTCTAAGTTTCTACTCGTGAGATATAAAGTTACCAAATTTAAAAGTAAGATTTGTTCAAAGTATCTTGAAATTGGTTTGCGTTGAGAAAAAAAATTGTGTTTCTCTGGAACAGCAAAAAGAATTCTCCAATCGTAGTGTCGTGAGGGTCGATGGAGACGGCTTTCGCATTATGTCGTTCGTACATTTTATTCTCCTACATTTTGACTGATCAATTCATAATGATTCACTTTCGGTTTGCTAGGCCAGTCGAAGCTTCACCTGAGTCCCGTTGACCGTTCATTTTTAGGAAACACGTGACTTGCCTATCATAACGCTGGAGCAAATGTTAGATTATCCCGGTTTGGATTCAGAGTTGTCTGTCTCCTAGACCAAAGCTGAAGAGCCTATTCTGTCCTGCTATTTACTCATGGCTGGGCTTGGTGGATAAGGTATGGATTCATGTCTTTCCCGAGGGCATTCGTGCAGAGAGAACGCAAACTGTCAGATGCCGGAGTTTGACTAAGACGAAAATCTTTTAGAGAGCGAGGCTTTGTTGAATATACTCATGATTTAACATAACTCCTACCGAACAAACACACATATCAAGATGAATCAGTGTGAATATCAAGCTGTTGACAGTAAAAAAACAAAAACAGAACAAAAACACAACGAAACAGTTAGATATGCTATACTTATTTTTTTACATAGATCTTTTCCTACAATTGCCTTCATCTTTGTTGGTTAGTACAAAGCATTGCACCATCGTACCCAACAACTTTCTTCAGGTGTAAGTAGCGGATGATGTTGTGTTCAAAGCAATTAAAGTGATGGCATTGGTCCGAAAAGTTCAATCTACAACATAACTCCTCATTTCAAAAGTTCAGATTATTGCACTATGCAACGTGCACATGAAAGGATTATGCTGGGCGTAACATGGAGAGATCACAAGACAGCACAGTACATTTGGAAAGAGAAAGGAGTCAGAGACATTATTGAATCCATTAAAAATCTAAAAATTGGCTGTGGGCTGGCCATGTTGCAAGAATGGCAGACAACCGATGGACATCGCGACTCACGACATGGATCCCCCGAGACCACAAACACAAAACCAAGGCCGGCAGAATATTAGTTGGAGAGACGAGCTGAACAAATTCAGAAAGTGCTGTCTCCGCGAAGCCAATGATAGAGAAGTGTGACGAATCCTGGGGAAGGTCTATGTCAAACGACGGACGTAGAAAAACTGATGATGATGATGATGATGATGATGATGATGATGATGATGGCTTTGTCTTCATATTTTCTTTGATTTTGTATTCATATCTCACATTGAAGAGAAGCTACTGCAAATTCTACTCTGCTCAAGGTTATCATAGACAATCCTGCCCCTCACTCTCCCTTGAGACAAACTCATATACCAAACATTTTCAACGCCTCCCCTTAGTTGAATGATGAGGTATCGGTAAAAGTAAATATCACCTATCATAACTTTCCTGGGGTTCCTAAATATTTTATACTTGTATCAGGCTAAGTCAAGTGTAGGGAATGATAATTGTAATAATTAATAAAGGCTACTGCAAAATGAGAAAACGGACAATATTACAAAATCACTTGTTATGTGCAAGATCATAGTTAGTCACTAAAAGAGATACGCGGGAGAACAAAAATACCAAAGTAGAATGGGCGATGTGACTTGAACAATATCTTACGAGATAACGTAGAAAATCGAAATTACTTAAATATGCCAAAAAATTTGAATGGTTGCGGACATGAAGAATTGAATGCCTAAGAACTAATACTTGCAAGAGAAGAGTAAACATAGATTTTTTTGTAAAAAAAAGAAAAGGTAATATAACAAGATACCGACACAGGATTAAGTGATAAAAATAAAAATGAAATATTATAGAATAACAGTAGTGAATCCTAAAGATGGAAGAAACACACACACACACACACACACACACACACTCGAAAACAGGCGCTAATGCAATGAAACGTTTTTTGGACAGGTTATGTGAGTGCAGGAAAGACAATGATAGAAACTAAAGCAGTTGACAAACCTAGAAGATTAGCTACGAGAAATCAAATACGAACATACCATAAACATTGATATTTACATATACTTTGAAGTGGAAAGCGCCAGGTCATGTTGGTATCTGAAGGGTTCTGGTTCAAACGGACCACATGTTTAAATCAATGACTAGTCCAACAATTTTATGAATGCCTGATGGAAGTAAAAATACTTGAGTGCACGAAAAAAGGCAAGACGATTCTAATTCAAGATGCTGTGGTAAGAAAAAGACGTGGAAAATCCCCAAAGAAGAGGATTTGCAGAGGAAATTATGATTCATTACACGGATGGGTACTTCTAACCGAGGAGCAAGAAGAATGTAACAAAGAAACAAGAACAAATTGCTGAATATTTATTGATAGAAAATCTTGAGAGAGATTAAAGCAGGGAAGAAGAATCAAGCCGTGGCTTGGAGGAATGAGAAAGTAAATCTATATGATCCCTCAACTATGGATTCTGGAATGTTCGGATATGCTAAAAAAAAATCAGAACTTGGTTAAATTCATAGATAATGCGATGAAGAAATGGAGAGTAAGTGTCCTGCATTTAGAAAATACTACGCAAAGCTCAGCATAAAAGATTATTTAATTCATTTTAATGGATGAAGTATTATAAATTATTATTAATTTTTGCTACAGTTTACCTTCATCTTAAATGTTGCCTTTTATTGCTAATTAAACTCAGGCTGCATGAGTAAATAAATTAACAGTGGACATGGGGATAAAAAATAACATCTAGTTGAGAATCGAACTCATGACCCTCTATACCGTGTCATGTTTTATTCACTGGTTGT
Source organism: Thysanoteuthis rhombus (assembly GCA_963457665.1). Lineage (NCBI taxonomy): Eukaryota > Metazoa > Mollusca > Cephalopoda > Oegopsida > Thysanoteuthidae > Thysanoteuthis > Thysanoteuthis major. The sequence goes on along the minus strand of OY735204.1, from coordinate 68,176,301 downwards.
TCAGTTTTGTACAATCTTATTTTCATTTATTCTAGTAGATGAAGTATTATTATTCCCACCTGGAACTTATTCTTCATTCTGAAACGCGTTTTTAATTTATTTACTTACTGCTTAGGAGAAGCCCAGCCTGAGTTTAGTTGCGATAAAAAGGCAACAGCAATTAAGATGAAAATGTATCAAAAACAATAATAAATGAATCGTGTTTGAAAAAGATTCTTCATTTGCGTCCTTGTAATAGCAATACTACTACTAAATTGGATCTCAATAGACTTAACCATTCAATATATTCGGAGCAGTAAGGTATTGCTTGTTACATGATCTGTAGGCTACTCAGTACTAAATGTTTTAGCAAAAGGATGTCTTTTCAACATTTTCTTTTCACTTTAATCTAGATCTAGAAGCATTTTTTAGGTTCTTATAATATCAAAGCATCATCAAATAAATGGGCATTCCCAGCTTAGTTGGAAATGTCACCTTAAATGTTATTCTACACCGTTTGATTCCAAAATTAGATGCGTTCCAACATTAGATCTTGTTGACTGGTGGCCATCTTGAATTTGACATCTGATGGTTCTCACTGGTTAAATCTGACCTGAAAATTGATGTTATGGTATGTGCTGCGTTAGAAATTAAATTCCCCCCCCTTTTTTTAAAAGTGCACGATCATCCCGATTATCGGATCCATTATATAATTATCAGATTAAAAAAAAAACCTGTTTGATCTATTTAGTGAGATAATCGTGAGTTATCTCCCTTGATCAATCAAAGACCAGTGAGTTAGCAACTGAATAGATGAAGAGTTTATGTGAGGATTTGAAAAACAAATATATTATGAATGACTAACGTCTGTTTGGGAAAAAACATCCTTGACAGAAGCTCTGCAAAGCCTTTTATTTAAAGAGAGAGAGAGAGAGAGAGAGAGAGAGAGAGAGAGAGAGAGAGAGAGGGAGGAAAAGAATCGGAGAAGCCTCGATGGTGATGGAGGAAGAGATCTATGATGGCTTGTCGCATGAGTTACCTTCAGAAAATGGTCACAAATGGAAGTCAGAAAGCATTGAAGCGTAGATCAGCCTCCATTGTCAGCTCACCCTGGCCTTGCCACTTCATCTTGTCTCTCCGTCAAAGGCCAACGAAATAAAATCCGTACTTTTATGTAAGTTGAAAGAGATATCTATTGAAAGGCCTTTGATACGTTTATTCCGCCTACACCAGGAAGAAATTTTTCATGATGTCACATCCTAAAGTTAGTTATGCTTCACTGAATCAATACTCAGTTGTGTTAGAAGACTCAATCTCTTGGTAAAAGTAAATAAAAGACCACCAAAAATATATTTTCTCGGTCCTGCTGAGTCTGACACAAGATCATTATTTCCTATTCTAATGACCCAACATATGCAACAGCCTATACCAAGGACCACTCAGCATATCCCTATGAATTTTTATGTAGGTGCTCATGTGATTTCATGTTGTTAGTTTTTGAAAATAGTGTAGGGTCTGCGATCACACTCATCCTGATAATAGTGATTTGGTTTTCACATAAAGTCTGACTCTATTTTACTCTATGTAGACCTCAAGTAATTAGAGCAGTGTATTGTAACTAAGGATGATAACTAAATATACCTTAAAATACAAGGACCTAAATAAAAAAAAAAATTCAATGATTTTCTACTGGATAATGAAAGTATGGGGTCTGCGTTCGCACTTATTCCGATGATAATGATCTGATTTACATTCATCAATATGATACTAAAAGTTTGCCTTAATTTATCTGTGACCTCTAAGTGATCGAAGTGATGTTGCATAGCTAGAGGTATTAAATTAAGGCTTAAAAACTGTTTTGATTTCGTATTGTGGAAAAGGCCCCATTTAGGCCTTCTGTATAAACTAGCTGAAAACCCGCTCGTAAGGCGTATTTCTAGCGAGTGAAAATAATAACCTCAAGTTGTTTAACCCTTCTGCTGCCACGTATACTTTTCAACTTCTTGAGAAGGGCTTTTCTCATCAGAAAAGATGAAGGAAAAAAGAAAAGAAAAGAAAACGTCTTCACATCACATTTTAAACGGTTTTATTTTCATACAAATCAACTAATATGTACACCAGAATGTCTAATAAATGCAATATATTCATGAAAACGCGTAGAAAAAAAAGAACCCATTCTCGCGAGATCTCGTTTATGGCACCATTCTGACGACTTGCTATCTCATTCGTTGCAGCAAACAGGTTATATGTCTAATATTGATTATTACAGGATGAATTCATTCATGTCTTTCTGTAAAATATCTCCGAAAATTTTCGAATTTTAATCGATTTTTGTGGAAGGCTCGGTCATAAGTTAAGGGAAAAAATTGATCAAATTCTAGGGCGGATCCATAAATGTTTTAGGTTATTTACTCTGCATCGATGCTATGACTGAACAGATTTTCATCCAGTTTAGTTTTCATTATTCCACATTTTTTTAATAGTATTTTCATCCTGTTTTGGCTGATATTATTCTGCTTATCAAATAGAAAGAAATCGGAACAAGTAAGTTCTAAATTCCTGCAATTCACTTCGAAGACCAAAGCACATATTGTTAAAAAAAAAGTTGTGATAAAAACGGAAAGATAGAGATAGGTATTGAGTAAAGGTACACCTAAAAATCTACTTATGTAGTGAACAGTGTATTTTCCCCCTGTTTTATGTCTGTAAGAAGGGGCTCTTCCACTTGACCCGAATTTGGCATTTGAAGATCACGGCGTAAGGATGGATTGCTAACATCAGAAGCAAATTCACTATCAACGTACAAGAGTATGGATTTTTTGCCCGGGATGGCTGTCTGCGATTTCTAAACGCAGATACAACGGGTAGTGCAGCTGCCAGTAGCTTTAAGCCAAGATCCAAGACGCTCTGACGATACAGATTTGTGCTGCCTTTCGAGGTCAGCTACCCCTCAGAGTATTGACCCGACAGTATAGCAAGCTGGGTGCCTAGGCCTGTGCCCTGGAAACAAATCCTTGTCTACTTGTCAAGTTTCAAGTGTAAATCACCCCAATCTGTCCACCTATCAGTAATGTATCCAATCACCATTGAAAGTCCAGCATTTCAGAGATATTGAGAATTTCATAACATATATAACAACTTGCAGAAAAATATTATTAGCATTCGTAGCAAAAGCAAGAGAATAGTTTCTATTTGGCTTCCTTTTGAGAGCCAGGTATCACTTTTACTAAATTTGGGTTCCAGACCTTGACTTGGCGTTACAGACAGATTGAGAATTTGCGATTTTTGACAGCAGAACCAACGTTTAGTAAAAGTGACAATCGATGAGCCCCCCCTCCCCCAAAAAAACAGTCCCCCCCCCGAAAAACAAACTCAAACTAAAACCTTTCCCTCGCAGTCACCTCAACAGAACAACTTACAAGAGTATATAGTAAAAATAATTGTAGTTTTGATAATAAAGACGTACATCTTATTAGTGGTAACTGTTTTAATTAAATGGATTAATCATTTGAAGAATCTGGGAATCAACAGCTGCAGTCAGGTCAGGGATTCATCTCTGTTATTGGTACCTTGTAACCCAAATTAATGTGTCGTGACAGCTCACCGTACTTTTGTTTGTTGAACAAACGCATATAAAAAAAAAAAAAAAGAAAGTTTAACAAGCCCCTAATACAACCAACTTTGGCCTGGACAGACTGACTAACCTTAACCCTTAACCCTAACTCAAAATCTGAGCCTAGATTATCATCTCGGTGAAGTCGAGTTGCCGAAATGTTCCTAACTTTTATTCGAAGCTGTATAGAAAACAAAAATACGGTGAGCTGTAACTGCAATAGTTATTTAGTGTGGTGGGTCCTGATAAAACGACCCAACATTTTTGTCGTTGACCGCTTTGCAATTAAATCTTTCCTAGATGTTTCCATTCGCACGGAAGTAAATCTGATTTCAATTCAATCGACTGTTGGTCGCTTGAAGTGGAGATGGGAGGAACACGAAGGGTTAGATCTTTGAAAGACGGAAGAGTCAATCAGCCGATACAACGAAAGGGAAAATGTCGCTTTGAAATGTTCCATAAGTAAAAGTAACATTTCGATCATATGCGATAAATGAAGACGAAAACAAAACAAAAAGAATCACACAATAAAAACAGTAATTTACTATAGAAAATGTTATCTATGATCAAGCAAGGGAAGTAACTCTCATTTTTTAAAATCAGTTATTTCCCTTCACAGAATATCATGAGCATCAGGATGAATGTTTGTACATATATACCTTTATTAGTGCAGTTAATTCATTCGAAAAAAAAAAAAAAATCAATACTGAAGCGTTCAAAACTGCACTGCTCATTCTGTAATTTGATCTGATTTTTCTGTCTATACTTGGCATCATTATTTTGTACGCCATAACTTGACTGTATTACACCAAAACCCGCACTAATCAAAACCACAGTATTCAAGGTATTGCTGCATGACGGTAGATCACACCTGAAATTCTCACTGCATGATGTTCGATCTAAGTAAAACATTAATAAAATGAACGTAATCTTCATAAAAAAATCAACACCTGAAAAATTTTTAAAATCTGACAAGAAACAGTCTATCATTCAATTTGAATACAATTTTCAATCCTTATTTATTAAAGGACGAATTTTGATGAAAATAATTTTCCATTCCAAATTTCTGAAGAAAAGAATTCTTTTCATACAATTTCCACCTCATCTTTTGCCATTTTGATGATCTATTCAATTTATATTTTCTTGTTTTCATTGATTTCTGTACATCTAACAGATGAATCCCTCGAGATATTAATTATGTTCACTTTTTTTGAAAAGCCTGCTCGTACTGGGTGTCTTACTTTGGTAATTAAAAAACAGGAAAATTACGTAAAATATTTTTCTTCTCGGTATTTTAAAAAAAGTTTTATTCAATTAATCATAATTTAGGTTTTTGATCAGCAAAGAATTATTTTTTAAACTCAGTATTGAAAAACAAAATTTTTCCTCATGTTTATTGATTATTCTGTCTAATATGATACTTTTGAAGTATATATATATATATGTTTAATTCTTTCAATATCTTGTTTCGACTGAAATTCATGTATAAATACCATAAGTATGAATGATTAAATATAGCCTTATAATGAAAAGATATTTACCGATGTATCTATATATTTTCTGTGTTTTTACTTTGTTCATACAAATTGTCAAGTATTTCAAATTATGGGAGGCTGCAAAATGATGCAGACGATACAACGCGCGTTTTCGTTTTTTGCACGGCACAGCTCCGGTGCATATTAATGTTACCCCACAGAAAGTGCCCAGCGTGTCAACATGGATCATGTATATCAATAACTTCCTTAAATAAATGGATAGTCTGGAAAAATCTTTTTCAATTTCTTTTTCGAAATACAAAATATGGTACATTTTTGAACAGTTCACTAGACCGATTAGAAAACAAGGTATTTTCGCAAAAAATTATCTGAATTTGATAAAAAAATAATTTGGTTGATTATTAACGACGAAAATTTTCATTTTCTAAAAAAACTTTCTATTGTTCTCGATAATGCCGTCAGTATCGATTTTTGTCGAATGTAGGAAATATTGATTTTATAACAGTCGAAGTCCACGTTATAATTAATTAAAATATGTTTCTCTTTTTGCTTTGATTAAAATCAGGTATCGATTTATGGTTATGAATATTCATTCCAAATTGTTCATGCCTAATCTATGTGATTAATATTCAATGATCGATTTAGTGCATTAATAAGGGAGGAGATTATGTTGAAAATGAATATTTGTTGTGTAAAGTAGATGCTATTTTATTTTTCTGTTACGGATTTATTGATGTACATATTTGTGTCTGTATGTATATGTTCATAGGTGTAGGTCCATGGGTTAGGTATAGATAACTAACATCTTGCACTGACCGGGTGGCTTAACGGTTAACAGCATCGAGAATGGAATCTTGTTTGTGTTTGTGCATACATGTGGGTGTCTATCTGTGAATGCACCACCTCTGTGTGTGTGTGTGTATGTGTATGTGTGTGTGTGTGTGTGTGTGTGTGTGTATTCATGTTTTTATGCGTGTGGATCTGTGCATGTGTGTTTCTATGTGTGTGTGTGTGTGTTTGTATTCATATTTGTCCGTGTGTATTATGGGTTCAATTCTTGCCAACTCCGACGCCCAAACCGTGGCCCAAATCCCAGAAAATTCAGTTGTTTGGAGATTTTCAATATAATTATTATTGAATTTATCTTAAAAAACCATTCTCTATTTTCATGTTACTTTATTACCACAATTTTTTCACTCGATTCATTCTTCGTAGCGATACATTCAAGTCATAAAAATCAATAAACAGAGTCAAACTCCACTCTTATTCCTATATCAACTGAAGATGGTTTATGCAACTTTCGTATTGTATAAATAATACATAAATATGTCAGTAAATAAAACTTTTCCGTTTAGCTCAGTTGGTAAAAGAGCCGTTTTCCAATCACATCGTCGTTATTTCGTATTGCAACAGACATGTATTAATTTTACTTATAGGTTTGATTTAATGTGACACAATCGACGAACAGCGAAAAAATTCATCATCATCATCATCATCATCATCATCATCATCAGTCTTTTAATGTCCGTCGTTGGACATAGACCTTCCCCAGGATTTGCCACATTTCTCTATCATGGGCGTCGCGGAGCCAGTACTTTCTGAACTTGTCTAGCTCGACTCTCCATCTAATATTCTGCCGGCCTCGGTTGTGCATGTGATCTCGGGGGATCCATGTTGTGAGTCGCGATATCCATCGGTTTCCTGCCATTCTTGCAACATGGCCAGCCCACCACCATTTGATATTTTTAATGGATTCTATGATGTCCCTGACTCTTGTCTTTTCTTAGATTTACTGTGCTGTCTTGTGGTCTCTCCATGAGAGGCCCAGCATAATTCTTTCATGTGCACGTTGCATTCAATTCACTTCCCTAAATTTAGTGGGGATTGTTTTTTTTTGGTATTGTTACCAGGGATAAACAAAATTCACTTCAACTTGGACAGGAGTTTCACGTTATAAAACTCTGCGCGATGATAAAATACTTAATTTCAGAACCTACTCAAGAGTATCGTTACTGTGAAAAAAAATGTCCTGGAATAAAAGCCGGGAGAGAAGCAGTGGCAAGAAGGACTACAGTTGAGAAGCCTGGGTCTTCATGTCAGTCTAAGATGAACTTAGTAAATACCTGCAGATGAGAACTCTGCAAGATCATAGACACTCCTATAACCCAATAATCTTGGCGCTGTCCACGCCTTCCCCGACGTATGGAACGATTTAGACTCTTGTCAGAAGTTATTTCTCTATTCCGAATTCCTACAGTTTACATTAACTTCTGAAGAAACATTTCGATAAAAAAAAATCTGCCGCAGTAACGACAAGAAGAAGACGAGGAAGAAGACGAGGGAGAAGGAGCTGATCCAAACTACTTATTCGATAGATCTGAACTGGTTGAGATAGATGAAAGCAGATTATAAACTGAGGGTGGATTGCTAACATCAGAGGTACATTCACTATCAACATACTGACAAGAGTAAATATAGTCATATTAACGTTGGTTTTGATAATGAAAATGTTCATGTTGTTCGTGGTATCTGTTGTGACACATAAGTGGATTTCATCATCTGAAGAATCCTGTAATCAACAGTTACAGTCAGGTCAGGGTTTCCTCCCTGCAACTGATACCGTGTAAATCAGTATCATCTGTCTTGTGTTATTTAGAGAGGGGATAGGAACTGCCAAGTATTCTAGCTTTATGGTAGAGCTTTATGGTAGAACGGTGGTTTAAATGTCTCTGCCGGGTCAATATCATCCGTCACGACAAGTTCAAGGAGCGGGACAAAGAATCTGATATCACAGAATGAAAAGGCTGCTCCAAAACGAAAATTCGATTCCCTGCAACTTGTAGTTGGGTAGAAATACGTATTTATTTGATCCAGAATAACAGTGAACCAGATATAGAAATAATTAACATCTTGCATCGCAATGACCACAAAATGAAAGAGTCTTTTGCGGGTGGTTAAACGGTTATCGGCACTGAGAATAGAACTTTCGAACCGTGTTCAAACTTCGACTCGGCAAATTTACGTTCTCTTAGCACTGATATCATTGGGAGAGGAATGAATCCACTTATCCTCCCCACCACCCAGCTATTAAATAGAAGGTTGGTTGGGACCGTTTGGTTTCTGTGAGGCAGTCTATTTTGGGCGTTGGACAAGCACTCGGTCACATGGATACGCACAACAGCTACATACAATTATTGAGTCTCCATAGATCGTTCGAGAAATCGAGACAAAATGATTGACGTGTGTTGCGTGACATGGGAACAAATGAACTGAGTTGAGTTGAATTCAGCCACTTATCTCCATTCACAACAATGGACCCACTCTCCCATTGCAGAGATATAAACTGTGATTTGTCACGTTAGCTAATCTTGGTGTGTGTGTGGGGGGATTTAAGTCAAAACTGAATAACAAGTTCAATCTCATTTCTTCTAAATTGAATTTGACCTGTTTTTATCTTCATCCATAACTGTTTTTATACAACTATCAATTTAGACCATTGTTTCAACGGCAACGAAAAACAGCGTGATCGGAAATGAAGAGTGAACCCCCGGTAATGTGTAACGATTTTTCATCTAACAAAAATAATGAAAATAAGTTTTATCGTATCTGGAAATCGCACAGGCCTTTTCAGACATAAGCAACTGTGTGGGTAAATTATAATTCAATAAGACCGTAATCTATGATGATAACACCATTTATTTCAGGCAATAGATATTTATTTTCAACATAATCTTCAGTGCATTTGACTTGACTCTTCTTTATGGATCACATAGATCGAATATCATATAGTGACATCTTCAAATAAAAATTCAGCTTGAAACTTTGTCAGGCTACGACTTATTGATCCATCGTATGCATCACCAAGATGAGTTTTTTTCCCCGCAGAAGTGAAATAGTGGTATCAAGTGAATGTTCGAAAAACGTCAGATACTTGTATTTATTTCAAATCTCCACAATCAGCTCACTCCTCAACTACCACATAGCTACACCTGGACCAGTGTACCAAATCAAAAAAAATGCTTTTCCGGCTAGTTTGATTACCAAAAACCACCAATTAAAAAAAAAAAAGAACAGACAACAAAAATAGCCAAAATATAGTGAATAGTCAAAAAGTAGCCAAAATCTTTAAAAAATGGCCAAAATATTCAAGCACGTCCGCGCTAATCTAGCGCTTATCCGTTGTGTCATGAATAGAAACGTGCTAAATTTAGCTTAAAAAAAGGCTAGACTGGCAACACTGATCAGGGCAGACGGATGGGCTTTGAACCAGACTGCTTTGCCCAGCAGGTTAAACGGTAACGATGCAGGCCTGGGTTATAATCAGGTAAAGATCCAATGCAATAGCACATAAAAGAAAAAAAACAAGGAAATGAAAAGAGAAATGGGAAAAAATGCGGCAGTATGGTCCATTGAAATGCTTTTACAGAATCTGACTCGAGGCTAATGTTCGATCGAAACCGATCAATAGCATATTGCTGAAGGGAAAGTATCAAGGTGAGTTAGAGACTCTAAAAAGTAGACACGGAAAAGCCACTCTTTTATTCTATCGATAATCAATCAGAGATAATAAACTGACACATTTTATTGCTTTACAACGTTTAGGTGTTTGAGTCCAATCAAAGCGTGCACGCGAATAGGCTGGAATGGCACGCATAGATTGACACATTTATATACAATTTCGTGTACAGATATGTAAGTAAATAGACATTATACACGTATATTTGCATATGTAAGTGCGTATAAAGTAGCTATCAGGCATCAGAGAACCCCGTCTCTTCTATTTGCCCGCTTCTTTGACACCCCATTCTTATATATATATATATATATATATATATATATATATATATATATATATATATATATATATATATATATATATATATGCTCCTCTATTGAGGGTTGAGCACTCTTTGAGCGAGGTAACTCATCCATTTTTAGCTTCCATAGGAATAGAGAACTCTGGTAGATGGGGAACTTATCGAAAATAAATATATCGCGGGAATTCAGCCTTACTGACCGTCCACTTCCATAGCTCAGAGGTAGGATATCGGCCCCCGGGTCTGAAGTAGTATGGGATGGAATAATGGAAAGTCTATAGCCACACTGAAGAGATATAATACATCGAAGCAGCTGTCTGTGGATGACACAATATATATATATATATATATATATATATATATATATATATATATATATATATATATATATATATATATATATATATATATATATATATATATATATATATAATGTGTACAGTAAAGAGTGAGACAGACTCAGGAGTAAAGTGTTTAGAGGTAAGGTTTATCAATCCTTAGATGTAAATTGTCCAGACATGATTCTTCCCATCTCCAGTGGTGTGTGCTGTGTGACTTATATATATATATATATATATATAGATAGATAGATAGATAGATAGATAGAGAGAGAGAGAGAGAGAGAGAGAGAGAGAGAGAGAAAGAGAGAGATTTAAAGTTCTATTACCGATCAGTTTCACTCCATAGTGATCGTTAGATAACTGTTTTTTCTGTTTTTCAATTTGGCTTTCTTTATACTACTGAGGTGTTGCTTCATCTTTTGTTTTTTGTTTTCGTTTTTCTTTTTGTTTTCTTTTTCCTTTTTGGTTATTTCTTTCTTTGTGAGTGAATTAGTTTTTCTTTTGTTCGTGTCAGTTTTTAATCATATTATTTTGTTTATAGAATGGATGTATTTTGATTTTCTGTTATCTCGATGGGAATAAACGGGTGAAGGAGGAGGGAAGGTGTTTTGAGGATTGGTTCTGTTATTTTTCAAATGGATTAAGTGGAGTTTTTTTGTATAAATTATTGTTGTTGTTGTTGTTCTTCTTCTTCTTCTGGTCGCTCTTCTTCATCGCAACTGTCGTCACCATCATTGCTATCATTATTGCATATCAAGATATATATATATATATATATATATATATATATATATATATATATATATATATATATATATATATATATATATATATATATATATATATATATATATACATATATATATATATATATATATATATATATATATATATATATATATATATATATACATACATACATGCATATATATATATATATATATATATATATATATATATATATATATATGCGTTGTATCTGAAATAATCTCCCATCATAACACGGTCAATGTATCACTCAACCTAGGCTCCATAAATAAAATTCACATTTATGTTTTCTAGACCATGTTGTAATTTTCTCATCATCGTCATATATATATATATATATATATATATATATATATATTTTCGGAGGTGTACATTTTTTAGAGAGAGATTACTCAAGATTCAAGGTTGGTTAAGATTAATGGTGTTAAATCATTTTTGTATTACTGTCATTACTACTGCTATTGTTATTATTACATAAATGTCTCTATGATCGTTTCATGCATATTTTACGCTAAGTGCTTCTTTGATATTGGGATGTTCGTTAATTCATTTACTGCACTTACTGTTTGTGTGTATTCGGATGATTCATATGGGCGTTATGTTTTCATACTTCTGTTATTGAAGTTGTCTTCTTCCACACAACCCCTATATATATATATATATATATATATATATATATATATATATATATATATATATATAAAAAGCAGCCCATCAATTAATATATAATCCTATAAGTTCAATCCAATTTATCAATAGCCATAATAAGTAAGTAATTTTAATATTTGTATGAATAGAAATAGTAGTGATGGTAATATTGATGGGGATAATGGCGATGATCCTTACTAAGAAATGGTACTAATCCCATGTGTAGACTAAGTGAGGATAAGACTGAAACAATTGACCACATAGTAGCAAGGTGCTCGGTCATTGTAGCAAATGATTATACGATGAGACACGACAGATTTGGGCAATATCTACACTGGAACATCAGCAAATGTTATAACATCCAATATGCTTAGAATTAGTAGGAACACGGGCCTAAACCAGGCACAGAAGCAAAAAATGTGGCCATACTATTGAACTGCACTATACATACTGATAGAACTATAAACGCAAACAGACTAGATATTATAGTGAAAGACTTCAAAAAAAGAACATGCCTCTTAGTAGATAAAAACATTGCTGTCATTGGATTCGAGAAATGCTCAATATATAAAGACATTGAAATAGAAATCAGTTGAATGTGGCAACTCCAGACCAAAATAATACCGATTGCTGAAGAGCCTTTGGGTTACTAAAAGAAGTGACCAATGAACTTGCCGTCTGGAAAAGCCGGGACGTATGAACTACAGAAAATAGCTCTTATCTCCACGACACAAATGATTAGAAAATTCTTGTCGATGTGATTGTACGTACTACGCTCAGCATACATCACTTTTTGTGTATATTGAAGTATGATTGGTTGAGTGTTGTGAAGTCTGTGTATGTGAGAACTCTGTTTTCTCCCCCGTTCTACTCTCTCTCCTTTTCTCTCCCCACCCTCTCTCTCTCTCTCCAAAGCCTGGAGTGTCATAACTTACGAGGTTGCCAGACTTAGGTCTCTGGTTGAGACCCGGCTGGTGACTTACATAATCTGAAATCAAAGCCAACAACAACAACAACAACAACAACAACATATAATAATAATAATAATAATAATAATAATAATAATAACCAAATTAAAAACCAAATTAAATAGCAGAAATCTAATAAAAGGAATGAACACCTGGGCTGTGTCAGTAGTTAGGTATACAGGACCATTCCTAGGATGGACAAAGGAAGAGCTCCAATCAATGGATAGGCGAACAAGGAAACTTATGACGATGCATAAAGCATTACATCCTAGGGATGATACAGATAGGCTATACGTTAAGAGAAAAGAAGGTGGTAGGGGGCTCATCAGCATAGAAGATTGTGTCCAGAGAGCTAAAGTAGTCCTAGATAGATATGTGCAAACAAATATTGAAGAAATCATAAAGAGCGCGAGGGATAGTGCGACAAACAATAAAGTAGAAAACAATGGAACAGTACAGCAAACTAGAAAAGAAAAGTGGGAAGGGAAAAAATTGTACGGCGAGTTTAAAAGACAGATAAAAGATATAGCAGACGAGAAATCATGGACGTGGTTACGAAAGGGAAACCTTAAGAGAGAAACAGAATCGCTCATCATGGCAGCCCAAAACAAAAGCATAAGGACAAACTACATAAAAGCAAAAATCGACAGAACACAGACAAACAGCAAATGCCGCATGTGCGGTGAAAGAGATGAGACAGTAAACCACATAACTAGTGAATGTAGCCAACTCGCCCAGAAGGAGTATAAGCATAGACACGATAGAGTTGCAACGATGATACACTGGGAACTAAGTAAACAAATGGGATTCAACCATGGGGAAAAGTGGTATCAGCACAAGCCAGAGGCAGTTTTGGAGAATGACAACCACAAACTACTGTGGGACTTCGACATCCAAACTGACCACCTCATCCAGGCAAGAAGGCCGGACTTAGTAATAGTAGACAAAAAAAGGAGGGCCTGCCAAATAGTAGACGTTGCTGTACCTGCAGACCATAGAGTAAAAAAGAAGGAGGGTGAGAAAAGGGAAAAATACCAGGACCTAGCAAGGGAGTTAAAGAAAATGTGGAACATGAAAACCAGGGTAGTACCGGTCATAGTGGGAGCACTAGGAACTGTCCCCAAAACGCTGAGGGAGAGACTGGAGGAGATCGGGATTAGGGGGAGGATAGAGACCGTACAGACCACAGCACTGCTGGGCACTGGACGGATACTGAGGAAGGTGCTAGAGATATAAGGACTGCAACGAATCGTAGCTCTGTCATGATATGCGAAAGAGAGAGGAGACGTTAGCTGAAGACCTGAGGAGACTTATTGTCACTCAGCCTTCAGCGATAACCACTGGGCAACCGGTGTGAAACTGTAAATCGCAAAATCACTGCGATCTATGAGTACGAGGAGAGGAGGGCTGGAGACTTGAGGAGACTTGCTGTCACTCAAACTCCAGCGGTTACCACCAGGCAACTGGTGTGAGATTCCTAATAATAATAATAATAATAATAATAATAATAATAATAGCACAGGCGTGATAGACAAGGGAGAGAAGAGATGTATGCTGAAGACTTGAGGAAAATTACTGTCACTCAACCTCCAGCAGTTACTATCAGGCAACTGGTGTAAGATTGCAAATAATAAATGAGACTGTAACACACACGCCAAATAAGACTGGGGAGGGGGGGAATGTTTATCATTTTAACTTTCTTTTGCTCTATGTTGTTGAAAGCGACTCGGCAATTGATTGAAAAGAACTGAGATCAACATAATAATAACGATACCAACAATGAGGAGAATGAAAGATTGTACAAAAAAACTGAACTCAGCTTAATCCATTAAAAAATAACAGAACTAACCCACAAAACCCCTTCCCCTTTCACCCTTTCCTTCCTACCAAGATAACAGAAGATACATCCGTTGTATTAACAAAACAGTCCAATCGAAAACTGACATGAACAAAAAATAATAAAAACACAAGAAAAAAAAAAGCAAAACAAAACAAAACAAAACAACGTTGTAAAACCACGTTTAAATGCAAACGCATTTAGATGTGGAACGAAAATCGAGGAAAAACTATTGTGAATTGTACAGCTTCCTTCAAGTCTCGAGAGCAGCTCTCGAAAAGCATAGACGAAAACAACATAGGAAATCTGACATGAAAACAGAAACATCGAATATATATATATATATATATATATATATATATATATATATATATATATATATATATATATATATATATATATATATATATATATATCTAGAGAGAGAGAGAGAGATGTTGAATGTTCTGGCGTTTTTGTATTTAAGGTGGTAGCATATAAACACTATCGTCTACATTCTGAACACCGACTTTCAAAAAAGGCTAGCCATCCTCATTTGAGATATGGGTACAACGAAAACTTCGTACACATCAGCACCATTAAGCTTTATCTTAAGCAAGACAAAAAGAATGAAAGTCCTCCCTCTTGAGATTACTGTTCTCGTTAGGGTGATGATTGAGGAAAAAGGACATCGACTTCTACAGACCACCAGGTGTATAGCATACGCCTTTGCAAGGCCATAAAATATATCGAAGCCTTGTGTTTAAACAGCAAGAACAACATTGCAGACTTATTCACATAGCTCGAATACTTGTGATATTTTCAGAGACAATACATATTATGTCACGAAACCCAAATGATGGACACACATTTTATTTGAAACCTTTGAAATTCGAAACAGATTTTATGTATAGATATATATAGTGGATCCCGAATGTAGATTGTTCTTGTAAAGACTTTTGTAAATCGAAATGGCCTAAAGTGAAGAAGTATCAACCATTGATTTACATCGGAAAGATTTTAGACCTTTCCCAAGTACAAAAGCGTTGATGATGGTATGTTGGGCTTGGCTAGAGTGGTAAGTAGTACAAGAGACTGGGCTGCCTCTGTATCGACAAACAGTGGACGCTATTTTCGCTTTTTAGGTAAAATTGAAAAAGTTGCACTAGGCGAACGACGTATGTATATCTCGGACTATCAAGTAGAGACTAATCCTAATGGAGTATACTACCAGTGATTCAGACCCGGTATCTATTGCTAGCTTCAGTTTAGTGATCCTTGAAAGTTTCAAGTCTGGTTGAGACCAGGTCTTTATTCTTATAAATCTTTATGTACAACCCTTGAGCAGGATGCACGTCCACGGGGGAGGGATACTAATCACACAGCTTAGATTGAATTCAATTAGCCACAGAATGCACACAAAAAGAGTTTTTTAAACTCTTCGCTCACACCGGGAATCGAACCTATGGACCTTCTGTGCACGAGGCAGACGTGTTAACTGAGCGGAGATTTCTCAGGATATATTCTAAAATAGATTAACTCACAATCATTGAGACGAATGTGGGAGATGCATCAGTTTCTATCTGATCTGTTCTCCCCAAGAATCAATGGCATTTGTATATCTATTGTATATGCCGACAAATGTAGTGGTCTTTGTGAGTATTGTCAGTGTGGTTCTAGTTAATAGGCAATCGAAGCCCGCCTAAAGTGAACGAACATATTGGACTGCATTATATGTATAGCTATGCTTCAAGAGACAGGACAATGGATACTTGATTAACACTGCTCAACACTGCTGAGGGCAGCGATAACGGAGATCAATGTCTCTAATGCCTCTCTCTCTCATATCCACACTCGCTTATATACAGGAACTTATCGTCAGTGAAGTATACACTAGAAGATACGTACATAATTAGCCATTCATTCACTTATAGAGCAGATATGTTTTCAATGTGAACACTCCGTGCACGCATATATCTATATATGTGAGTGAACATGTATCTATGCCAGTTGGTTCTTATCTATCATTAAGAAACCGACAACCCAAACCGTCAACATAGGTTTCTTCAGTTTTCAAGCGAGGCTGGCTGGTTATCTATTTATGTACAGCACCCACTGGTCACACCGTTCGAGTTACAATACTGAAACATATACTCCTTATTATATTAATAAATGATAATAATAAAAAACAGAACAGAACTACATTTTCTAAAATTACATTAAATTTTTGGCGGAGGAGTTGAATCTACTCTTTAAGATTTTACTAAGTTGGTCCCTAACTTTGTGCTTGGCAGCGTTCACGGCTGCTTTTGCTTCCATGAACATTTGAAACTTTTCAAGTGATCACGATCCAATAAAAGGCGGGAAAAATCTTTTATTGTTTGATCACCCCTATTTCAATTTTTTTTAGTTGATCACCCCAACATGGCATGTTGCTATGGTCACATGACAGTTTCCATCAACTGACTCACCAGACCTTTCTACCTATCCATCTATCTCCAAGTATGTGTACATGATACATTAATATATAGATCCAAATTTCTTTATTCTTCCTATTGATCCCCTGGTGCTGCTTCGGTTATTATTATCTTTGAAGTTTCTGCTATTATTATTATTATTATTATTATTATTATTATTATTATTATTATTATTATTATTATTTCCTTTCTAAAAATGTTTCTCAATTTGAGAGGCAGCAATCTTTTGAGGACCTCCACAAACGTCTCCGTGGCCCGCGGCTCCTTTTCGCTTTCATCGTGAAGCCGTTTCCTTTTGAAGTCTATCTTCCCTTATCTCCTACTCTGTCTCGCTTTTGCCTTTTGTCGGATACAAAGAAATAAACAATTGTCCCTTCTCCACCAATATTTCTACCTTTTTTTTTGGGGACTAAGGACACACGATAAAGCAAATAAGCAAACAGACGAAGGAGGAGAAGAAGAGAACAACAATACAAAGTCAAGTATAGGAAATAATAATAATAATAAGAAAAAAAAAAAAAAGAATCGGTTAGGGAAAAAGATACCCCGGAGAGTAATTACAAAGATTTTGGTGAATCCAGCAGAGTTTAAAAACTCCTGCTCAAATGTCCAACTTATTCCGGTGTGTTTCTACAATATTTGTTTAATTTATTGAATGATTTTGAATTCTGCGTAGCACGTGCAGACTAGAAATAAAAGGGTGTCACTAATTAACGGCCTAGTTGGTAGTGAAGCATCGGTTGGGGAATTATAGACTGGATAGAATTTGAAATGAGTTCGAAGAGTCCGGTAAAGATTAAAGATTTCCAATCAAATGCCTATCTAATTTTTAGCAGAGAATTTGAATATCTCTGGTGAGTTTACAGTTTCTAACTTGTTGTCTAATTTATCAAATAACTTTAAAATATATGTACCACGTGGACTTATACTAAGTTAAACCTAAAAAAAAAGGTGGGAGAGATAAGAAGAGATCAATAGGACTCATTTACCTACTTGCAGATTTAGACATGAAGGAAGATTTAAGGACTCATTGGAACAGGGGGTCACTTAATCTTGCCGGGAATCCAGCTGAAGGATATCGTTACTGAGCGACTGTTGGCCCCAAATCAGAAAAAAATGGACGAAAGAGGACAGCGAATTAGTTATGCATTGTTAGAAAAGAAAACACACTGATAAGTACACAGAACACGTACGCTCACAATATGGAAGGAAACGTGTGGCTGACCAAGCGAAACAAATTCTGAAAAATAAATTGCTATTAAAAATAAAACTGTAGAAAATCCGCAAATATATGGAAAAATAAGAACGGGACTTAGCCTCAGGAGAATACCCCGACACTACTAACACAAACGACGTGGTAGGGACAAATATAAACAATAACCCCGACCGAGATACAACCGAAAGGGAAGGGGACGAAGAAAAGGAAGAAGAAAAAAAAGAGAAAGGGACGAAGAAAAGTAAGAAAGAAAAAAAAGAAGGGGACGAAGAAACAAACTTGATGCACAACCTAAATTAATAAATGCAAGAAGACAAGAAAAACCCTGTCATTTCGTAAAGGAATGAATTGTAAGCAGGGAAAAGATTCAACCGAACATATAATTTCCCTTTTTGAATAAAACCGCACAGAAAAACACTTCCCAAAGAATGGTCAAATGGAAAGCACCAAGCTTTGATGGGATTCAAGGATATTGATTTGAAAAATTCATCATACTACATGATAGACTGATCCACAAACTCCCAAGTTGCCTAGATAAAGGCAGGGTCCCAGACTGGATGAATAAAGACAGAACGACTCTCATCCAAAAGGACCCTGCGAAAAGGAACCAGGCAAGCAGCTGCAGATCAATATGCCTACCACTAATATTGAAAATTCAGACCGGACGGAGAGTAGAGAGAATATATATCTCCATGGAAAGAAGAGGACTCAGAAGTACAGAGAGGATGCAAGAAAAGGACCAATTGTTAATGATTCACTTTACTTCGACCAAATCATTCTAAAAAAAGGCGAGGAACAGAAGATAATGTTGCAATGGAAATGGTAGATCATAAAAAAGCATATGGCATTATCCCACGCTGGATAATCGAATGCCTGATGATATTCAAAATCTCTGAATCAGTGATAGGACTCACAGGCAACTCTATAAAAACTGGATAGAAGACTTGACAACTGCAGGAAGAAAAACTAAGTAGAGGTAAGTATAAAAAGGGGAATCTTCAAGGGGGGGGGGCTCTCTGTACCCACTATTATCTGTACTTACTATGGTAACACTAAACGTAATACGATTGAAAAACAGTAAATGATACCAAGGATACAGCGATGACATTGTGATGGACTTCGGAATAGAAAAATGCGCTCTATCAGTAATGCCAAGAGGAAGGCTTGTTGCAACAGGAGGAATCGACTCACCGGCAGCATAAAGTAGAGCATTAATTGCATTGCATCGATATGAACATCCTGGGGTTCTCGAACCCGACTCGATAAAACAGGAATAAATGAAATTAAGATGAATACCTTAATAAGATAAGGATAATATTAAAGACTAAGCTGTGCAGCACATATCTGATATAAGAAATGAACAGTATCGATAGTAAAATACATAAGTCCATTCCTTGGACAAAAGATAAACTCCAATCAATAAACCGGCAAAGAAGTATCAATCATGACGATGCACAGTGCTCAACACCCCGGAGATGAAACAAACTGTGCGTAGTGGCGACAGAGGACTCACCAGAACCGATGACTCAGTCCAAAAAGTCGAAACGGAATAAGAAAAATATGTACAAGCAAGCAATGAAAATATGCAAAGCGCTTGAAGCAAACAACAAAAAGCACCAAACAAGAGAGTAACTAAGAAAAAAAGAAGGCAAGAAAGATGGGAGCGAAAAGAATACATGGAAATTTCTGAAGACTGATGTAAAATTTTGCGAACAATCGATCATGGACATGGTTACGCAAAGGAAACCTGAAGATAGAAATAGAATCCCGAAACCAAAAACCTAAAACGAATGCATCGGGACAAACTATATTAAGGAGAAAATCGATCGAACTCAAACAAACAGCAAATGCCGCTCATGTGGAGACTGTAAACCACACCACCAGTGAATATAGTAAACTATCCAAGAAGGGGTACAATGCCGGGTATGGCAGAGTAGCAACTGGTATACACTGGGATCTATGCAAACGACTTGCATTCATCCATGTGGGCAAATGATACCTGTTAAAATCGGAGACATTCTTAGAAAATGGAAGCCACGAATTACTGTGGGACTTTGACATCCGAACTGACCACCCCATACAAGCGAGAAGACCAGATCTAGTAGTAGTAGTGGACAAAGGAGGATTAGTAGCAAAAATTTAGATATTTAGTATATTATAACTCCGTCTCTGTTTAGTTATTCTTAGATTACAACTAAAGACTAATTATATACTGTTTCCCCCGCTATTCAAATGTAGTGTTCCGATGGAACCTTTCGTAAGCCAAATTGTCGTAAAGAGAAGAGACAATTACCATTAAGATACATGGGAGAGATTCTTGAGCGTCCCAAGATCCAAAATATAACCTTAGTCTACGTTGGTCATTTTACGTCAAGCGTAACACCCTTACGAATTCTCTTGGGCTTTTCATATACCTTATCACTTGAACCCAAGCGGTGACCAACACATGCTATTGGTTTGAAAATTCAAAGAAAAAAAATGGACGAAACGATGAATCTCAGTATCAGTGAATGCATATAACTGGTTCGTAGATTGTAAAAAAAAACAGTGATGTAACGCGAACAGTATTGTTGACGTCGATTCTAATGTTAAAATGATAATCAATTTCAGAGGCAAAACACTGGTGGTGAATTTTTATGACTTTGAGCTAACGCGTTCTCCAAACTAGATCAGGTGATCAGACTTAATTGTCGTAAACAAGGAGGGAACATTCGTCAAATTGTGGATTTAGCCGTTCCAGTCCACTGGAACTGCGAGAAAGTGAGAATATATATATATATATATATATATATATATATATATATATATATATATATATCCGAGAGCTTCGAAAATTTTTAAAGATGAAGTTTATCATCGGACTCATAGCTAGTAAGAAAATCTGAGAATTGTCTCTAAAACACATATAAATATGCAGGTGGTTCCCAGATTACAATAGAGATTTATTCCCAAGTCTATATTTGGGTCGAATCCGACTGTCAGTCGGAACTGGTAAATAAGTGCCACTTGTGCGGTGACTGAGATGAGACCGTAAACCACATAACTAGTGAACGTAGTCGACTAGCCTAGAAGGAGCATAAACACAGACACAATAGAGTAGCAACGGTGATACACTAGGAACTGAGTAAACGAATGGGATTTAACCATACAGAAAAGTGGTACCAGCACAAACCAGAGACAGCCCTGAAGAATGGAAACCACAAATTACTCTGGGACTTTGATATTCAAACCGACCATCTCATCTAGGCAAGAAGACCAGGCTTGATAATCGTAGACTAGAAAAGGAAAACCTACCAAATAATAGAAGTGGCTGTGCTTGCTGACCATTGAGTAAAGAGAGAAGAGAGTGAAAAACTTGGAAAATATCAAGATCTAGTAAGAGAACTGAAGAAGATGTAGAACCTGAAAGTCAGGGTAGTACCAGTAATAATAGGCGCACTATGAACTGTCCCAAAGACACTGAGGGCGAGACTGGAGGAGCTCAGGATAAAAGGAAGGATTGAGACTGTACAGACCATAGTACTGCTAGGAACCGCACAGATACGAGGGAAGCGCTAGAAATATAAGGACTGTGACACTAAATGTTAGCAATGGCCTAACAGAGGGAGGAAAATGGAAGCAGAGATGTGAACCACAGCACTGGCATGATAGGCGAGGGAGAGAAGAGATGTGGGCTGAAGACCTGAGGAGACTTATTATCACTCAGCCTTCAGCAATGACCACCGGGCAACTGATGTGAAACTGTAAACCACTGTATTACTGTGGTCTATGAGAATGAGAAGAGGAGGGCTGGAGACTTGAGGAGACTTACTGTCACTCAAACTCCAGCGGTAACCACCAGACAACTGGTGTGAGATTGCAAATAATAATAATAATAATAATAATAATAATAATAATAATAATAATAATAATAATAATAATAATAATAATAATACCAGATCTAGTAGTCGTGGACAAAGAAGGGAGAACCTGACACATCATAGTTGTAGCAATACCCGCAGACGAGTCAATGCGAAAGAGAATGAAAAGCTGGAAAGCTGCCATGACTTGAGAAAGATGTGGAACATGAACGCAAGGGTGGTGCCAATGATAGTAGGCGCACTGGGATTTGTGAGAAAACTGAGGAGAGTACTGGAAATCTGAGACCAACGCCTCTCCAACGTCGGCAATGACCTAACAACAGGAATGAACATGGCATAAACGAAAAGCAGGATAGGACCGAGACTGGACAAACCGAAGCACTGCTGTGATCTACGAGGACATTAAGTGGAGATCCGAGGAGACTTACAGTCAGTCGACCTTCAGCGATGACCATACATCTGGTGAGAAATTGCACCGTGGTGCTGTGGACTGTGAAAATGTTGAGAGGAGGGCTGGAGACGTGGGGAGATTTGCTGTCGCTCATTGTTCACCTAAGACCACCAGTCAGTTGGTGTGAACCTGCAAATAATAACAATAATACAGTGATGATAAAAGTAACTACACCAATCGAATTCTCCATCACAATCACCTTCATCGGCTACAAGGGGGGCAGCTTTTAAATCATTGAAAAGGTTTCGAACCATTTCTTGTGGTAAAGTAAGCCTAATAGGCACATCACGCTGATTTTGATCGTCTAACCAAATTATCAATTGCCTTTCCATTTCAATAATGAGTTGCTTGGTAATGATTGTAGCTTCTATCGGGACACAGCCTTTCAGGTTCTCCATTATTCTCACTCTATCCTTTGAAATTGTTCGGATCGTTCGCTTACTGAAGCCTAACGCTTTTCTGAAGGCCTATGGCGCTTCGCCTTCCGATGGCTTTGTTCGTTGGTAGGACGTTCGTAACCCGGAGAGTTGGTGAATTGAAAGAATTAGTGATCAAGGGAAGAAATTCTAAATGATGAAGACGTCGGTGAGAATACTTTGGAAGGTTCTGGAGATTTGAGGATACATGCAGGTATTTAATCATCAGTGAGCGCCAGTAGAAGCGACTGATGTGAATTCTAATTGTAGATAGAAAGTCACCGACAAACAATCATGGATATGGTTATGCTGAGGAAACCTAAAAGGAGAAAGGAAATCTCTTATCACAAATCACAACACACGCTTCAGGACTAATTATATGAAAGCTAAAGTAGACAAAACACATAAAAACAAAAACGTTGTCTTTATGCAGAAAGAGACCAGACGATAAAACGTACAATATATTCAATGTGACAAGCTGGCCCAAAAAGAGTATAAAAAGACACACGTCAGGTTAGAGGAAGAAATACACCGGGAACTGAGCAAACAACTTGGGTTCAACCGTGTGAAAAATGGCATCAACACAGACCTGTCTTAGAAAATACAAAAAGTAATATATTCTTGGATTTTGAGATCGACCGACTATCCTATCTAAGCAAGAAACCGGATCTGATAGTCGTGAACAAACGAGAGAAATGTGTTAGCTCGCAGACATGGTGGTACCAGCGGACAACAGGGTGATGACGAAAGAAAGTGAACATTATAGAAAATAGCAGGATCTCACCCGGCAATCGAGGAAACAGTGAAACAAAGATGAAGGTCATGTCCATAATATTCGGGGACTTTAAAATACTGCTAGAAAAACAATGGATTGGATGAATTAGAGATTCGTGGAAGGATTGTGCGGACTGAAAATGGGTGCTATCGACGTTAAGTATATCAGTCTGTCCATATCTACTACTGAGTCTGTTCGAATGGGCCTATCTCAGCTTTATCAGCATGTTATTTTTAAGCTGTCTTTGTCTATATCTATCTCCCTCTATCTGTTCATAACTCCATCTATGTACCAATTTATTGATATATCTATGCTTTGTTTCTTTGTTTGTATCACGTGTTTCAGTTTATATATATATATATATATATATATATATATATATATATATATATATATATATATATATATTTGTGTCTTTCTTTTGATATATCTCAGTCATCAATTTATCTATCCATCTTTTCACATGTATAGCAATGTAACAATCGCATTTGTTTTTTCCTATCGATGTATCTATTTATCTATTTTATGTATAGTTATGTCACAATTTCAATTTGAATCTATTTATCTATCTTTCAATCTATCTATCTATCTATCTATCTATCTATCTATCTATCTATCTATCTATCTATCTAACTATCTAACAGCATAGATGGATAAATATAGGTAAAATATGAGTTCGTCGATATTTTTTCTGAAAAAGTTTTACTCGAATATGATTTGCATGTCTTCAGAATTGGTTCGCCCAAAATAAAATGGACGCAGCAAAAAACTAAAAGAAAAAAAAAACAAACAAAAAACAAACACTTTCAAGATAAAAAAAAACGGAAAAGAGCAAGGTGGAGAACATAAAGCTGAAATCTCCTGTGTTTGGATCTCGTAAAAAGTTCCAAAGCAAAGCCTGGGTATAAAAGATCACAACATATAATTTTGCCAGTAAATATACACGCAGCAATAAAAACTAGATTATACATCTTTTCAAAGACCAGTGTATGTATACATATATATATATATATATATATATATATATATATATATATATATATATATATGTATTTGTATACCAATAAAATATATTTTCAAATGCACGCTCAATGCTATTCGAATATTTATCACCGTATACATTTATATTTAGCCACCAACATAAAAGTCGATGTGGTCTTTTAAACCTAGCCTAGTCTGGCACAGGGTTATGATAGTAGAGCACCCAATGACTAAAGCTCTTATTACACGAGCAAGGTCTAGCTTTGCTGATAATTGCTCTGCAGCTGATACCCATCCACATTGACTGTCAACATCAATATATGTATCTTCAGTTTTCAAATGGATCTGGCTGGTTGGCTACCTATATATGTTTAACACATACAGGCTGCAACAATGGAGTCAAAGGGCTGAAAATGTAATCATTAACCCCTTAATACGTTTAGAACAACGATTTTTTTCGTTGTATTGGAAAATTCCACTGAAAATAGATGATGAGGAGAAGGTTTAATATACAATGCAAGTCCATGCAAAATTGGTCCCTTACTTTGTGTCCAGTAGAGTTCATGTCTGTTTATTTTTGAGAAAAATCAGAGGGATCAATGTCCAACAAAAGGTGAGAGGAGTAAGTTATTCATTGTTAAGTCATTTCAGAATTTTGTTTATTGATCACACGTGTCATCTTATGGTTCCCAATGAGGCTTGCTGCCAAAAGATGTTGGTCACGTGATGGTTTTTATTGTGTGACGGTTCAAAAGTGTTTTTTTTTTTTTATGTGTGCAACACTTTTCAATCAGCGCGTAGAAACTACACTCTGGTCCCAGGTAGAAGTACCAGGGGGTACCACTCTGATCTTATGTAGTGCACATAGATACTCTGACCCTAAGTAAAAGTGCTGATTCATATATAAATAATCCCCTCATTTTTGACGGGTACTACGCTAGTTTCATTTTCAAACCAAAGCCAAGTCTGACATAAGGTCACAGTAGCTGAACAACCAGAACGGTCGGACAAACTAGACGAGCAAAGGATCCGTGTGACTTGCTCGTTGACCATTGATTTACAAAAGGCGTCCCTAAAATTATATATATATATATTGGTCATGTAGCATTTAATCAGTTTTTCGTGAGTTTTTTCGTTTATGGTACATATAAAGGGTGTCACATAAATGAAAGTTTGGATCGTTGTTATCTCTGAGCTGGTTAAAAGGTTATGGCTAGAGTTATCCGTACCCCTGACTTTCATTCGGTTGAAGGGAAGTTGATCTGTGCTGTATTTTACCCGAGGTCGACATAGCGTAAATCAATAGTGCTTTACCGTAAATAATTTGACACTCCAAAATAAATTTCTGTTGCCACTCTCATGAATTTGTAAACTCGACAGATTCGTATATTTCAACTTGCATCACCCCGATTTCCTCAGATAGAAAATGTCGTAATAAAATCTATGATTTAACAGCAAATATAGGTGGGAAGTCTGGCTTTGTGCTTTAGCAACTTGATGATTGAGCACCGTCAGTTTCTTCGTTGATGATAGGAAAATGCCACAATGCCTTAAAGATTATATTGGTTTTATTATGTCGCAAATTGTCCATAAGCCTCACGATGAAGCATTAACGGTACTTGTAAACCACTGGAAACGTCATTTAGATTACCAATTACATCTGAAACTTTCCTGCTTTTATCAAAACACAAATAAGTGAAATTCTAAACCAAATTGGTGCAGTGTCAATGATGAATCAACACTATAACCTGCAAAACAGGCGAATCAGAATTTGCAATGGGCGCATGTCTAATTGAACTTCAATTAGTAATTGAGAGAGTAAAGAAATAATAAAAACTATCTTCTTTTCTCACAGGCTAAGTGACAATAGGGAAGAGCGTGTTTGCCCCTTTTTATTCGCTTCTCAAAAACTTCACAACCGGTCCTATATTCGACTTTCACTGAAGAGATATGTGTAATATAACAGAAGCCCTTTATACGGTCTGGGCATAATAATTCAGATTCAGATATTTCCCATTCCAGAACTCTGGGGTAATTTCTTGACCCTTCTAAGACTTATCTATTAATGAGCTTCATTCCTGAAATTTTGGATTTTTATAGAAAGGCTGAAAACATTTGAACTTTTATCAATGTTCAAAGAAAACCATTCTTTTACTAAATACCTCTTTTCCATATTTTGTAGAACCCAAATCATGATAGGATACATTCGTCTAGTTTGGCGTTTATATCGGGGCTAATGGAAAACACAGAATTAGCAGATCGTTTCGCCTACACATCTTTCCTGTATAGTTATGTAATGCAAACTAAATCCCGAGTTAGTTTCATACTATGATGACGTCACTGTCTGCGACCATAAAAAACGAGACAATCTCATTTACTTCATTTTTCGTGAAGCATGTCTCAGTTGACGTCTAAAAGATATCTACTGGACAAATGCCTGTAACATTCGGTAATCTTCAATCTCGTATCTCGTTCGAGTATTGTTCTAATCCATTGTTTTTTTTGTCATGCTTACAGTTCGTATTCCGAGCCCGTAATTGTCAACGTTTCTCTCTCCATGACACCGATTATCTTCTCCGCCTTGCCAGTGTATTCTAGCAATGCCTGACCCAGGCACTGAATTTCGCGCCTTATAATCCGATAGACATTCACTAGTATAACTGGTCTTTCACTATTCTGAAGCTCAGCCAGACTCGGTTAAGTTTTGTAAATACCAACAACACGTTCGATGTCGAAAAATTAAGAAACTTGGACTATAAAGGCTGAACACTTACACCAGTTCAAGCGAGACACTGAAGCTTATTCCTTCTATCATTGGGTTGAAACATTTTTCGTAACATGTGTATATCAATGGTCATTATTTCCAAGAATAGAACGTTTCTTTGTCTTGTGTTGAAGGGCTGAATATAAACCTATTCATTTTTTTTTACAAGTAAAAATTATGATATTGAAAGTTCTGTTTCACCTATGGTATGACGTATTATTAAGGCACACTCCCTATTTTACCACTTCTATGCGTGCATACGACATACAGACATATATCTGTGCATGTGAATGCGTACATATGTTCATGAGTCTGCATATATAAATATATACATATATATATACATAAAAATGGAAGTGTTTATAGCATAAGACAACGCACTGGAAAATATACACTTTTACAATTTCATACAAATGATACTTAGTTGCTGTCAATATTTTTTTGAGTCAGATTGTACAAAGTATAATTCATACACATACATGAATATGTGAATAGAGAAAAAGAGTTGTGAGAGTGTGTGTGTATCAATACACACACATACGCACATGCACGCATACCATACACATGCACACACACACACACATAGACACACATATGTAAAAGCGTGAAATCCCGGGATCGATCTTGATCCGCTTTTCATGCAAGTCGTACGTTGCATGGGTTGTTTAAAAAGCAAATTCTTAAAAGTCCCAGATTAAACACAATATATTGTTTGTGTGTGCTTCATATATATATATATATATATATATATATATATAGAGAGAGAGAGAGAGAGAGAGAGAGTGAGAGAGAGAAAGAGAGATAAAACAAGAGAATAATCCAAATAAAATAATACTCTGTTTTATCATTCAAAATTCAAGAAAAGAAACCAAAACATTGAGGTAAACAGTCTTTTCATGTCTTTTTCAAAAGAAGTTCAAAACTCAAATTTAGTGAACGAAATTCGTATAATTTTCCTGTTATACCGTTTTTCTTCGCAGCAAAGACACTTACATTTTCCTTTCAACAGAATATTTTTTGCTATTCTTTTTTCCTCCGGACTTTCTTCTGAAAACCTCTCCTAGCATTGAATTGCCTCCCAGAATCTAAAACTTTCCCTTAGATTTCATATCTATTATTCTATCTTTTCAGTCCAGTTTGAGTACTCCCGAAATAAAGATTTCTTTTAAAGTTTTGATGAAACTTCCTTATCTAAGTTTCAGCTTATTTCGGGAATCTTCCCTGGAATTTTATTTCCAACTGTAGCATCCAACAGCTTTCCCTTTTCCCCATTTTTCAAGGAAGAGACTAAATGCACCTCAAATCGGACGGACCATTTTTTCTTCCTAACTGTTTTTGTCTGAATATCATCTGCCTCAGTCAATTTTGCAGCGAATAGCAAATACTTTTTCTCATTAGTTAGAATAACGAGTCTAATCATTTTTTAGATACAAAACCTCTGAACTAATCGAAAATTCTCAAGTAGCTATTAGTTGTAGCTAATTCTTATTCAATTATTTACTTTAATTAATTCACTAAAATTAGTGAAGAAGTAAACAAATCTTACAGTCAAAAGGAGATAACTTTACTTAATGATAGCACCCTTATATTCGAATAATCAACGTAGTGTGGATGATATCATTCATCTTCCTTTAAATTAGAAAATGTACATCTTCACAATAAATATATGCATATCTTTGACATGTGCACACGTTCAAACACATAGACGTTTATGAGCTTCGTTTTTTTTGTATAAATATGTGCATTTGTTATAGAGATACAAGTGTCCCTAACATCATCTTACAACATTACGGAACTGTTCGAAGTTCACTCACCTCTCTATTGTTTATACTATTAGTTAACTGTAGTATGTCGTTTTCAAACCTCAGAAGAAATTCATTTCCACATGAATTGAGGGAAATAAATATCGGTCCGCGTTTAAACACTCGTCTTTCTGTCCTTGCTCAACACAGAAAAGAGTCATTTTAAGACAAGTTAGTCACTGCCAATGTAAAATGGATTTATCACGAAGTAAATTGTGTCTAGAATCTGGACAGCTTTCAACGTCTCGAACTAAAAAGAATCTACTTGGAACATATATTTTGTACTAGGTGGGATTCAAATGGAATTATTACCAACAAACTATTTGACCTTGGATAAACCCTTATTCTGAAATGATACAGTGAGCATTTAGTTCATTTGAAAGACAAATTTGACCAGACAATAACTTTTAAGGAATTCAACAGTCGATTTTGATGCATGGGCATATCCATCCCCAAGTTACAAATCCGACGCAGCAAACAATCATCATCTTAAACGTGAAGCATATTCTCCAGACCTTTCACTTTCAGATTATCATTTATTTCTCTACGTACAGCATTTCTTGTTTGGTCAGTGCTTGAAACTATTTTTTAGATTAAACAATTCAAAACCTTCTCGAAGAAATAATCAGATCAAAACTAGACTCGTTCTTTTATGATAGAATACACTGTTCTTCTGAGAGGTGAAATAAAATCGTAGAAACCCAGGGAAAAAAATTTTATTGCTAAATAATAATGCTAAAATATTGTATGAATATCTTTCCCAAAATGCCGGAAGCAATCGTCAAGAAAGGTACTGATATCAGTTGGTCTGGACAAACGGCCGGTTACCCGATGGGATAAGGTGGTGAATGTATAGCCTTAATAATGTATATACAGTCAGAACATTTCTCTTATATTCATGTGAGTGGCGTCTCATGTATATTCGTGTGTATAAGTGCATATTTTGGCGTTTCAGAGTGAGAGCAATAGAATATTAATATGAATGTCTCCTATTCCCTCTTCGCGATAACGAAGCAATGCTTATAAATATGTATATATCAATAGAAGGAGTCCCAAAAGTTAGGAAAGTGTGTTAAAACTTAACCATCTAGCTGCTGAAAATTGCAGTTCTACAGATTAAATGAATTTTAATACATTATTCAAATGGCGAATGTCTATCATAGAATACACTTCAATCTGGTACAAGGCCAAACATTCTGAGTACGTTAGTGTAAATATTAAAAGATGAAACACATGTTATTATACGTGAATGTCTGTGTGTGTGTGTGTGTATGCATTTGTGTGTTTAAGTGATACGCGATGCGGAAAAGATTTTGAAAGGAAGTAAGTAGGAGAGCACTTAACGAATAGAAGTGAATATTTTATGTCCTTTGCTGGGAAATGAGTTATTGAATACACGCAACGTTTGTGGGTTGGCGAATATTGAGAGTTCGATCAGTGAATCGCCCACGATGCAAACATGACACAGTTTATAGGATTGGTCATCATGCATCAATAGACAGGCGTGCACGCCCAGGAGTACATTCATTTTGAGTCAATCACATAAATAATCTTCTTATATATATATATATATATATATATATATATATATATATATATATATATATATATGTGTGTGTGTGTGTGTGTGTGTAAAAGTCTGTGACTATGTTCATCTCCTCTCAAACGGTGCATTGCAGCCAGAGTTAGTGACTCAAGATACCCCTAAAATATGCAGGATAAGAGAGTGCATCAAAATCTGGGTGAATTTTTAACATTTTAATGGTTTTATGGGTGGGGGTGGGGTGGAGGTTATATACTATATGACTATAAAACTGGAATATAGTCCCATTTGGTGTCCGGCGAGTGGAAAGTGCTCCGATGTCATAATTATGTATACGAGAACATTCATTCTGTCTAGAATTATTCACAGTAAAATTTTTTTTACATGATTTCATATTCTGTTGACATTATTCTTTTTGTAAATTTGCTTTTTAACATGTAAATCATTTTCCAGAATACGCAATTTTGGTTTGGAGGTTTCTATTTATGTAACTCTACTGAAGGGTCAAAATGGAGAGGAATCTATTTTTTCATTTCTAAGTGTCAAAATCGAGTGGGAAAATGTTTTTCTATTTTAGGCGTCTGAATTGGAAGCTTTCACTTTGCTGGGCCAAAATCAAAGAGGAACTTTAGGAATCAAGATCAAATGGGATTTTTATTTCATTTTCAGATTTCAAGATCAAGACAAACTTTTTCGTACTTTTTAGGGTCAAAATAGAAGGTATTTCTCTTCATTTTTAGAGGTCAAGATTCAAGAGAATTTATTTTATCTTCCATGGATTAAAATCAAAGGGATTTTCTCTCTTTTAGGGGTGAAAATCGAGAGACAAAGTTTATTTTGAAGATTCAAAATCAAATAGAAGAAAAATTTGATTGGGTCAAAATTGAGGAGAAAAATCAAGAAAGAACTATTTTTTCTCAATTTCAGGCGTTCAAAATCGAGAGATTTTTTTACTTAGAGGGGTCAAAGTCGAGTGTGACCTTTTTGTCACTATTGGGGTCAAAATCTTAGAGAAACTTTTTTTTCTCACTTTTAGTTGTCGGAATCGAGATGGGAGAACTTTTTCTCATTCACGAGTCAAAATCGGGAAGAGATTTTTCTTTCACTTTTCGTGGTCAAATCCCAGTTGGGACCTTCTTCCGTTTTCAGGGGTCAAAAGCAAGGGGTCTTTCTCCGCCTTTCAGGGCACGAAATCGAAGGGCATCATTTTTCCTCAATTTTTCAGGATCTAAGGGGAAACAGCAGTTTCAATATTTGCAGTTATTTTCCCCTGAGGCAATAGCTAATGATATATACATATATATATATATATATATATATATATATATATATATATATATATATATATATATATATATATATATATAAACACCTTTATATTTCCCAATCCTTATTTTTCTCGATTTTTGTCGTACTAAGCTAAGCACATTAAATATAAAGAAAAAACAACAATGGAATAAGAAAGACATAGGGTCGAAACACGTATGCAATTGCCTGTTCATCTGCACACACACACACCTGGTGCGTACATCTATCTAAAAGTTTTTTAAAATGTTGTTTATGGTATGACCAATTTGAAGCAATAAGCTTTTTCCCATGATCCTTTAATGATAATACACTGTCTCTATAAAGTACGATCCATGGTTCCCTTATTATTGAATCTTTTATTACAAATATTAAGTTCAAGATGCTTGAAAAGATGATTATCTGTAGGAGAAATGCCAGATGAATATAGAGAGTTCTACAAGACTTCATATACCAATTCTCTGGGCTTAAACACAGTCAGCTTAGAAGAATGTGGCCAGGCTCTGTAACCAAACAACAAATAAGTTTTTCTAACTTTTTAACCATTCTTATTGCCTTGAGATTGTATGAATTTGTCGTGGTTGAAGTCCCAAAGGGTCCGGAAAATGCTTGAACCGTTGCTTGTTGGCTGTAAGTCACTGTTGTCGATATTCTTCATCGTTGAGAACTGGTTTGGGCCTCCCTCGATGTTCATTTTTAGTATCCACTTTTATAGAGCGGAACGTGTTGCACCAACGCTGAACAGTTCGCACTATTGTGGTATTCACACCAAATGCTTTGTTGAAGTCAATAGTAGTTTGCACGGCCATCAAATTCGTACTTCAAAATTATTTCAACTTTTTCAGTAGACATTCTTGTTGTTGAGGGCAAAAAACGAACTTTCATTGAAAATTGTATCTCTATTTACATTGGAACTACAAACAATTACATTGCATTTGTAAATCTTTCATTTTTAGCATTTTTCACTCTGATGTGAAGAGCGAGATTCCATATGTTACCACTTAATATCCGTCTGTAGTTTCGAAAACAGTCATTAACATTCAAAGAATCTTTCGGACGATCGAACTCCCTCTCGTCAGTGTTATTTCGGTCGATTAATTCTGCAGCCTTCTTCAGGGGTATCATCCGAATTTGATGGTTGTAAACAAAATTTTCTTATAGTACAAACGTTACAACGTTGGATTCGGTTAATGTCGAAAAAAAAAAAAAATAAAGCTGCGATCAAAGGTGAAATAGAATGATCTAGAATGGCTAACCATATTAGGTGAGAAAAAGGCGAATGCGACCGTTTAAGGAAAGAAGTTCGTATAATTGAGCTGGAACGCTGTTGGAAACTGAAGAGAATCAAAGAGGCAGTCCAAATCAACAAGTCAACTGAGTGGTGATGTCAGACAAGCCTAGAATTCAACCCGATGTGACCACCACTATTCAAATCACATCCTAACGAGGAAGGAGGGAGAAATAGACATTACCCGAATCCTTTGTTGTAACAGAGCTACCATTAAAATGTTCAATTTACTACCACCATTGGAACCATCATCACATTTAGATATTATACCTGTGGAAGGCCGTAGAATTGATTGATCAAAATGTCGTGTTTCCGACACCACCGACAAGGAGTTCAATCGCCCGAAAAACTCTTTGAAACCTAATATCTATTTAGATGAATATTTACAGGGTCAAATAAACAACAGACAATTTATTTCTTCATTCGTATTATCGTCTGCTTTTTGGCGTGGTTGCGTGCTAGAATCGACGCTCGACGCTGAAGGATTACTAAAGTCTCCATTTGGCACTCGATCTTCTTCTTCTTTCTTTGCCTTTCGGGTTTGCCTATCATTCGCTCCATCCCACCCCCGCCCCAACCCACGCACACACCTCCGACGCCACAGCAACGAAGATTTAGGTCAGTTCAAACTGATCACCATTCAATATCGATCTGCAGGTCACGTGGGAGAGAGATTACGAGTTGATTGTAGGAGTGGTTCTTTTGCAATATTACCTTGGTAAATTGAGGTGAATCGGAATATAACCGATGATTGGGGCTGCTAAAGCCAAAACCAATAGCACATCACAAATGCTCATTCACTCCGACCGCATTATTATTATTATTATTATTATTATTATTATTATTATTATTATTATTATTATTATTATTATTATTATTATAGATGATCGATAACGCCTTGCTTGTTAATATTTCGAAAGGAAAACAAGACTGTTTTGATTTACAAAAAAAATGAAGTGTTAAATACAATTAAACTTTCGATAAGAGATTTTTTCAAATGTTTTACCATTGAATTTCGACTGAAGTTATAGAATATATCGAACATTTTCTGGTTTGTTTTATCATATTTATCATATATTTAAAAAACGATTCCTAACAGTCTTGTTTTTCTTTTTCTATTTACTACTACTACTACTACTACTACTACCACTGTTTTGTTGCTATTGTCACGCTTATCATTATGACTTCATTACTGCAATTGATCAAGCTTAGTCTAGTACGGCATCAGGCCAAGTTAGAAGAGGAATGAATTACATGATTGTTCTCTTTTCAGTCGGCAAGGTCTACGTTTACTAAAAATCAGCGTTCTCTAAAAGTTATCTTAGTTTGAACAACGACATCTAGCACTGGTTGGATATGTGCAACTATTTCAGCCACTAAACTGGACCACAACATGATATTATTATTATTATTATTATTATTATTATTATTGGCTTTATTGTAGTTAATTTGACATTGTCATCATGCTAACTTATTTGAAAAGATGGGAAGTCAGAGATAGCGATTCTGTAGTGTTAACGTTAAACCTGACATTTGATATTTACAAAAAATAACTTCGTACGTCATCAAACCTGATATTATTATTGCTGTTTTCGATGCGATCCAAGTGAAGAGAGGAAAGGCCAGGAAGTCATGCATCAATTTTGTTTCCGTTTCAAATCACAGCTTCATCACGACCTATTTTTCTTGATCATTGTATGTGGTTCGTTTGGATTAATTTCCTCATCTTAATTGGGTTTTTTTTTTCACAACCTTTCGGTGCGTACGCCTCTCTTGTGTTAGACAACTAATTAAAATATCTGTGAACATATCAACATTGGAAAAATCTGCTCTTATATATTACTTCTTGCACAATTGCAAGAATATAACGTGGCTCTAGACAGGAGAAAGCCGCTAGTTCGAGCGAGAAAATGGCTTGGAGCTGTACAAAAGTAGACCGTTAGTTTCAGCAGGATGTGGGGACAAAGGAAACATAAGATGTGGGATCAGTTAACCCATCACAAAATCTCTTACAAGGTAGTTTGGTTCGCTGAACCAATCAGCTGTTAACATTAAAACAGCTCTCTCAATTCATTTGTTTTGACTCCAAACAAAAGAGCCGTTCGCCTAAGCGGGAAGAAATAGGATTTTTTCAATCACTTGACAATAGGAGCCAGTGAAAGAGACATTAGACCAACTCCGGTCGCTGAGGCCGTAGGTAGGTGATGAGAGAGAGAGAGAGAGAGAGAGAGAGAGAGAGAGAGAGAGAGAGAGAGAGAGAGAGAGAGAGAGAGAAAGAGAAGTGTTCAAGTACTACTAACTATGATAATTGTGCAGACATACTATTCTCA
The DNA here is from genome assembly GCA_963457665.1 of Thysanoteuthis rhombus. Classification (NCBI taxonomy): domain Eukaryota; kingdom Metazoa; phylum Mollusca; class Cephalopoda; order Oegopsida; family Thysanoteuthidae; genus Thysanoteuthis; species Thysanoteuthis major. Next base: position 68,140,647 of record OY735204.1, on the reverse strand, counting down.
ATGCTACTCTCAAATTTTGTTGGTGAAAATATTCGTCCAACGTTTCTGCCTTTCTGCAAAATTCAGACTCTTCTCTCTTCCTCAAATATTTCCTCGATCTTTCGTATTCTGCTTTCTTCCCTTGATCTCATCTGTGTCACTAATGGTTTAACAGCGATGTCTTCGGGGGTACACATAAAAATGTGCACCCACCATGCGAAACAGCACGACAAATGGAGAAAAAAAAAGATTATTTAAATTATTTACACACGAAAAGATAGCTGTTACTGAAAAATAATCTGATTCACAAAACAAAACAAATGATTTAGTCCCCAAGTTTGACAGGGCTTCTAGGTAAACAAAATTAATGCTCCTTCCATTAAGTGCCAGTTTGAAAAAAAAAGAAAAAAATTTTGTCTGAAAACGTTTCAGGATGGCACTATGTTTTACAAAGAAAACAGAATAGAATCAAGTTAAAAAACAAAATAAAAAAACTTTCAAGTTCTTTTGTTGGGCTGAAAGAATGCAAACTATTCTGATCCCAGATTGAACATTGGTGCTATTTACATCTAAGAATGTAATTGTTTGGCTGTAATACAGATCACAAAGGCTACATATTGATTCCACTTGTCCACCGGTGATATTAGGAGGTCGAATTCGAAATTATCTACACTGCAATTAGTGAGGCCAAAAACATTTTTGTAGTCCATAGTAATCCCATTATCTCACTCATTTGACCAGAAATTGCTTTAATTGGCTTTTAATGGCATGATATGCTCTTCAATGATCCTTAGTGACCTTTACAGGCCTCGAAGTCAACTTCATAGAATACTTGTTACATTTGGATGTCTCATGAGTCTTCACGCCCATATATAGTTCAATGAGTGTTGTAATTTTAGCATGAAAATAGTACAGACATAAACACACAGAAACAAAAGCTACCAATGCCAGTAAAACAATAACCCCAAGCCAGATACCACCCTGGAAAATAAGAATAAGATTTTATAAGACCTTTACACCAAAGCAAGAAGACCGGATCTGAGAGTCATAAGCAAGAAAAAGAAAGTCTTTCAAGTCGTAGACAGAAATGGAAGAGATGGAAAAAATTGTGAAAATACCAAGACCTTTACCCACAAATGAGAAAACTATGGAACATGAAGGCGATGACAGTGTCATTGATAGTTGAAACCGTGCCCCCTAATACTTAAAACGAGATGAGTTTGGATTAAAATTCGGCGGAACATTTGATATCGTCCAGAACAGGGCGTTGCTTGGGTCTGCTACAATACTGAGAAAGGTGCAGGAGATTCAAGGAGACTCGCTTATACTTAGTTCCAGCGTTAATGAGAATCTGGTATGTACAAGTAAATACATAAAATCTAATCATATGATGAGCTTATGTGCATTTTTTCTATTTGTTTGCCGCTGAATGAGCATATATGCAAGATTATTCTGTTTGTCGCTGATGCATATCATTAGTCAATTTGGCTTCCTATTATGACATAACACTTACGTCATAAAAATTCTTGGGACTGATCCACACATTGAAAGAGTTTGAACTGGATTGAGATACTTGAATTATCAAAAAAAGAAATTACCCAATAATATAGTCTTAGCATAGATCCATACAGAACTGACCTCATAATTTTGGATGGGTATATTCTAGAATAATTATGATAAGTCTCACGTGCCTTTGATAAGATTCATGTCCTTCATATAATCAGAACCAATGATAAGAATAATTTCTGTGTCAAACGATAGTCTACAATTGCAACATTATTATTGACGTACCGTAAATACCCGAGTAAAAGTCAATCTTTCAGCTCTTTATTCAAGCTTTAACTCGGTTATTGATACTACTTACGAAAATCTGAAATTTATGGTTGGATCAAATACTTTCAGAATTAAATAACTCTAATCACTCAGATATTGATAATTTTCATGTACCTCATTGAACTCAATCTGAATTTGTTGAGGGGAAAGAGCCTTGATAAGTTTGTTCATTTCAAAAGTACTTAGTACTTTATTTCAGAATAAAAATGTTGACTATGCCCGATAAGTCTACTAGTATATTATAGATATCATATATCGACACAGATTGATAGCATTAGTTCTGGAGAGCCAGAGAAAAGGAAATGCGTTGGGGTTCGGTGAAACCCACAATCTACAATGTTTGAAAAATAGAAATTCAATTCCAACACAATCCACTCCCGACAATTCGAAATTCAAATGTTTCAACCGGTATTTTTAGAACATTCGGAAGCCGGGGGACTATCCAAAAGTAGAGCATTTGTATAAAAAAAACTTCTGACGTAAAGCGAAACAATTATCATCACTAATTTGCACGGGAAAAATTCGGAGTTCTTAGACCCCAACTTCATTCCTGCAAGGATGCTTAGTAGTGGTCTGGGAGTAATTTCTATTTTGACCTAGATATCTTAGCATTGGGTTTTAACTGGCCAAACAAGAAAAACTGCCCCCTGCAAAACAAATGCCTTAGATCCAACATAGTATACCAGGCAGAAATAACAACTCAGGAAAAATCCTTTGATACTAAATATTACATCGGCATATCGAACACACCTTTTAAGCTTAGATTAGCCAACCACATATCATCGTTCACAAACGAAAGATACAAAAACAGCACATCCTTATCAGCCCACTACTGGAAACTACACCAAATGAACTACAAGCCAACAGTTAAGTGGAAAATCCTTAGACAATCCAATACATGCCAAAATTTAGAAAATTCATGCAATCTCTGCCTTCATGAAAAATTTGAAATTCTAAATTCTACAAGAATCACAAAAAACCCCAAAGAACACCTACTAAATAGAAAAAATGAGACCATAATACAGTGTGGGCACCGCTCTAAATTTCTTTTAATCAACATGAAACAACACCAACAAATCATAAAGTAAAATGAACAATTCGTCCCCATGTTCATTATCCCCAAAATTTCCCATTACCAACTTTTACCTTCAAACATACCCAACCATATTATGAATTAAACATCGAGCTTAATACTATCCACTGGAGCTACAAAAGGCACCAACAGGGGCAATAAAACCCAATGCTAAGATATTCAGGTCAAAATAGAAATTACTCCCAGACCATTACTAAGCATCCTTGCAGGAACGACCCCTGTATGGAGTTCACACCCTTTGACAAAATGAATATCCCCACACCACTCACTACCACACTCACAACATTCTCATCAAATTCCCAATAAATAGACCCCCCCGAAAATAGACAATCATTCGCCTGAAGAGGCCCAGAGAGGGCTGAAACATGAGCTAGTTTGCGTACCGAATCCACAACCTACTGTATATATATATATATATATATATATATATATATATATATATATATATATATATATATGTATATATATATATATATATATATATATATATATATATATATATATATATATATATATATATGTATATATATATATATATATATATATATATATATATATATATATGTGTGTGTGTGTGTGTGTGTGTGTGAGTGTTTGTGTGTGTATATATATATATATATGTATATATATAGATAAATCTATGTATTAAAATCGAGTTCTAACAGTTATTATAACAATTGGATAGATACATTTATTTGCTTTGTCCATCTTTCCATCTTTCTTTCTTTCCACCTGTCCGTCTGTCTGTGCACATTATATCTCTGAAAGTATTCTATGGATTTCAATGAAGTTTTGAGGAAGGGTGAATAATGGGGTAAAGAAAGGTTGGCTAAATCTTATCGCAGACCGGAAGAACTGATTCAATTTTCGGGAAGATCCGTGCATAATTATCCACCCACCCCTGACAATGGTGTTAGCAAAGGTATGCTGTCTATCAGTGCTTTCAAGTTTCCATAGATTTAATGGCTTTTATGTAAAAAAAAAATCTTCGTGTTATAGGAGACAAACACTGTGAAAATACACACCGTGCGTCCTTAACATAGCATTGACACCATCAACTCACACATAGAAAGGGAACCCCCCAAGGAGATTGTATTAGTTGTGACAATTTTAAACTGAGAAGGACGTGCTGTAATCAATATCCATCGTATCTAAGCATGTAAAAATGGTAACATTTTGTGAGGTTTTTGATAAAATAATATACATATAGTATTTGCCTGAGGTATATCGCTCTAAGACAATTCACTTATAACATGATGCCTCCAGCATATCGAAGTCTGTCAATATAGATATAGATATATATATATATACAAATGCAAAAAATCCCTAGGAGATGTGGATGCGTGCTTTCACACAATCACATAATTTCGAATGACTAGAGGGCTTTTTATATGTTAAAATGTAACTCTTTCTTGCTCATCCCCTCCCACACACAAAACGCATACACGCATATGGTTGCTTGGATGTTCTATCTGTGTATTTGATTAGACAATAGATGGAATGACACGTGGAAAGATAAATGGACGCATTTGTAAATTAAAAAAAAATGAACAAAAAAATAATACAGATGAAGCCGTTTATTATTATAGCTGACGTTATTACTATTTTTATTTTTATCATCATAATAAATTGGTCCTAAACACATTCCCCTCCTCCTGGGAACTTAGGGGGTTTATTAATAACGTTGAAAGATTATCCAGAATCTAGATATTTCCAGTCTATTTTGACGTTTTCCAAAATGGAAAACGCAAGTGGTGTCATAATAAAATTTATTCTACAGGGAATTTCAGATTATCACGCTAAGGTTGTTCAATTATTGACTGATTGTAACGGCAAGTCATTAAAGATGTTGAATTCCAATCCAAGTCAGGGTCTACTCTATCCTTCCCCGTAACAAGAACAATCCTAACCAAATTGATTGGAGTAAACTCTATCTATCTATATGTGAACAATAGGGAATGAGATAGATTCAGGAGTTATATATATATATAT